>CM031239.1:233552638-234152638 GCA_018340775.1 Taxus wallichiana var. yunnanensis | reverse complement strand
CCTCATTGTATTCATCATTTCATTACAAAGAGCCATAGAGGGAAGATGTAGTCATGCACATCACTAGGCTTGTATAACTACAAAAACATAGAAAAGAAATTATAATGCTAAGCTCAAGACATTCCTTTCTACATCAAAGCCCCACTCGTAGTAATCCTGCAGAGCTTCACCCATGTTATCTCTCTTTGTGTGTATCTCTCCTATCTTCTCCTCTTATGTCTATATCCCCCTTTATTTTTGGTCGGTAGGAACTTGTATTTATCACCTTCCCACACTACCAACTTGCCTTGCCATGCCCTCAGATCCGTTGCCAAGTGTCGAATGTGGTCCTTTAGCGAGCATGTTTCCTCAGGCCTGAGCTCTCCACTCCATCTCATGATGGTCTTCTAGAAGATTCATTTCTTGCCATGCTCTTTCTTGGGCCATTTTTGTTGCTGTGTGACATGTTATCCACATGCAATCGAGCATGATTTTCACATGTTCGCCTTTGTTGCTTAAATTGACTAATTCTGAATCTCCTTTTGCGTGCCACGTGTGCAATATTCTTCCCTGGGCCTTTTTCCTTATGAGCCATCCTATAATCTGGGGTCTCGTGCACCCACATACCTTCATACTTAGTCAATATTTCAGAGGCCCAACATCACCCCACACTACGCTGTTTGTTCTGCGCCTCGAAACATTCTATATGACCAAGGTGCAAGTTGGTTAAATGGAACTAGGATGTAGATAAATACTTAAAAAAAAAAAAATGAAAGAATAGGGAAAGAATGAAGAATGGGGGAACATCAAGCGAAAAGGTGAGGAAGTCCTTTCATAAGTCCGCCTCCAACTTACTCCATGTATCGATCTCATTCTCGTGCCTTCGATAGAGGTCGCCAACAAGGAGGTTTACCTCATCAAAACTTAGGTTGGCTCCTTAGGTGCCCAAAGTGTCCACAATTTGTTCCATATCCTTACCCATGTCTCGTGAGATTGTCCATCCTTCTAGTAATTTGAGGTTATAGTTCCTTGGTTGTGTCTTGGTTGAGCCCCTTAGTGCTCGAATCTCCTTGGATCTTCTTTCTACTTCCGCTAGGACTCTATCCCTCTCTACCTTGTTTCCTTTATTTTTCTCCTGGAATTATTTTAGCTCTTCTTCGAGTGTGGTGACCAAGGAGCTCTCCACCTTATCTCTATCCACACATGTGTCATATGTGGCCTCAACAAATTGGGAGGCAACCTTTACATATGTGAGCACCTTGTTATACTTAGAAACAAGTGCTATCACCTTTAACATCCTCCTCCTTGAGCACGTGGCTACTTCCTCCACATGATTCCAATGCCAAGGGTCGCTCTCCATGTTGAGGATTTGTGTTAAGTCTTCTAGGCATTCTAGCATCGCTGCATACCTCTCGGGGATAGGCATTAGATCTGGGTGCTTCAAGATGATGACACTTTTATCATGTCTACTTTCTTGTAGACCTCCCACAACATATCCTCTTCCTCCTTGAGCTCGCACCTTAGCTGTCCACTAATTAATTCGTCTTGTTTTAAGCTTCCACCACCTTAGCCAACTATTCCTCCTCTTAGAAATATTTCCCTCTAAAGCCCTTATGTTGTTGTTTGCGTAAAATAGCCTTGCCTCTATTTCCACCGTGACATTGTTTAGAGCATTAAACACTTTCTCATAATCCACATAGCCATTATCTACCTCGTTATACATCCCAGGTCTTCTACCCGAGTGTGTGCCTTTGGGGAAGATGACCGTAGCCATCGAGCGGGGCCTCCTAGGATTTCATGTCCCTTTTCACTACTCTCTTCCCTCCCTTTCTTTAGCACTATGTCTATGCTCTATTCTAATTCTTCGTTTACAAGGATCTTGAGCATCCTCTTTGCTTCTCGCTCTACCACTTCGATTATCTACTCCTTTGTAAAATTTTGGCTCTCATCCCTCGGCATCCCTCTCATCTCGCCCTTGTATCTTTGGTGCCTTCATCTCCTTGTGCACCTTTCCGCCACGCAAATATGAACTCTTGCTTTTCTTCTCCACTCTCCTCCTCCTCGAGTCATAGACGCTAACTATGCGAGGATCCAAAAGTTCCTTGTCTTTTTTGGCTCTTTCTCCTCCTTGCCACCTCCTTCACCCTCATCCTGTCCTTCTCCCGGATATCTCTCCAAGCCGTAGGTCGCCTCCGAGTCGACTTCTTCATCTACCTTTGCTTCTTCCGAGAGGTTGCTTCTGGTCTAGATATTTTTCCTTCTCTTCTTCCTCTTGTGACTCCTCCAAGGTGGTGGGTTGTTTGGGTGCCCCCACTTCGGCATCTTCTCCTTTCTTGGGGACTTCTTCTTCCAAACATAGGTGCTTGGATTGGTGCACGTAAAGGCATGGTCACTATCTAAACAGTTCTTACACTTGGTGCTCCTTCCTCATCTCGCCCCTCTTCTTAGACATTGGCTTCTTCATTCCTAAGGGGTCTTTAGGTATGGAGATCTCTTCCACCAAGTATGCATTGTTTTTGAATTTTGGCCTTATGCGCACCTATATGCACTGCTTTGGGGATCGTTCAACAATAGGAAGTGTTATTGGTCTAGTCATGTGGATCTCGTGTGACACGTACTTCTCCACGTATGCACGCTTACCTTTGGGATAGTTTAGTTTCTTCCTCATATCCCTGCATTCCTGGTCCAACTTTCCTAGCTCCAGCCTTAGATTTTTTGATTCTTTAAATCTTTTCACCATCTCCATCTTGGAAGTACTTGGGAGTGAACGTAAAAGGGAGCTTGTACCAAGGGCTCCATGATTCATCAACAAGTTTGAACCTACCCAATCAATAGTGCTGGTACATTGTGAACTCATCTTCTCCTTGTGTGGCTATTGGGAGTTGTTTGGGGATCCTCCACTCCACCCCGAATGCATTTCTCAAGTGTGTATACCATTTTTGAGCCGCTTTTTGTGGGGATCCGTCATTGTATCACATGTATACTTTTCAAATGTCTTCACGAGTAAATCTTCTTCAGCTGGGTACTCCCACAAAACTTATATGGTGCATCCGATACTCTAATTTCTGTAAATACTATGGTAAGTAGGACATTGCCAAACAGATCTTGTCCCCTTCCTTTGCACACTTTAGAATTTCCTTGGCAATGTATGCAGATAAGTTATAAATAGTAACCTCTACAATTTTCTGTAGAAATACACCCATGGCTTGTTGACTTGTGTCCACCTTTCTTGGCCATTCACCGTTCGTTACAGTGCACGGTCATCTTCATAACTAGGTACTTGATGTCTGAGATGTCATAATACCGCAACTCTTTCTTGCAGGCATACTCTGTGATGGTCTCCTAAATAGATTCCTTGTCGCTAAGGTCATCTTCTAGGCTATCTCCCTCGCATATGATGCATGTAAACTATGCAATCAACTAGGGAGTTATGCACATCTTACGCCAACAAAGTGGAAGTAGTCCTCATGCGAGATGAGACATTAACCACTGGTACAAGTGATATGGCTTCCCAAAATAATGTAACTCGTAGAGTTTCTTCAAATGTGCTTCATTTTCCTTTGTATGTGGGATCTATGAGTAGCTTTACCCTAGCACCAACCATTCTATCTTTCTCTTCATCTCTCTTTTAACCGGGCTATTCAATAAGGCTCTTCAACACAACTTCCTTGGTACTTTTAATCACACGCTTCTTCACTATTCTCCATCCCACACTTAAATGATATGTGGTCCTCTGTGCACTCATAAATTCTCCAAAAATAGTAATAAGGTTACTTGGTGCCCAGGCGTAAAACAAAACAACAATGTGAAATGGAAACATAAGGAAAGGAAAATGCATAAAGAAAAATTCAAGACTAACTGGAAAAATTTCCTTATTTATAAACACCAAGAAGACTTATTTATAGTAGGGCTTAAGCCTACTACCATTGAAGTGTCCAGGAAACTCTGTTTTGTCCAGCGCTTATAAATGGCATGCACCTGAATCAAGGATGTACGAGATTGTGTAGGGACCTAGCCAATGGACTTTCAACTTCCCAGGATGGTGCATAAATTTAGAATCATACAATAATACCATCTACCCAACCTCAAACTTCTTGTTTGTAATATGATGATCATGCCAAGCCTTTTGCTTTTCCTTTTCTAATGTTTGGCTCCAACGGGCAAGTGATCGTCTCTCATCTAGTTTCATTAGTTCATCAATTATTTCTTCAAAGTGCTTGTTCATCGGCTAATCCTCCCTGCGTGTGTTATTCGTAAAGAAGGTAACATACATTCAACCGAAAAAATAGCTTCACGCCAAACACCAATTGAAAAGATGTGGCTTTATTTAGTCTTTTATACGTAGTCTGTAAGCCCATAAAATAGTTGATACCTTGTCATCCTAATCTGTCTTCCGACATCATAGATTTTGGTCAAGGTATGACTTAGTATTTTGTTGAATGCTTCCGTGGTTCCATTTACTTATGGGTGATAGGGCCTAGTCTTATGATGAGCCACCATGAACTCAGATAGTAGGATCCTCATAGTCTCATTTAGAAAATGTGTACCGCCATCATTGGTACAACTCAAGGGGAATCCATACCTTGTGATAATGTTCTCCCATAGGAACCTTGCCACTATTGATTTCGTGCAATCTTTAGTTACGGCTGTTTCCACCCACCTTGTGAGATAATCCGTGCAAGTGATGACATAACGTGACCTAATCCTATGCATTACCGGTGTAATAGGTCCTACAAAGTCTATCGCCCACTTTTCAAAAGGCTCCGCACTAGGAATAGGATGCAAAGGCATTTCATCTCTCCTTCCTGGTTTTCCAATGCGCTGACAGTGGTCACATGCTTTACAATAATCTCTACAATCCTTGTACAAGGTTTCCCACCATAAACTTGCCATTAAAATCTTGCACGTGGTGGCATCACCTATGTAATGCCCACCCGCACTTCCTCCATGTGCTTCCTCCATGATGGTCAGGCGCTCATGTTCTAACACACATCTGTGCAAAACTTCATCATGTCCCAATTTGTATAAATCTCCACTAATCAACATGTAGGGCATGACATGTATGGCAAACTAATTTTTCTCCAATGCCCTCATTCCATCCATTACCACTCCTTATTTTAAAAATACAACAATCTCTTCCAAATACGAGGGTGTGCGCGCAATCTAAGCGATTGCATGTGTGACATTGTTTCCTAAATACTTTGCGCATCCTCTCTGAATCAATTCTTAACATATGGTCAGTCCATAATTGCTTTTTCTAGGCTTCACTACAATGGTGAACTCAAACTCTTGAAAGCGACAACACCCATCGACATATGTGCCCTTAAAGAACGGGCTTGTTTACTAAATACTTTAATGCCATGTGGTTGGTGTAGAATACAAAGGGTGTTGCCAGTAGATATTGTCAAAATTTGAAAAGTGCATAAATCATTGACAATGCCTCACACTTAGTTGTGGTATAATTCTAATATCTTTGGTGTTAACTTCATGCTCACGAAAGCAGAAAGGATGATCAACAATCCCTCACCTAGTTGTGTAAGTCTTGCTCTAATGGCAGTTCTTGAGGCATCTACATGGACATGGAAGGGCTTGTCCTAAGAGGGAAATAGAAAAATAGGTGCGGTAATAAGCCTATCTTTGAATGTATCAAATGCCCTCTACCACACCTTTTCCCAATAGAACATACTTTTGTGTCTAAGTAGCTCCTCTAAAGGCGTGGCGATCTTGGCATACCCCTTAATGAATTTTTTGTAATATCCCATATTCCCAAGGAATCCACGCACTGCACTTTGGCTAGTAGGTTCCCTTAACCCCAAAAAAATTGCAACCTTAGCGAGATCTACCAACAAGCCCTCCTTACATATGATATGCCCCAATAAAGTCCCAAAGGGTGTAACAAACACACACTTATTAATGTTGAGGGATATCCTCAACTACCTACACCTTTAAAACATTAATCTTAAGTTCTCACAATGGTCCTTAACTAAACCATATCTTGTCCAATCATTCAAGTAAACCTAAAGAAACTTATGAATGAAGTCTGGAATGCTTG
The DNA here is from genome assembly GCA_018340775.1 of Taxus wallichiana var. yunnanensis. Taxonomy (NCBI): domain Eukaryota; kingdom Viridiplantae; phylum Streptophyta; class Pinopsida; order Cupressales; family Taxaceae; genus Taxus; species Taxus wallichiana. The sequence goes on along the minus strand of CM031239.1, from coordinate 234,146,607 downwards.
CACAATATGCGCAAAAAGAGTAGGCACATTTTTCAACCCAAAGGGCATGACCTTATATGTAAAATTTCCCCACTCGCCTAGTCCTCCTTTGGAATCCAAAATTGGCGGTATCCTAAAAATTCATCCGTAAAGGAATAGATTTCATGCCCAGTGACTCCTTCAGAATTTATTTAGTGAAGGGGGTTGGAAATGGATCAATGACACAAACTCCATTTAATTCCCTATAATCCACACAAATTCTAATCGCCAATCCTTCTTGATGCTAATTACGACCAGGACTCATCCATTCGATTCTTCTACTACCTCAATGATCCCAAAAGCTATCATCTTGTTTATCTCCTCCTTAACCTTCAAGCGTAAGTTGGGATTCATTCGATAGGGCCTTTTTCTAACCGGCCGTGCACCTTCCTTTATTTTTATCCTCATCTCCCCAAGGAATGGTGGATGCCTTTTAGCTCATGGTACCCGCATGGGAATAAATCCTCAAATTTCTGCAATAGATCAATGATCTTTGATAATTCCTTCTCCATCCAATAATCCCTAATAATAGCTTCCTTAGGTTCTTATCACGAACCGATGTTAACCTTTTTGTCTTTAAAGGCTCATGGTAGGCACGCGTGCGAGCATCTGCACTACCCACTACTTAACGTGTCCCCACATAATGGATAACATTTAAACTCTTTGATTCCTCTCCATCAATCACATATACTAAATTTCCCTTTTCCTTTTCCAAACACACGCGCTCAAGTTGTAACTCTTTTGTTTCTTCAATCTCTTTGAAGCACGCCTCCAATCCTGTTTCACCTAGTAGTTCAAATAGCCTATCTTCCATTCTGGTACTATCCCCCATTGTAAGGTGCTTGATACCTTGCAAGGCCTTATCAACCAATGGTTTGGTACTTCGATACTCAAAGGCTTGAATAAGATCAACCGCAAGATCTTACCAATTCCTTTTTTGGCGGTGTGTCTCGAATGAATTTAACATGTGTGTGCACAACCCTGTAGTGTAGAATAGAAAATTTGCACCTAGAGGGATGGTGTTAGGGCTTCTGTGCCTCCTCTCCAGACCCATTCACACTCCTGGATATGGAAAGAGGTGGGCTCCTTCCCATGGTAATCCTTCATGATGGTGGGTATATTACTTCTAGAAAATATGATAGAGAGAGCAATTCTTACCTCACGTGATTCTAAAAGTCTCTCTTGATGCATGGCCCACGGAGTGTTGTCTTTGAGCAAGATGTAACTTAGCATCTACCTTCGTTCCTTTTCATTTTTCCACAGAGGTTCTATCTCCTGCAGAAAGATCTCAGGGAAGGCTCCTCCAGAGTACTTGGCCTGTTCTTTTCCACTAAGGTGACAAGCCATGCATTCTTTAGTTACCTTCATCACTTTGATCATCTCAATTTCGTCCCATTAATTCGTAAGTCCCATGTGCCCAATTATCACATGCTAGGATGGTGGTATCACTCAATGACTGAGCATCCTCAAAATGGATAACCCCATTAATAGGGTGTACCATCTCGGGGTCTCGATTGAGTGCACATAAATCTTGTCCAAAACCTCTTCTCCCAAAGGTTTAATATAGGGCGCTAAATTCCCATCAACAAGGGGTATAATGACTTACTCCTCTTTGTTCTCAAAACTGATGTACCCTTTGTTGGCGGAGGTCTGCATTGTTCTTGTAACACCCTCGGCACCCAAGTAGTCTTTGGGAAATTGTCCACCTCGGTGAGCACCAAGAATTTGAAGTCCCAAGTAAACTTGGCTCCTGGAAAGTAATAGTTGCATCCTTAAAGACACCAATGGGCATTTCCTTAGTATTGTTTGCCATATACAACACATTTGAAGATGGTTGTAACACAAGTCTCCCCATCTGATGCCATGCATCCAAAGTTAAAATATTAACCTCCGCGCCAGTGTCAATGAGTATATTTCTGAGGAGCCATCCATCCACAATTTCATTCAATGTAATCTCATTGTCATAGTCGAGGCTATGAGGGGGAAGGTTTGCATGCAAGACCTGCCTCTCACGCTCTTCTCCACCATGTGGTACCTTCTCTCTTAATAAGGATCCTAGCAAAGGAATGATGTTCTCCTACCTTAGCATTTTGCACACCTCCTTGACCTCATCCAGGTCATATTTTTGTGCCTCGATCCTCCTTCCTTATTCCTCCCTCCTAGATTACTCCTTTATACACCTGGATATCTTTTTGCAAGCTTTTAATAACATCCATGGTGTCCTAATATATCTCCTTCTAATGCACGGTGTCCGAGTACTTCGATGAATGACCTCTTCTCTTGAAACGAGGCTCTTCTATCTTGGTATCTCTCTTATGCACGTGGCTTCGCCATTGTTGTTACCAAAATAGTCTCCAAACCTTCATCCTGTGTTACCTGAGGCATCCGTTGCATGTCTACCTTCTTGATGCTGACCATTGTAGCCCCTTTTTCCTTCCAGTCTCTTGATTCATATGGTCATATAACTCCGGGAACTCCTCATACTTATTCTTCTTTCCACACCATGAGCACTGCAACAAGTCTAGGCACTCACGCTTGTAATGTTCTATAGATCCATAGTTGAAACATGTCCCTCGCGGGAACTCAATCCTTCCTCTGTGGTTACCTCATCAATGAAATCCTCCTTGAAAACATTTTCCTCACACGCCTCCATCTGTGCACTCCTCATAATGGTGATCATCATTTTTAGAACTATTACCAATGCTGGTTTGGCGCACCCCATGATCAATGGCCTCGTGTATCGATCAATGAGCCTACGATCTTTAGTATCATAGGTTATGGAGGTGTAAATCTTGCAATAACATGATACATTTTTTTGAATGCACGTTGTAGCAAGGGACATTTACTAGCATCATGGTCCCCATGAAAGATTTCACAATCTAATGTTACAACACATACCATCATCGGGGAAATTATCCTTAATGTGCCCCTCTATCTCACAATCTGTGCACCTACAAACCACTGCGAGTCTCATGGAACCGAGTTCGCGAGATAGCTTTCGAAATGTTTAGCCATAGCAGTAATTTGAGCCTCCGAGAATGGGCTAATGCCAGTGCTCAATACTACAACGGCCGGCGTGCAAGGCAGCCTCAATGCTTCACAAAGATTTGTGAAAGTCTTATGAGATAGGACCCTTCTAGAATGGGTGATCAATCCTCCAATAAACCATTGTGCATGTTGAGAAGGATATATATCATATGATAATTAGACAAGAGATTCTTAAAGTGTGCATCATACTCCCAGTAGACTCTCTACCATTTCTTTTGTATCTCCTTCAAAGCGCTAATGTTTTTTTCTCGTACTCGAGAAATGTGGACCTCTATCAGAATGCATTCTTTAAGGTAGTGTAATCCACCATTGTTTGATGAGGATCATACTTTCTATACTAGTTATGCATGTGCCCTTACGCAACGTGGTTGCAAATTGACTAGCCATAGTAGTTCACACTTGTGAACATGTTCCATGACATCCTCAATGCCCTGTAATCCGGTAAGTGTAGAGACATCTCAAAGAAAGCTTTAGGTGGTGGTGGGGTCCTTGTCTGAACTAGAGACTTAGTTCCCTCGGTGTTTCCTCCACTACTTGATCCACTAGGTCCACCAGGTCCTGTACCTCGAGCCACCGAATCCACCAAAACCATTGAGTCCAATACGGCTGTAGGAGCTCTGCCAAGTGCCCCCATAATCACACTAAACTATGTGCTGACAGTTTGTGACGGTGCCCCAACACCACTACTTTGTCCCATGCCACCCCCTAATGCCGGACAAAAGATTTTACTCTTGCTCCTTGTCCAAAACTCATCCAAATCCTAGAATATTTGCAGCCATAGAAGAAGGGAATGTAAAATTGTATCTCCTAGGCATGGATCTGTCTCCTCCACTAGTTTCAACTAGTTCAATACTTCTTCCTTGTTTGGGAAAACCAAGTGCTAGGGCTCGGTCCTTTGGGTGGGTTCGAGATATAAACCAATGACTCTCCTTTCTCCATGCAACAAACTCTCACTAGAAGGTGAAGGGTTCTCCCTCACACACTTTCCAAGATGGGGTAGCATAGACTACTCAAGTTTCACATCCTCCACGTGAACCTCAACTCCTTCCCGTAACATCTGTCTCCATAGATCCATCACATTAGTAGTGATCCATAATGCCAACTTGATCTAGATGCATAGGTGAAAGCCACCCAAATAGCTCTCTTTGGGAAGCGGTAGAAAAAGTCTCACTGAGATCATGGTAGAGATTCTCCTTTACCAATCTACATGTATAAAACTCAGGTCCAGTGTTGAATCTCTAGGAAAATTCATCCTCTGCACTCTTGAACCATGATTCAACATTTTCCAATGTTAACTGATCGATCATTACTCTTTACACAGATCATGATGCATGTTATATCCCACTACAACATCGAAAAGAGGTCTCAGCAATGGAACCAAGATGTGGTCAATTTTACTCCCACTACAAGAGGAAAGAATCCCATGTACACCGGCCTATCACCCAGCCAGGAAGGCCGCGCTCACCCGAGGCACGCGCGGGTCTTTGAGTTTCTATTTTATGTGAGTTTTTAGTGGGAAGCATTCATTAATGATTACTATAGGAGTATTCGGGAAAGAAATTTAGACATCTGAGGATTACGGGGCTCGGGATAGCCTCAGGATCCTTGTAGCTTCTTCAAACCATGTGTTTTAAAAGATTCCATAACATATAATATAATAGAAAGAAAGCTACAACCATTCATTCATAGAATGAAAGTAAAGATAAATTCTAGGAATGAAATTTACATGAAACCCAACGATATTAATATCTAATTACAATAGGTAACCTCGTTGTATTCATCATTTCATTACAAAGAGCCATAGAGGGCGATTGCAGCAGTATGCACATCACTAGGATTGTATAACTACACAAACACAAAATAAATTACAATGCTAAGCTCAGTACATTCCTTTCTATATAAGAGCCCCACTCACGGTAATATTACTGGAGCTTCACCCATGTTATCTCTCTCCTATCTTCTCCTCTTATGTCTATAATCCCCTTTTTTGGTACACATGCACTTGTATTTATCACCTTCCTGCACGCTTGCAACTCACCTTTCCGTGCCCTCATATCTCTGTCACCAAGTGTCAAATGTGGTCCTTCAACAAGCTTGTTTCCTCGGGCTGTGCTCTCCACTCCATCTCATGATGGTCTTCTAGAAGATTCCTTTCTTTGGCATGCTCTTTCCTAAGCCACTGTTTCGATGCTCGCATGTTATCCACCCACAATCAATCATGATTTTCATGTGTTCTACCTTTTTTCTTAAATTGGCTAAGTCACGAATCTCACTTTGCATGCCACGTGTGCTATATACTTCCTTGAGACTTTTCTCTTGTGCACTTTTACCTTGTGCACCATCCTATAACTCAGTCCCGCATATCCACGCGCCTTCATTCTTAATCAATATTTAAGGGGCATAACATCTTGAAGTCAATTTTTCTCCTAGTATAAGAGGAAGGAATCCCATGCATCTTTGACCTATCACCCAACAAAAGCTGAGTGCTCACCTGAGGCATGCGCGGGTGTCGAGTCTCTCTTTTATGTGAGTTTTAAGTGGGAAGCATTCATTAATGATTAGTATTGGAGTATTCAGGAAATAAATTTAGACATACAAGGATTATAGGGCTCAGGACAGCCTCCAGATGCTTGTATTTTCTTCAGACCGTGTGTTTTAAAAGACTCCATAAAATATAATACAATAGAAAGAAACCTACAACCATTCATTTATAGCATAAGGAGGAAGATAACTTCTATGAGCAAAATATACATGAAACTAAGCGATATTCATATCTAATTACAATAGGTAACCTCATTATATTCATTGTTTCATTACAAAGAGCCATAGAAGGTAGACTGCAGTCATGCACATCACTAGGCTTGTATAACTACGCAAAAATAGAAAAGAAATTACAATGCTAAGATCAGTACATTCCTTTCTACATCAGAGCCCCACTCACAGTAATCTTGCAGAGCTTCACCCATGTTATCTCTCTTTGTGTGTATCTCTCCTATCTTCTCCTCTTATGTCTATATTCCCCTTTTTTTGGTCCACAGGAACTTGTATTTATCACCTTCTGTCGCCAACTCACCCTTCCAGTGCCCTCAAATCCATCGCCAAGTGTCGAATGTGGTCCTTTAGCGAGGATGTTTTCTCGAGCCTGAGCTCTCCACTCCATCTCATGATGGTATACTAGAAGATTCCTTTACTATTATGCTCTCTCCTAGGCCACTTATTGCTAGGTTGGCATGTTATCTCGCATGCTGACCAATCATGCTTTTCACGTGTTCTACATTTTTTTCTTAAATCGGCTAAGTCTGAATCTCCTTTCGGATTCCACGCTTGCTATATGCTTCCTTGAGCCTTTTCTCTTGCGTGATTTTTCCTTACATGCCATCCTGTAATTGAGGTCCCACATGCTCACACACCTTCATACTTAGTCAATACTTGAGGGCCTAACATCACCCCACACTATGCCTGTTCTCCACCCTCGAAACATTCTACTTGACCAAGGTGCAAGTTGGTTCAATAGAACCAAGATGTAGATAAATATTTCAAAAATGAATAAGGAATGAAAGAATAGGGGAAAGAATGAAGAACTTGGGGGAACATTAAAAGCAATTTTGGGAAATTCCTTCCATAAGTCCGCCTACAACTTACTCCATGTATTGACCTCATTCGCACCTTTCGGCGGATGTCACCAACCGGGAGGTTTACCTCATCAAAACTTAAGGTAGCTCGTGGGTGCCCAAATTTTCCATAATTTGTTCCATATCCTTACCTAGGTCGTGAGCTTGTCCATTATTTTGGTAATTTTAGGATATAGTTCCTTCAATTGTGTCTTGGTTGAGCCCTTTAGAGCCTCAATCACCTTGGATCATCTTTCTACTTCTCGCGGGGACTCTATCCCACTCGCCCTATTTCCTTTATTCTTCTCTTGGAACTCTTTCAGATCTGATTCGAGTGTGGTGACCAAGGAGCTCACCACCTTATCTCTATCTACGCATGTGTCATATGTGGCCTAAGCATATTTGGAAGAAATGTTTACATTTTTGAGAACCTTGCTATACTCGAAACAAGTGCTATCACCTTTAATGGTTGTCCTCCTTCAGGCATGTGGTTACTTCCTCCACATATTCCAATGACAAGGGTCACCTCTCCATGGTGAGGACGCATGTTAAGTCTTCTAGGAATTCTAGCATCGATGCATACCTGCGGGGATAGGAATTAGATCTGGGTGCTTTAAGATGATGACACTTTTTATCATGTCTACTTTCTGGTAGACCTCTTGCACCTTTTCCTTTTCCTCCTTGAGCTCACACCTTAGTTGTACGCTAATTAATTCGCCCTATTTTAAGCTTCTGGCCACCTTAGCCAATCTGTTTCTCATTCTTGGAAATATTTCCCTCTAAAGCCCTTATCTTTATTGTTCTGCGTAAATAGCCTTGCCTCTATTTCCTTCCGCAACATTATTTAGATCATTACACACTTTCTCGTCTGAGAGCTTCTAGGAATTCACTAAGGGGTTGTCTCCCTTAGACTCTGGCAATGTGATAAGTGCCTTTTGGAAGACTTCAAAGTGCAGCTCATCGACGTGGGATTCAAATGCCCAAGAAAGCATCTTCTTGGTCCTGGGGTATGTGCCCTCCTTCTCAAACGATCCCATGGCTATAAGTATTTTAGTGGGTACTGTGCTCTAGAATTGTGCACGTAGCACCTTCCTTGAGTCATCCACATAGCTCATTATTTTCCTCTGTTCTACATCTAGAGGTCTTCTACCTAGCGCACGCCTTTGGGGAAGCTGACTATCGAGCGGGGCCTCTGAGGCTGTCATGTTCCTTTTCTTTGCTATCTTCCCTCACTTCCTTTAGCACTATGTCTACGCTCCAATCTAATTCCTAGTCTATAAGGATGTGAGCATTTTCTTCGCTTGTCACTCTACCACTTGAGTTATCTTCTCCTTTGTAAAATTTGTGGCTCTCTGTCCCTTGGCATCCCTCTCATCTACCCTTGTATCTTTAGTGCCTTCATCTCATTGTGCTCCTTTCGCCACACAAATATGAACTCTTACTTTTCTTCTCCACTCTCCTCCTCCGAGTCATAGACACTAACTATGTGAGGTTCCAAATGTTCCTTATCTTTTCTGGATCTTTCTCCTCATCGCCACCTCCTTCACTCTCATCCTCTCCTTCTCCCAGATATCTCTCCAAGTTGTCAGTCACCTCCGAGTCAGCTTCTTCATCTACCCTCTTCTTCTTCCTAAGAGGTTACTTCTAGTAGGAGATTTCTCCTTCTCTTCTTCCTCTTGTGACTCCTCCAAGGTGGTGGGTTGTTCAGGTGCCTCTACTTCTGGCATCTTCTCCTTTACTGGGGACTTCTTCCTCCGAACATAGGTGCTTGGCTTGGTGCTCATAGAAGGCATGCTCACTATCTGAGTAGTTGGTACACTTGGTGCTCCTTCCTCTCCTCTACCCCTCTTCTTAGACACTAGCTTCTTCATTCCTAAGGGGTCTTTAGGTATGGAGATCTCATCCACCAAGTATGCACCATTTTCAAATTTCACCCTTATGCACACATATACATGTGCCATGGATCCTTCAGCAATAAGAAGTGTTATTAGTTATGGATCTTGTGCGACACGTACTTGTCCATGTACATGCACTTACCTCTAAGATAATTCAGTTTCTTCCTCATATCCCTATGTTCCTGGTCCAAATTTCCTAGCTCCAGCCTTAGATTTTTCGATTCTTTAAATCTGTTCACTCCCACTTAGAAGTCTTGGGCGGTGAACACGAAAGGGAGATTGCACACCAAGGGCTCCATGATTCATCAACAAGTTTGAACCTGCCCAAGTAATAGTCTTTGGTACACCATGAACTCAGCTTCTCCTTGTGTGGATGTTGGGAGTTGTTCAGGATCCTCCACTCCACCTAGAAATCATTTCTCAAGCACGTATACCATTTTTTGAGCCACATTTTGTGGGGATCTATCATTATATCACATGCATACTTTTCAAATATATTCACGGGCAAAGGGTCTTGGTGGGTAATCCCACACAAACTTATATGGTCCATCCGGTACTATGGTGAGCAGGACATTACCAAAGAGGATTCTATCCCCTTCCTTTTTGCACTTTACAATTTCCTAGCATGTATGTATGTAGACAAGTTGTAAATAGTCCCCTCTGCAATCTTCTGCATACATGCACCCATGGCTTGTTGACTTGCGTCCACCTTTCTTGGCCATTCAACTTCGTTTACCGCAAGTGCTTGACCCATCTTCATAACTAGGTCCTTGATGTCGAGATGTCATAATACTATGAACCTTTCTTATAGGCATACTCTGTGATGGTCTCCTAAATAGCTTCCTTGTCGCTAAGGTCATCTTCTAGGCTATCTCCTTGCATATGAGGCTTGTAAACTATGCAATCAACTCGAGAGTTATGCACATCTTGGGCCCAAGAAAATGGAGGTAGTTCTTGTGCACGAGACATTAACCACCGGTACAAGTGATCGACTTCCCAAAATAAAGAAACTCATAGAGTTGCAACAACCATGCCTTCATGACTTGACCTTCACATCATCATTGTAGATAGGAAACCCTTAAGGTGCTCGGTTGTTGGTTGGGTGTACCAATTCTAATGTCATTTTCTTTCTCTATAGTGCTGGTGTAGTGATTATAGTCACCGACTAGTATGCTTCTCAAATGCGATTCCCATTCCTTCCCCATCATCACTCCGTCAGTGGTACTACAATTTTGCATACCATTCTTTGTTTTTTTCCACCTCGGGTTCAGTTGTTTAGCCTTTGCTTTTCCCTTCCCTTTCTTGGTGCCATGGTCATGTAATTTTGTTATTGCAATGCTCTCCTTGTTACTCTACTTTCCTTCTCCCAACCTTCGATCTCATATCCATGATACAAATCTCCTAAACTTGTGCCCTAGTTTTCTCAACCCTAACTTCGATAAATTCTTCACAAGACAACATCTTTTCACTTCGTTCTATGCCCATGTAATTCCTTCCTTCTGGTTCGCAATATCAAATTGGCTCTTTACTTTTTTATCACACAGATCTTCTCTTTGATCGAATCGAAAAAAATCGTAGCTTATATCTTTCGCTTATATCTCCAACTCTTCATTTTCGCAATGTAAAATGATAGTGCCACGACCCTCTATTTATAGTTTTTCCTTTTGTTAGTAATTAAATGCTACTACTTTACCTACCCCATACTTTATTCATTTAATGTAGCTTTTTAAAACAAAACCCATCTTCAGTGCCTTCACTCATGGACCCTTCTTGCGTGAAAACTCCTCCAACCTTCGGCGCGCAACCAAACTAGCACGATAGGAGACTCTTACGTGCACTCAACCTGCACCAAAGGCACTTCTTCTATCTAGATTATTTCTTTCACCTACCTCGTATGTTACTTTAAATGCACTTCATTTTCCTTTGTACATGGGATCTATGAGTAGCTTTACCCTGGCACCAACCATTCTATCTTTTCTCTTCATCTCTCTTTTAACCGAGCTACTAAATAAGGCTCTTCAACACAACTTCCTTGGTACTTTTAATCACACGCTTCTTCACTTTTTTCAACCCCACACTTAAACGATGCACAGTCCTCTATGCACTCATAAATTCTCCAAAAATAGCAATAAGGTTACCTACACTGAGGTACAGAAAAAAACAACATCGCGAAAGGGAAACACAAGCAAAGGAAAATTCATAAAGGAAAATTCTAGACTAAATAGAAAAACTTCCTTATTTACAAACACCAAGAAGACTTATTTATAATAGGGCTTAAGCCACTCGCCATTGAAGTGTCTAGGAAACTCTATTTTGTCAAAGACTTATAAATGGCATGCGCTTGAATCAAGGATGTACGAGATTGTGTAAGGACCTAACCAATGGACTTTCAACTTCCTAGGATGGCACATAAATTTAGAATCATACAGTACCACCATCTACCCAACCTCAAACTTCTTGTTTCTAATATGGCGATCATGCCAAGCCTTTTGCTTTGCCTTTTCCGTTGTTTGGATCCAATGGGAAAGTGATCATCTCTCATCTAGTTTCATTAGTTCATCAATTCTTTCTTCTAGTGCTTGTTCATTGACTAATCCTCCTGTGCACGCTATTCGCAGAGAAGGTAACATAAATTCAACTAAAAAAATAGCTTCCATGCCAAACACCAATTGAAAAGGTGTGGCTTTATTTGGTTTTTTATACATAGTCTTGTAAGCCCATAAAGCTGTTGATACCTTGTCATCCCAATCTTGTCTTCCAACATCATGATTTTGGTTAAGGTATGACTTAGTATTTTGTTGAATGCTTTCATGGTTTCATTTACTTATGGGTGATAGGGCGTAGTATTATGATGAGCCACCGTGAAATCAGATAGTAGGATCCTCATGTTCTCATTTAGAAAATGTGTACCCCTATCACCGGTCAAACTCAAAGGGCATCTATACCTTGTGACAATGTTCTCCCATAGGAACCTTGCCACTGTTGATTTCGTGTAATCTTTAGTTAGGGCTGCTTTTGCCCACCTTGTGAGATAATCCATGCAAGTGATGACATAACGTGACCCAATCCTACGTGATGTCGGTGTAATAGGTCCTACAAAGTCTATCGCCCACTTTTGAAAAGGCTCTGCGCTAGGAATAGGATGCAAAGGCATTTCATCTCTTCTTCTTAGTTTGACAATGCACTGACAGTGGTCACATGCTTTACAATAATCTCTACAATCCCTCAACAAGGTTTCCCACCATAAACCTGCCATTAAAATCTTCCTCATGGTGGCATCACCTGCGTTATGCCCACCCTCACTCCCCGTCTACTTCCTCCATGATCGCTGTGCACTCATGTTCTAACACACATTAATGAAAAACTTCATCACGTCCCAATTTGTATAAGTATCCACTAATCAACATGTAGGGCATGGTGCGTATGGCCAACTACTTTTTCTCCAATGCCCTCATTCCATCTGGTGCCACACCTTATTTTAAAAATATAGCAATCTCTTCAAAATCGAGGGCGCATGCCGTAATCTAAATAGTTGCACGTCTAGCATTGTTTCCTCAATACTTTGCGTGTCCTCTCCTGAATCAATTCTTGATAGATGATCAGGTCCATAATTTCTTTTTCCGGGCTTCACTACAATGGTGAACTCAAACTCTTGAAACAAAAACACCCATCGACATATGCGCCTTGAAGAATGAGCTTGTTTACTAAATAATTTAATGACATGTGGTGGTGTAGAATACAAAGGGTGTTTCCAGTAGATACTATCAAAAATTGAAAAGTGCATAGATCATTGAAAATTCCTCATGCTTAGTTGTGGTTTAATTCTACTCTACTGGTGTTAACTTCCTACTCACGAAACAGAGAGGATGATCAATAATACCCTCACCGGTCATGCAAGTATTGCTCAATGGCGGTTCTGAGGCATCTACATAGACATGGAAGGGCTCGTCCCAAGAGTGAAATTGTAAAATAGGTGTGGTAATAAGCCTATCTTTTAATGTATCAAATTCCCTCTGCTGCACCTTTCCCCAATTCAAGGTACTTTTGTGTCTAAGTAGCTCCTCTAAAGGTGTGGCAATCTTGGCATACCCCTTAATGAATTTTCTTTAATATCCCGTATACCCAAGGAATCCATGCACTGCGCTCATGCTAGTAGACTCCCTTAACCCCACAATAACTACAACCTTAGCGAGATCTACCAAGAAGCCCTCCTTACATACGATATGCCCCAATAAATTCCCAAAGTGTGTAGCAAACACACACTTCTTAATGTTGAGGTATATTCTCAACTACCTACACCTTTCAAACATTAATCTCAAGTTGTCAAAATGGTCCTTAACTAGACCATATCTTTGTCCAATCATCTAAGTAAACCTAAAAAAACTTATGAATGAAGTCCTGGAATGCTTGTACCACTATGCTCGAAAAGACAAAGCAGTGCATTTTTCAACCCAAAGGGCATGACAGTATATGTAAAACTTCCCATTCAATGGCAAAAGTTATCTTCTCTTGGTATTTCTTAGCAATCGGACTTGGTGGTATCCTTAAAATTCATCTCAAAGGAATAGATTTTGCACCCAATGACTCCTTCCATATTTTCCTCAATGAAGGGGGTCTAAAATGGATCAGTGACACAAACTACATTCAATTCCCTATAATCCACACAAATTCTAATCCACCCATCCTTCTTGATGATAATTACCATTGGAATTATCCATTTTTATTCTTTTACTACCTCAATGATCCCAAAAGCTATCATCTTGTCTCTCTCCTCCTTAACCTTCATGCGTAAGTTGGGATTCATTCGGTAGGGATTTTTTCTAACTAAAGGGTGCACACCTTTCTTAATTTTTATCCTCATCTCCCCCAAGGAATGGTGGACACCTTTTAGCTCATGGTACCCATGCGGGAATAAATCCTCGAATTCATGCAACAGATCAAAGATCTTTGATACTTCCTTCTCCATCCAATAATCCCCAATAATAGCTTCCTTAGGTTCTTCTCCTGAACTAATCTTAACCTTATTTGTCTTTAAAGGCTCATGGTAGGCATGTGCATGAGAATTTTCAATGTGCACTACTTCACGCATCCCAATAGAATGGATAACATTTAAACTCTTTGATTCCTCTCCATCAATCACATATACTAACTTTCCCTTTTCCTTTTCCAAACACGCGTGCTCAAGCTGTAACTCTTCTTTTCTTCAATCTATTCGAAGCACACCTCCAATCATGGTTCACCTAGTATTTCCAACAGGCTATCTTCCATTCTAGAAATATCCCCATTGTAAGGTGCTCGATACCTTGTAAGGCCTTATCAACCTGATAGTTTGGTACTATGATACTCAAAGGATTGAATAAGATCAGCCACAAGCTCTTGCCAATTCCTTGTTTGGTGGCGTGTCTCCAAATTAATGTACCATGTGTACACACAGCCATGTAGTGTAGAATATAACTTGTGAACCTAGAGGGATGGTGGCAATGCTTTCACACCTTCTCTTAAGACCTGTTAACACTCTTGGATATGGAAAGAGGTGGGCTACTTCCCATGGTATTCCTTGATGATCGTGGGTATATTACTTCTAGAAAATCTGACAGAGAGAGAAATTCTTACCTCATGCCATTCTAATAGGTTCTCTGATGCATGGCCCACTAACGAGTTGATGTGCAAGCATGATGTAACTCAAAGCATCTCCCTTCGTTCTTTTTCATTTTTCCACCGAGGTTCTATCTCCTACGAGAAAGATCTCGGGGTAGGCTCCTCCGAATACTTGGGTAGTTCTTTTCCCCAAGGTGCCAAGCCATGCATGCTTTAGTTACCTTCGTCACCAATCATCTCAACTACCATCCCATTAATTCTTAAGTCCTATGTGCCCAATTATCACATGTCAGGCTAGTGGTATCACTCAATGACTAAGCATCCTCAAAATGGATAACCCCGTTAATAGGGTGTACAATCTCAGGGTCTCTAATTAAGTGCACATAAATCTTGTCAAAAACCTCTTCTCCCAATGGTTTAATGTAGGGCACCTTGACTTCCCATCAACCAGGGGTATAATGACTTATTCTCAAAACTGATGTACCCTTTGTTGAACCAGAGGTCCACATTGTTCTTGTAACACCAAGGATGCCCAAGTAGTGCTTGGAAATTGTCCACCTCAGCGAGCGCCAATATTTTGAAGTCCTAAGTAAACTTGGATCCCTAGATAGTAATAGCTACATCTTTCAAGACACCACCTGGGCATTGCCTTAGTCTTGTTTGCCATATATAACACATTTGAAGATGGCTATAACACAGTCTCCCAATCGATGCCATGTATCCAAAGTCAAAACATTAACCTCCACACCGGTGTCAGTCAATGAGTATATTGCTAAGAAGCCATCCATCCATAATCGCATTTAATGTAATCTCCTTATCATAGTCAAGGATATGAGGGTGAAGGTTTACATGCAAGACTTGCCTCTCATGCTCTTCTCTGTAACGTGGTACCTTCTCTCTCAACAAGGATCCTAGGAAAGGAATGATTTTCTCTTTCCTTAGCATTTTGCACACCTCCTTGACCTCATCCAGGTCATATTTCTTTTCCTCGATCCTCCTTCCTTGTTCCTCCCTCCGGATTTCTCCTTTAGACACTTTGGATCTCCCTTCGCAAGCTTCGAATAACATCCATGGTGTCTTGATATATCTCATTCGATGCGCGGGGTTTGGGTACTTTCCATGAATGATCTCTTCTCTTGAAACAAGGCTCTTCTATCTTGGTATTTCTCTTGTGCGCATGGATTCTTCCCTTGTTGGTACCAAAAGAGGCTCCAAACCTTCATATTGTGTTACGAGGCATCCATTGTATGTCTACCTTCTTGATGCTAACCATCATAGCACGTTTTTCCTTACGGTCGGGTGCCGCTTTGATTCATATGCTCATATAACTTTGGGAACTCATTATACTTATGCTTCTTTCTACACCTTGAGCACTCCAACAAGTCTAGGAACTCATGCTTGTAATGCTCGTAGATCCACACTGAAACATGTCCCTCGTAGGAACTCACTCCTGCCTCTGCAGTTACCTCGCGTCCACTGAGTAATCCTCCTCAAAAAAATTTTTTTCCTCGAGTACCTCCATCTGTGCTCCTCCTCATAACAGTGATCATCATTTTTAGAACTACTGGAAATGTTGGTTTGGCACACCCCATGATCAATTGCCTCATGTATCTAATCAATGAGCCTACAGTCTTTAGTATCATGGGTCATGGAGGTGCAAATATTGTAATAACAGGATACATTCTTTCTGATCACACACTATAGCAAGGGACATCTACTAGCATCATGGTCCCCATGATAGATTTCACAATCTAATGTTACAGCATGTACCATCCTCTAGGGAAATTATCCTTAACGTGCCCCTCTATCTCACAATCTATGCACCACAAACCACTGCGAGTCTCATGGACCGAGTTCACAGATAGCTTTTCCAACTGTTTAGCCATAGCAATAATCTGAGCCTCCAAGAATGGGCTAACACCAGTATCAATACTACCAACAACTTTGGCACACAAGGTAACCTCCAATGCTTCGCGTGGATCTATGAAAGTCTTATGAGACAGGGCCCTTCTAAAAGGGGTGATCAATCCTCCAACAAACCACTATGCATGCTGAGAAGGATGTATATCATATGATAATTTAGACAAGAGAGTCTTAAAGCATGCATCATACTCTCGTATACTCTCTGCCATTCCTTGTTGTATCTCCTTCAAAGTGCTAATAATTTTTTGCTTGAACTTACGAATGTGGAACTCTGCTAGGAATGAATTCTTTAAGGCGAGTGTAATCCACCCTTTTTGATGAGGATTATACTTTCTATACCAGCTATGTGTGCACCCTCGCAACATGGTTACAAATTGACTAGCCTTTCATTTTGGGGTCGTGATACCTTTCACGCGCGATAGCAATTCAAACTTGTGAACATGTTACGTAGCATCCCGAATGTCCATGTAATCCTGTAAGTATAGAGACGTCTCAAAGAAAACTTGAGCTGGTGGCTAGGGTTCTTGTCTTAAACTAGAGCCTTGGTTCCCTCGGTGTTTCCTCCACCACTTGGTCCACTGGTTTACCAAGTCCTATACCTCTAGAGCCACTAGATCCACCAAAACCACTAGGTTCAATAGGGCCTGTAGGAGCTATGCCAAGTGCCCCCACGGTCCCACTGACTGTGTGTTGATAGTTTGTGATGATGCCCCACCACCGCTACTTTGTCCTACATCACTCCTTAATGCAAGAACAAAAGTTTGTACACTTGTGCCTTTTCTAAAAACTCCTCCAAATCTTGGAATATGTGCAGAATCTAGTTTCAATTGGATCAATACTTCTTCCTAGTTCAGAAAACCAAGTGCTAGGGCTCGGTCATAGTGTGGGTTTAGATATGTGCCAACGAATCTCCTTTACGCATGCAATGAACTCTCACCGGAAGTTCAAGGGTCTACGACATGATTTCCAATATGGGGTAGCATGGATCGCTCGGGTTCTACATCCTTTGCATGAACCTCAACTCCTTCCTACAACGTCTATCTCCATAGATCCATCACACTAGTAGCTTCACGTCATCTAGTAATATCTCTTTCATGCCCTTCGCCATACTTGAGCTATCTTTCTTCCCTCTCCTTTTCTATCGTATCATCTTCCATCTTCCTCCACCTAAGCTTCCTTACTCAAGTACTCGGAATGTTTTAGCTATCCATTGGGAGTGCTTCTAAACTCATGGTAACCATCAATATCTTCATAGCTAGAGGGATAACATGTAGAAACGATCCCCTAGGTTCTCGTAGAAACTTGAACTCAGCAACCTATGGAATAGAATACGTGGAAATGGAATATTCCAGAGTGTAGCTAGCTAGTACTCCTCCCCACCAATGATCTACAACATGGGTCCATATCGATCTACATCTTGCAACTTTTGGTAGTATTCTTTGGTCCATATCCATGATCCATAACGTCAACTTGATTTATATGCATATGTTGAAAGCCACCTAAATACTTCTACTAGGAAGAAGCCAAAAAGTCTCATACGGATCGTGGTAGAGATTCTCCGCTACCCATCTACGTGTATAAAATTTAGGTCAAGTCTTTGAATCTCTAGGAAAATTCATCCTCCATGCTTTTGAACCATGATTCAACATTTTCCAATGTTAACCAATCCATCATTACTCTTTACGAGATCATGATGCATGTTATATCCACTACAACATCAAAAAGAGGTCTCGAAATGGAACCAAGATGTAGTCAATTTTACTTCCACTATAAGAGTAAGCAATCCCATATGCATCGGCCTATCACCCAACAAAAGTTGAGCGCTCACCCAAGGCATGCACAGGTGTTGAGTCTCTCTTTTAAGTGAGTTTTTAGTGGGAAGCATTCATCAATGATTAGTATAGGAGTATTCAAGAAAGAAATTTAGACATACAAGGATTACTTTGGGCTCATAACGGCCTCCGGATCCTTGTAACTTCTTCAGATCGATTGTTTTAAAATACTCCATAACATATAATATAATGAAGAAGAAAAGCTACAACCATTCATTCATAGCATGAAAGGAAATATAACCTCTATGAATGAAATATACATGAAACTCACTGATATTCATATCTAATTGCAATAGGTAACCTCATTATATTCATTTTTTCATTACAAAGAGCCATAGAGGGTGAACTGCAGTCATGCACATCACTAGGATTGTATAACTATGCAAAATAGAAAAGAAATTACAATGCTAAGCTCAGTACATTCCTTTTCGCATCGAGCTGTAACATTCCCATTTTAAGTCATTAGAACAAGGGAATTTTTTTTTTTTTTTTTTATATATATAACATTCTCGTGTTCTAATTTATATAATTTAGAACACATGACCAAGTTTTAATAAGCTGTTCTCTTCATGTCCCATTAACGTAATTTAGAACACACAATATTTTTAAACCAATATTCTCTATTCACATATTTATAATATGGAACACACATTCAATGACATTCAATCATATAATGATACCATTTATGATGTAATGACTCGAAGAACTACCAATCTCCCATTTATGGTTCGGAGTTTCAACGATCTCTCATTTCATGACTCGGCTACTTACTGATCCTTCATGTTAATCCATGCATTATATACTAAGTATACTAGGTTATCTTTACCGATTTTAGTTATCGAAGTGTTCCATTTAAGAGGCCTATCGAATATATATTACGATATTCATCGAAATCTTGCTTCTTAAACTAGGTGATTAGGATTACGTAACCCGATAGCTTGCGATACTTTGCCAAGGATTTTCACATGCTTTGCATGATCATATTCCTAGATGTTATAAACATCAATGGAATACGTCCTTCACCTTGCTTAAATCTGTTATCTAGAATGGTATTTTCTAACCTCTATCAGTCCTCTCGTCGAGTTTAAACTTTAACCCAAGATAGCAATATGAATGAGTATAGGAGACACTCGTGGTGGCTAAAGGTACGTAGACATACTTTGTCGACACTAGTTATTGTGTGTGTCTATTTACCTTTAGTCTTCCTGAGTCACTCCGTATACAGGTCACATTCCTAACTTGGTCCAAAGCAACTTGGTCCAAGATTATGTAGACTTGATGATTCGATTCGGGAGGGCGTTGTAACATTTCGATTCGTAAGAATGAATTAAAATTCAGAATTCCATCTCATTAGATGTCACTTAAATGAGGCCTAATCCCAAATGAATGTATTCATTTATTTAGTATGACCTCATTTTAGTTAATTTTTTACATGAGGAGACATGATTCCCATACCGAAGATCCTTTTGATCAAAACGTCCAAAGGATATTAACGAAATCAAAATATAGAATTCGATTGTTTCTTAATTAATGTTCAATAGTTTATATACTAATTCCGAATATCATTCATTTAAGAGTTCATATTCACTTTACTCTTTACAAATGTCAATTTAAAATCCATATTGACCTAAGTATGAATTAATTGCACATTCCAACTTAAAATTTGTATTCAAGTAAAGAACATATATTATGTCCCTATAAATCTGTCAACCATCATTTGAATAATCCAAATTCAATGAATAAAATTATATTCTCAATCTTATTCAAACAGTTCCAAGGTGGTACAACCATTAAAATAACACACCTTTCCTTTGTACTCAATCCTCAAGATTAAAATTTATACAATTTACAAGTCCATACAACTAGACTTCATTCATGCCAAACAACATTAACAACTCATAAAGAAGAAGAATACAACTTTCTCTTTTTCCATTTCCTCGTAGAAGAATAATAAATTCTCAAAAATGATCCATCCTTAGCTAATTAGAAGAAGCATCATAAAACAACATGTCTTCATTTTTACTCATGGAAACCATCTGCAAAATTTACTTGCACGGGTCAGTTCATTGAACTGAGCATATTAAGCACTTATCATTAAAATGAGGTGCTCTTAATTAACTATCTCAATAAAATAACTCTGCTTTTATGAAACGTCTCATAATAGAGATAGACATCACGTAATAGTTAAGCACCAATAAAATTGAACAATTTTAACAGCCCAATTTCAATAATTAGCATCACGTTAAATAGTACTAATAAATATCAACACACCAATTTCTGTAATGGCCAACATATCATGATGTATATTTCACCATTCTCATAACTGTTTTCAAAGAATAGAAAAGAGTTCATTCCAAATTTAGATAATACTAAAAGGAGTATTGTCTCTAAACAACCATGTATTAGGACATCTATATAAACTGACTTATAGATTGCTATTGATTGCATGCATTGTCCAACCCACTTCTTCATCAAAATGAATTCCATATAATGAGTCGATTTTTTTTTAAAAACTAAGATAGAATTTTCTTACCTTCAGGTTATCCCCTGGACTTTAACTAACCAAATGCAAAAGTGAAAAGAAATCATACGTCATAGCAATCAACATATTTAACTTTCCATATTTTGATGGCAGCGTAATACTCTTCTACTTCAGAGAGAAAAAGAGACAGAACATAAAATGCATTCGCATCCTCCTGAGGCCAGTCACAAGTGTCTTCAATACCTTTTTATCAAAATTTAAATAGGACACTAAGGAAAGGAAAATACTATTTCCAATTATTGCAATCGAATCGATTGACTTTGTAAAAAGGAGCCAGTAACCAGTGATAGCAGTCAAGAGAGAGATATTCAGGAGTCCAAACTGAATGAAAGGGAGTGGATCCACGTCATCTATAGTTAATTCACAGCCGCATATCGACCCATGACGTACAGGCCTGTTATCCCAAGGATAATTCTTTCCAATCCAGACTGTTACAGTCTTAATAATTTCCTAACTACTATTCGAGGAAGGAAAACAAGAATTCATTTTGCATCTAAACCGCAAGTACTAGAATATCAAACTTTCAATTGCAATTATCCCATTAGTTTCATTCATTACAAGACACATATTTCCAGATATGAAATAAGTAAGAGTGTACAACAATAAAAACCAATCACGATTTCACCGTAATAATTAAAAGAATCATTTTTCAAACATCAGAGTAAGAAATCCACTCATATTCAGTTTCAATGAAAACAATGAAGAATTTTAAATCCATAGATTATATATATATCATTGAGTTCAACTAGAAACAAAATATAAATTGTATGCTCTACCCAGTCCATTCTATAGACCGACTACTCTATTCCCATTCAGATCAGAACTTCTTTCCAAACAGTCATATACGAATACCAAGAACAAGCAGGTAGAACATCATATCAAACTAGAACAAAAAATGTAAAGATGCTACTATGATCTTACTATCCCTGGGAGGATTCATACCACCATACACTATAATATGACAAGAGAAACAGTCATACAAAAGTCTTGTCAAGCATTTTTACGGCTTTCCATATCCATTAGCGCACACAAATCATAGACAACAATTTGCACATTGTTGTTACCTTCAGCAAGATCGACCCATAATGCACAATGAAACCCTATTACCCATTACTTTCAGAATTCAAAACAACAGAGAGAGAAAACTCATTTCATTAATTATTTCAGTAAGGAAAACACCCATTTTCTTCAAAACGCAACAAGAATACCCAAATCGTGTTTGTTTTATAATGACAACTCAAACCAGAGGTCACACCGAAACATTTTATCATTTCATTTTTACAAGAACGCACAGTTTTAAGAGCAGAGTTCTTTTAATGAAGATGCTTAACAAAGAGCAAAATGGTTTAAAGAGAAGAGCTCAACATGCCTGTAAAACTTCTTGTTGCTTAAAGAAAATCACATCCGTGCCCAAAAGAGTTACTCTTTTTCCATGGTGACAACAACAAGGTTTCCCCCAACTATCTCCTTACTCCCACAGGCTCAAAGACAGCTGCGGTTAATCAAAATATCAGCAACAATGACAGGATTGGTTGCAAGTTCGAGAGAGAACCTCAAAAGAAATGTAGAGCAAATACAAGAAACCATCCATGCCATGCTCCCATTGGGACGTGAATCTTATCCTACATTTCTTCTTCAAAGCTTTCTAGTTCATCATTATTATTCAATAATAAATAAAATAGAGAAGGTGTAAATATTTACGGAGGTTTACTTACCCTTTGTGACCTTCTCACAAGAGTTTAGGGTACCTCAGGAGGCTCAATCTGGACCTCCTTAAATTTTGTATCGAATCTAATAGATCGACGTATTTGGTCACCTATAACAAATGCTGGTTTTGCTAACCGATGTTGGTTTGGCTCTTTGTAATCGATACAAGTTCTGGCGACCAATGCCAATTAGGGGTACACTGACACACAGCGATTCTTTGTGTAACCCCGTAGGTAATAATTTTAAATCCGAGAGTTCATTTTCATTCACAAAATTCTTAACCGGTTCATCCTTTGGGGCCAAAATTTGATCCATGTACATTCTTTTTCATTCCATTCAACATCATGAATCCTAATAATTTTAGAATTCTCTAAATCCCAAAAATGGAATCCGAAATCACCAAATCCATAACCAATGAAAGTGCATCTCTTGGATTTTTCATCCAATGTTTTCCTATTTTCCCTATCAAAATGCATAAAATCTTCTAAACCAAAAACTTTAAGAAAAGAAAGATATACCTCTTTTCGGTCCAAGCTTCCTCGGCCATCTAGTGAACTTGAAGGCCCACGATTAATCAAATAAACCATTGTATCAACTACTTACGCCTAAAATTGCAAATGAAATCTTGAATGTATTGTCATACTTCTATCACATTCCATGATTGTCATGTTCATTCTTTTCTCGCAACACCATTCTCCTGTAGTGTTCTTGCAATCGTTCTTTCTCTACGTATCCCATTCATCGAACAATAATTATTGAAATCCTTGCTACAATATTCACCACCATTTTCAGATCTAAGACACTTTAACTTTGAATTTGATTTATTCTCAACAAGGGCTTTCCATCTTTTAAAAGTCTCAAAAATATTAGATTTATGTTTAATACAATAAACCCATACCTTTCTTATACAATCATCAATGAAAGTAACATAATACCTGGGATCCACCATGAGAAGCTACCCGAGTTGGTCCCCACACATCCGAGTGTACAAGCTCCAATTTATACTCCTTAGTTCCCTCAAATTTGAGAAATATCACTCTCTTTTGCTTTCCAAAGATACAATGCTCGAGAAAAATCAAGATCTAAATCATTCAAATCTGATCACTTACCCTTAGCCTTTAAGATCTCGCATTCCTTTTTAACTCATATGGCCTAACCGGTTATGCCACATGCATGCACTTGAATCTTAAATAGATAATGTAGAAAAAAGAATCAGTAATATAAGTAGATAAGTATACGCGTTCCTACCTTCTTACCTCTTGCCACAACATGAGAACCATTGGTGAATTTCCAAGAGTCTCTGTAAAAGTAACCATGCAACCGATTCACCTAGTTATCTTGCAAAAATAAGATTCCTCCCGAGGCTTGGAACATGCCTCACATCTTTCAATACCCATGTATTTCCACTCTAAAATTTTATATAAACTTCCTCTTTAATATTTTTTAGTGCAAAATCAAAACACCCTCAAATGGACTAGGTGTGGAGTGGGGTATCCGGTGTGATTGCACAACATGGGACCATCTCTCATGTTGTGGGACTTGCAAAACTTGAGATGGACCTTTGGAGAAATCCGGTTCTTTCTTCCTAATCTACCTACCACAAGCTACTCTAGTGCAGGCATAACCTATTCTATCCTAATCTAACCATTCCAAGGGGATAGAGAGAGAGAGAGGGTGAAAGAGCCTACACTAAGTAGTGATACACCAGAAAAGGAAGTGGTTGAATCACAGATCCGACTTCCTGAAGTGGAGAGAGGTGAGCTAGAGGAGAGGGTGGAAAAAATGCACCACAGACTAGAGATAGATTTCACATAGAACACCACTTTGAAACCCATTAAACATAGCTCCCAAACCCTAAAAATACATTAGATTATGCATAGTATACCCTGTAATTATGAGAGGTGAGGAGAGACACTAACTTAAGAAAAGTATGGACAGATGCATCACAAAACAATTTTTATTTCTCCAAAAGTTCACACAGTACATCATCGGTGGGAAATAGGCAAGGAAATTCCATTACAGAGCCCCCGAAAGGAGGCTTAGATTTTTCCTTATACCATAAGGAAGAAAGAGAGAGGGGGATAGAGGAGAAACGATGACAAACCATTTTTAATATGCCCACTTAATTACAATATATAGGAAGAACAAGAGAGAGAGGAGGGAAGAATTTGAATCCTACTTCAACCACCTAGAGATATGCATTGAATCTTGATTTGAAATCTCAACCACTATCATTCAATGCCCCTCTCAAATCTACCCCAAATATGTCATGTCTAGTTCCCTGTCTACTTAGGATGCTAAAGAAGAAGAATAATGGATCAAATCAAATCCAATACGGTAGTTGAAGAAATCAAATTTTGTATTAATGTCGTGGACTACATTTTCCCATTTTTCACCCACCAAATCTTGTTAAGAATGAAATTTTATGTTTCTATGGCATAGAGGGTGTTGAGACATTTCCAAAAAGTCTTCTTCCAGCCCAACTCTAAGTCTCCAATAAAAAGATATGGCTGTTTGAATATTTGGGTCATGGGCGCGCACTATTTAAAGAGTTTGTTTATACCAGGTCCACATGGCAGCCTCATGCTTCTTAGATATTTAGCACCTTCCTTTCACTCTTGAAATCATGTCGAATGACACGTGGTGGCTTTCATAGGATCCTTAAGTTTCTTTGTATTTTACTGGGTGTCTTTGCTTGGTGGGGTTAAAAGTCTAACCATGGACACATGGAGGCTTGGCAGTTGTTTGGGAACCCGCCCCAAATTTTACTCTTGAAATAGCATCATTAAAACATGTAGTGCCTTGCTCCGGCCTATCTCTACTTTGACTATTTCAATCCCTCGACTCTGTCCCTTTTTGAAACCTGGGACACGTGGAAGGCCCGCACTCATTTGAAAACCCGCTCAGGATTTTACCTTTGAAGGAGCATCGTTAAAACACGTGGTGCCTTCCACATGTACTCTTACACTTAGTTGTTTTAGGCCCACTCTCACTTTTGGATTTGACCTTTTTTGACCATTTTCCACGTGGGGGATTGGCACAAGTTTTAGTCTCCACCTTGGTCTCCCATCTTGAAATTGTGTCGAGCCGACACTTGGCACCTTCTACTGAGTCGAAGACTTTTCAACGGCTAGTGCAACTTTTAGGGTTCTACGGACACATGGAGGCTTGAAAATTTTCTGGATCTCTTCTTTTGGATTTAACCTTTGGAGGTGCACCATTTGGAAACTTGGCAGCTTCCACTGTCTCCTCCATACTTAGCCAATTTTGGGGCTCGTTCTAAACCATTTGCAGAGCCCGAAGACTTTGAGCCTTCGCCGTTTCTTTTCCTTTGCACCTCTGGTTCTTTAACACTTTTTACTTCCTTCCCCAACCTTTATATTCTATTATAGATGATGCCTATAATTTGTTTGTTGGATTTGAAGCATGGGCTCATTCGATGGAGTCGTTTCTTGAATTTCTTTTTACACGGGGTCATGTTTGATCCAATTTTTCCAGGGGAAAAATTGAGATAACAATTAGAAACTCACAGGGGACATCTACCTACTAGATGAAGGGACCAATATCCTTGAAGCATCCATTAAGAATGGATTCAAGAATGATGGCTTGATAATGACCCTTTTGCTTTGAAAATTTGATCCCTGAGCCATTACAAGCCCAATCGTTTGCACTTAGTGACCCTAAACATGCCTTGGAAATAGATTGTCTTGAAAGCATTTTTTAGTTGCTTTGAATTTGTTTTATTTTTAAATTAGCAACTATTACAGACAACTATGGGTCTTCTACCATGAATATTGAAGGGCCTGGCCTCATGCACCTCCGGAGCAATGCAAACAAAACTTATGTACAAAGAAAAAATCATACATGCCTCAAATGAGACATGCAGAGTGTGCACAAACACTTCTTCGACTGAAAGAAAACCTACTCATACTCCTACACTAACCAAAGAGAAAGAAAAGCTTAAACAAAGCCTACCACACAATGTAGGAGAAATAACTTCCTTTTCTCAAAAGGGGTAGCTATGCAAATGATTTGACATCGAATATGGCTGCATGTATGAATGGAAAACTAACTTTAAGCCAATTCTAAACTCATATTAGCAAGGTATCAAAATTAATGGAAAATACCTCCTCAAGTTGATTTGCATTTGACTCTCTGTAGATGTTGATGGTGACCCTTGGTGCTTTGAAACTCATCCTCATGCCCTAAAGTAGGTATGAATGGTTTTGGCTTCTCCTTGGCTCTAATGAAGCTAGGTATCCGATTGGGCAAGGTTTGGTGCTTTAATTTGCCCTTTGCTCTGAAATTTAACTCCAAAATGGAGTTTTTTTGTGGACCTTATTGGATGGATGGTATGACAGGGATGACAACATCCTCTTTCCTTTTCTCTTCCTTTTTTATGATGAACATGGAAGAATCATATCTTCTAACCTTAGTTCCAGAGGGATGTTATGAAGTACATGCCTTTTTACCGTAATGCTCTTCTCCATGACAAAAGATTCATGTGCTTGGAAGGTGGAAGATGGAGGAGTAAATGATGTGATCTCCATGAGATCCTCTTTATCAAAGTAATCCTCCAAGTCGATAGATAATTTATCTCCTTGTTGTCTGTTGTAGGTGTTTTACTCTCTCCGTGGTGTCCTCCTAATCTGCAACTAGCTCACCATGGTTTCCTTCATCCTCAAACATGAAGTTTGGAATATCAAACTCCTCTTCAACATCAAATCTCAAAGGGGATGAATTGGGAGGAAGAACTAAAGGTTCTTCTGTGGCCTGCTCCACACTTGGGGCCTCTAAAACTATATGGTTCTTCCTCCATCATGGGTTCATCAATCAAATTAGGCCCTTGGAATGAAAGCAAAAAATATTCAATGATGATTTCTTCATTGAGTGGCTTCAACACTGATTTGATCTCTCCAAACTTCTCCTCTTCAATGGGACTTAGAGCTAATTGTTCCTCCTCTTTAACTTGTTGTGCAGCTTGGATCAGATTAGCATCCTCTTCAGACAAAGTGCCATTAGGGAGACTACATTTAGAGTAAATAGACTGTTGATATTCTTCTTCTTATTCTTGTTCTACTTCAGCTACAAACTCAGC
Source organism: Taxus wallichiana var. yunnanensis (assembly GCA_018340775.1). Taxonomy (NCBI): domain Eukaryota; kingdom Viridiplantae; phylum Streptophyta; class Pinopsida; order Cupressales; family Taxaceae; genus Taxus; species Taxus wallichiana. Next base: position 234,119,335 of record CM031239.1, on the reverse strand, counting down.
CTTAGCCACAACTATCTCATCAACCCTAACCTCCTATATTGGCTTGACCATTAAGGGGATCTTTGTAAACCCAAATTTGATAGCCCAACTCTTTAGATTTTCTATCATTTCTTCTTTGTTGGGCTCCCCTTCTTGTTTTTTCCTTGACTGGATTCTTGAGTCTCTTCCCAACATGGACTTGGGAAAGCAAGAGGAGTGACAAGTTGGGGTTCAACCAGCTTTGTAATTTTTGTGGTGGGGAGGGAGGTAGAACTTCTTGTTTCTTTGGAGGGAATGAATGCTTGGGAAAGAAAAGGGGAGAAGGATTGAAATGGGGTGGAAGATCAGGAGATAGAGAATAGAAATCAACACTCGGGGCAGCAACTGAGGGTCTTGACTTTTGATCATGCTAAAATGATAAAGTTTGAGAAAGAGAAAATGAAGGACAAGGAGCTGGTGATTGACTTACCCATTGACAAGGTTGTCTCGCACTTTGCTCATAAGCCTCAATGTCCTCAATCCAATGTGTAAGTTGAGGTAGAACTTCAACCATGAAGTCAAGCTTCTCTTGAGGGCTATAATGTCTTAGAAAAGGGCCTTCCCATGGAAAAGGTTCCTTGTAACCAATCTTGAATGCCTTCATTTGTGTTATGGCCCTTAATTGAACCATGCCAGCCTCCATTTTTTGAATCTTCTCTAGCAAACCAACATTCTCCACATAGTTTTCACCATTGTATGCATCCCCTTATTCTTGATAAGCTCCATGGCCAAACTGAATTTGACCTTGCTCATATGGGTAAGCATAATGGTCCTGGATCTGATTATAATGCTGATTTGGAGGAGTTGGGAAATGCATTGGAGGTGAATTGCATTGCTATTGTAAGTGTGAGTTCCATGAAGGGAATGAATTCATGATTGCACAACTTCATGGAATGGGAGAAAATGACAGAGATGGAAGAATAAAATGGATGAAAATGAGTGTAAATGAATGGAAAAGGTTTACAACTCAAAGAATGGGTTATTTACTAGATGGAGTCACCATATGTGCTTCCATGTGCCTCGAAAAGGTTGAACCTTAACAGAACACACTAAGCTACTAAGATGAAGTGGTAAGGTGCTTCATACCCATCCCACTAGGCATGCCAAAATTGTTAGTGTGTAATGACAACACCCTCGAATGGCTCGGGTGTGGAGTGGGGCATCGGGTGTGATTGCACAACATGGAACCATCTCTCAAGCTGTGGGACTCACAAAACTTGAGATGGACCTCCAAATAAATCTAATTATTGCCTCCTAATCTACCTGCCACAAGCTACTCTAATGCAGGAAGAACTTATTTTATCCTAATCTAACCATTCCAATGGGATAGAGAGACGGTGAAAGAGCCTACACTAAGTGGTAATACACCAAAAAAGGAAGTGGTTGGATCACGATTTGATCGCTGAAGTGGAGAGAGGTGAGTAGAGGAGAGGGTGGACAAGATGCACCACAGACAAGAGATAGATTTCACACAAAACACCACTTTGAAACCCATTATGTATAGCTCCTAGAACCTACAAAAGACATCATAGTATGCACAATATACCCTGCAATGATGAGAGGTGAGGAGAGACGATAAAATAAGCAAAGGATGGATATATGCATCACAAAATATATTTTATTGCTCCAAAATTTCACACAGTACATCGTTAGTGGGCAAGAGGCAAGGAAATTCCATTACAGAGCCCTAAAATGAGGCTTAGACTCCATGTTCTACCCTAAGGAAGAAAGAGAGGGGGGGCAGAGGATAAACAATGACCAACCACTTTGAATATGCCCCCTTCATTACAATATATAGGAATAATAAGAGACAGAGGATGGAAGAATACGAATCCTTCTTCAACCACCTAGAGATATGCATTGAATCCTACTTTGAAAGCTCAACCAAGATCATTAAACGCACCTCTCAAATCCATCCCAAATATTTCATGTTTGGTTCCCTGTCTGCTTGGCATGCTAAGGAATAATAACGTGGGTCAAATCTAATCTAAACGGTAGTTGAAGAGATCAGATTATTTATTAATGGATTGGAAGACATTTTACCATTTTCACCCACCAAATACTATTAAGAATGATATTTTATGTTTCCATTTCATAGAGGGTGTCGAGACGTTTCCAAAAAGTCTTCTTCCACCCAAATCTGAGTTTCCAGTCAAAAGATATGGCTGTTTTAATATTTGGGTCACGGGCACACAATATTTAAAGAGTCTATTTGTATTGGGTCCACGTGGTAGCCTCGCGGTTCTTGGAGATTCATCCACTTCCTTTATTTCTTGAAATCATGCCATACTGACACATGGTGAATTTTTTGGGATCCTTCGGTTTCTTTGTATTTTACTTGGGTCTCTTTGCTTGGTGAGGCCAAAAGTTTGACCATAGACACGTGGAGGCTTGACACTTATTTGGGAACCCACCCCAAATTTTACTCTTGAAATAACATCGTTAAGACATGTGGTGCCTTCTTCCTTCCTATCTCTACTTTGACTATTCAACCCCTGGAATCTATCCCTTTTTTAAACTAGGACACGTGGAAGGCCTGCGCTCATTTGAAAACCCACTCAAGATTTTACCTTTGAAGGAGTGTCGCTAAGACATGTGGCTCCTTCTACCTGCACTCTTATACTTACTCATTTTGGGCCCACTCTCACTTTGGATTTGACCTTTGTTGACCATTGTCCACATATGGGGCTAGCGCAAGTTTGAGTCTCTGCGTTGGTCTCCCATCTTGAAATTGTTCCAAGCCAACACTTGGCACCTTCTACTGAGTCAAAGAATTTTCAACTACCAAGACAAATTTTGGGGTTCTATACATGTGGAGGCCCGGTGCTTGTCTAGATCTCCACTTTTGGATTTAATCTTTGGAGGTGCACCGTTTGGACACTTGGTTGATTCTACTGTCTACTCCATACTTAGCCAATTTTGGGGATCATTCGAACCATTTGCAAAGCTCGAAGACTTCAAACCTTTGTCATTTCTTTTCCTTTGTGCATGTGGTTCTTTGACACTATTTACTTCCTTCCCGACCCTATTATTCCATTGTAGATCTCAACCTGTAATGTTTTTATTGGATTTGAAGCATGGGATTGTTCAACGGATCCGTTTATTGAATTTCTTCTTACATGGGGTTGTGTTTGATACAATTTTTCGTGGGCCAAAAATTGAGATAACATCAGTAATACTATAAGGTTCTACATCACCCAAATAAATATGCCCAAAATTTTCATGGACATAATTTCTGAAATAACCGTTATTAGGAGTTGCATGGAAAGAAGCTCTTGAATATAAAACCCATGATTAAATTTTATTATCTAAAGAAAGAATAAGATCATCTTGCATTACCCCCGATGCAACAAGATTTAATTCTTTAGCTTTGTTCAGTTTTTGGTTCTCTTTATCATTTGACCAACAATTTTTTGTTAAATTTCCTTTCTTTCCACATTTCCAACAAGTAATTCCCTTACTTTTGGATTTAGATATGCTATCCCTTGAATTTTATTTCCCATTACTCTTACTCTTGGATCTCTCCTTCTGCCTGCCCTGCTTTCTACATTCAAAGCATTCCCAGATGATGATTCCTTTGTACTCTTCCTACGAATTTCTTCATTCAAGATTATACTAACCACATCATCAAACTTCAAAATATTATTAGAAGATGTTGTATTACTAACAACCATTACCAAGTTATCCCAACTATTAGGCAAATAACATAAGAATAAAAATGCTCTTACTTCATCATCAAAAGGTATTTCAACTAATTTTAACATATTTACAATGGATTAGAAATCATTCAAATGACTAGATACGAGATCCGCCTTCATGCATCTTAGAACTAAATAGTTTCTTCATCAAATAAAATTTATTTGAAGCACAAGGTTTTTCATATAAATTAGCAAGATATTTCAGTAACTCTACCATAGAAGTTTCTTTTGTAATATTGGAAGCCACAGATGCTATCAGGATCAATCTTATAGATCCCAAATCCTTTTTGTCAAGAATCTTCCATTATTCATCAATCATCTTCATAGGTCTAGACTTCTCATCCAATGGTAAATAAAAATCTCTTTGATATAGATAATCCTCAATCTACATATTCTATAATTGATAATTTTGTTCGTCAAACTTCTCTACCTTATATTTGTTTTCTTCTGCCATTGTTTTAGCTCCCACTCAATCAGAAAACCCTCTGTGAGTAAATATGTCAACACATAAAACCCTCAACCAAAGATATAATACCAGTTGTTGGGGTTAGCACACCATTTTTACAAACAATATATCAAATCCAAGCATACATGCAAATGAAAGTGGATATTCTACCAGAAGAAATATTCAAAACAAGAGACATAAATCAACACCAAATTTAACATGGTTCACCTAGTGTGGGATATGTCCACCAAGAAACAAGACAATCTATTATCCAAATCTTTGACAAGATATACAATGAAGATTTACAATCTTCCACACCTCTCAGATGTAGAGTACTTTATTTCTCTCAATATTTTTCTTCATCACCAAGAATTATCTCTCTCACCAACTTTTGCAAGTTCATCTTAATTCTTGTTAATACTTTCTTCTAAACCCTATATTTCATATATAGTCATTTATAGACTTAGGGAACTTAGCCATGAAATTACAATCAATAGATATACTTTAATGCTAAAAATATATCTAATTCCCGAGAGTTAATTAAAACATCCTCGCACAGTAACCAATGTAAGTTATCCCTAACCAATCCTTATTCCTCATTTCGACCGATTTTGGTCATGGGTGATCGATGCCACTCCTCCGAACCGATGATGGTTATTATATTTTCCAGTAAGTTTCACATTGCATACTAAACTGAAGTAATTGAGCTCCATAACTCAACAGTTCATTTCAAATATTTGTGATCAAGGGACTTATTATTATAGCAATTCCTAAGAACTCCTGAAAATATCGAAAAAAATTGAAATCATGTATCTTCAAATATTCACAAAGATCATCAATTGTTTCCTAATTGTTTCATCAATCCAAACAAGATAAGAAAAAGATTTGAAAGTAACCATACCAAGGCCTCCATACTTGGATTTACTTATAGTCTCTTTCTAGGTTAGATGTCTTTTCCTATAGTCTGTTTTGGAAGCTTCATGGTGTCACATCTATCCAGAAACAAATCTTTGGAAATAAGAACAATCTAGACATTTTTCCTAGATAAATAATTCAAATGCAAGTCCATAGAAAAAAATTATTTTACAAATTTATTTTCTGTACCAACCTTTGGTGTTGAGCCTACATCTCTTACTAGTGATGTAGGGTTAGGAAAGGAGAGAAATTCCCTTACTCACCTATTCCTTTCCCATGGTGATAAGCCCATGCTTCCTACTGATAGCATGGGGCAAGGTGTAGGGGGTCTCTTTGAAAAACTTGAAAGTTAGAAGTAGTTCATTCAAATGCTATGAAATCATAAATCAAAACAAAGTGAGTTAGATGTCCAAAATTCCAAAAGAGCTTAAAACCTCAAAACCAGATTTTGTCAACCAAGTGGCCATCTACGAATCTAAGTCTAGATAAACTGGAAATCAATTCACATTCTAAACTATGAATCAAACTTGAGTAGAGTGAGGTTGTGGTGTCTCAATTTGGTTGTGCCAAAATCCTTGTCTTTCTCTCATCATTACAGTTCAACAAATTTCATAACTTGTTTCCTTTTCTGGCTCTTGGTGTTGATCCCTCGCATCCTACTAGTTATGTGGAGTTAGGAGTGAAGAAATTTAATTCACTTATCATATCACTCTTTTGCCACGTTTTTCCAAAACAATACAAAGTACCAAAATTTTCTTAGAGAAACTAAAGTTCAACATCACAGTGTGATTGCATTATCATATATCAGCATTACGAAGAAAAAAAATAAATCATTCTATTAGCATTCATGTCCACTACATGCATTTTGAAAAGTATATGAAAATTGGAAATTCTAAACATCTAAGAGTACACACGTGAATCAAATCATCAATGTAATCCAAATCTATGCAAGTAATAACCAAGCCAAAAAGAGATATATGTACATATCATGGTGTGTTATAGTTTTGTACAATGCCATCACACACTAAGCGCGGGAAAAAAACTTGCAATGAGCATAAAATACAAACACAAAATATATGCCTAAAAAAATAGAGACTAAGCAATAAAGGCACTCTACCTATCCACCTCTTTAAGGCCCCTTATGATAACTCTAGTTACGAGTTTCTTAGGAGTTCTTCTCAAAAGTATTCAAACAACAAAGGGCCAAGCCTAATGCAACATACCATTACCACATCCATTCCAATTCAACCATGCTCAAAACCAAAAATGGTCAACATGGGCCCAAACATAAAAAATCAACGAGTTGATACGCGCAAATGAAATGGGAAACAAGTTTGTTTAGATATATTTATTTTGTTACAAATTCATTTTGAGTGTATATGTTCACAAGACTAGAGCGCTAACATAGGTATATTTCTACATCCATGCATAGATGGTAAGTGCTCTTTTTATTTTAATTTAGAGTTTTTTTTTCGATATTTTATCCATCTACACTTGAGTCTTCTTTTTCATCTTACAAGTAGGGGGATTTTTACGGCAACATTCCAACACACATGTGTGTGAGGTATAGCTTCTAACTCCCCATTTAGGGAATGCCATACTTGGACTTTGTGTTTTACACCTCTTTATGTCTAAGACGCTTCTCGAGGGGGCAATATGTACACACCCAAAACTGCATGTGCTACATTTTCAGAAAACGGTTACAAAATTCCCCAATGATGTTTCAGGTCCTTTCAAGAAGGTGTTCGAGCTCCAAATCCCATTCACAGTGTATATATGTTGTCTAGATGTCTTTACTTATCTTTCCCATACTTTTTCCAGCTTTCTACCTCTTTCTGTGCATGTTTTGGCCTTTGGTACCATGATCACCGCCCTTCCTAGGTGGTGGTGGTGGTTCAAACCGCCACCCAAAACAGGTGGCGATTGAAACTTCTACCATGCATAGGGCAGCGGTCCTGCCCACTCTTTCCATATTCCATCATGTTTGTTTTAACATTCGATGGTTCACTTAATTTCACTTTTAGCATGCATCCATGAGTCAAATTTTCTAAATTAGCTTTGATTGCTTGGTTCTCCTTCCTCCTTCTATTTTTAAATAGATTTAATTAGTTATAACTTCTTCTTCTTGCCTTGTGCATTAAGGAAAATACCATCCTCAATTCCTATATATTCCATGCTTGTGTACTCAAGCAAAAGGCTTGAGTATGTTTGTGTATCTTGCATTGTATTGCTGCCACAATCTTGCTAGGAATTGCATAACTATGCTCAAATATATTGTGCTATCTCTCTTCTACTTGCATTGTATCCAAACTACCTTCAAGATACCATTTCTCAAGCACCATCCTCCACCTTCTTGTTCTTGCATTCCCAATCCCTTAGACTCATATGAATGCTTGGAGAAAGAAAGAGACAAACAGAGGGGACAAATTACTACATATCTAGATTTACCTCTATTATGTGAATTCCAGGTTGGATATATTGTTTGATTTACTTCATTCATGCAATTTATCATTGTTATATCATATCAAATAGAGTAAAAATCAGTTTCCTTTCATTTGAAAGTAATTAGTTAATTTCCAAGAGGGTTTGAATATTTCATAGTAATCCCTAGTGAAAGATCCTCTTCTTCCCATCCCTATGGATTTGAAGGAGAGAATATCTATAGGAGGTTGTCTACACATCATAAATCATTTGAAAAAGTTCTTGTTTTAAGTTAGTTTAATTTCAAAGTACACTCAACACGGGTGAATAACCACACCAAAGTTATCTTGCTTGTTTAGTTTTAGTGTAGAAGTAGATTGGATTATTTAGAATAGAAGAAAATTGTTGTTTGTGATTGTAATATTTCAATCTTTGTGATTTTTTTAGATTAGTTTCTATTTCAGCAATAGCTTATATTGTTAACTTTATTGATTTTACATGGACACTTCAAACTAGATCAACACTTATATATAAGTTAGGAAAACAAACCATAGGAAATTTACGCTACTGCGTTCATGGCCTCTAAATATCCCCTTGGCCAACTCATCTACCAGAGATCACATTACCAGATCTTATTCACTTATCCTTCTATAGTTATCCACATGCATTCAACCTCATCTTTCTCGGCACAACCTCGGGGGTCGAGTGCAAGTTGAAGGTTACATGTCAATTTTCATCCATATAGTTACCATTCATGCATCCATTCATTCAACCATGTATCATATATATGTCCACTTAAACATATAAATAACCATAAGTAAAATCACGAGAAAGGGAGTAAAAAGACACAAAAATTAAGTTTAAAATCCTCATGGGAAGAAAACCCACACAAATTCTTCTTATATTACACAAATAAAATTAATTTAGTGAAGCACCAACCCCTACTTAGTAGAGCATCAACCCTACAATGAGCACTAACCCCTAATTTAGTGAAGAACCCACTCCAAAAGGAGGCTACAACCCCATAAGGATGACCAAACACCATATCATCCACCTAAAGATATATTATCTCTAATAATGATGCTGAAACAACTGATGGAGATCACAATTTTATCTCACAAACCCTAACTCACACACTAGGTCTTCAATCTCTCATATTCTTTCTCTTTCTTCACTTTTCGTTGCTCTATCCTCTTTCTCTCATGCTATTTGATCTTCATAAACCTATCATTCTCTATATAAGCTTTAAAATCATGTTTTCATAACTATATAGTTTCTTCCTCTAGGTCACACACCTTCCCTCCAAGAGTACTAGTTCAAAAATGAACCAAACAAGCACTTAAATATGCTTTTCTTCCTTCCAAACCAAAATATGTCAGTCCCTCATGATAATTTCAACCCATAAATCTCTATAAAATTAATTTTTTTAAAAATAGTTACATATGACCCAAATAGGTTATCCTATCTAAAACCCACATTACAAGTGTCAAAAATGGCTCAAAACCCCATGACACATTCTTTAAAATTACCTTACATTAAATATATGCTTTTTCATGACCCAAAACCTTTTAAATATGAATTAGACATTATAAAAATTAATAAATAGTATCAATTAATATCAACCAATCAAATTATTTTATTTAATGGGCCCAATTCCCTTTACAAATCTCAAAACAATTATTTCTTGCATCCTTTAGCACCCTAAAAACTACATCCGATCACTAGAATAAATTTTACTTAACCAAAATATGAAATTTAAAAACTAGAAATAAATTTCAGATCTTGTAGAACACTTCTAAGGAATTTCTAAGTCATGAAACATCCTTCACTTCAAACCACAAAAACATTTTCCTTCACTAGATCAACTTGCCAAAAATTTGTTTCTAAAGGTTATCTCATAACATCATTTATACATACATTAAATACCTAAAAATTTATTCATTTGATTCCAAATTCATCCCTCTTCTCATTCCAGGTGATATAAAGCATCACCAAATCCATATCATGCTTCAAATAACACCAAACTTTCACTGGAACATATCCTATCTTGAACTACCAAAAATATTCTTACTCAAAGAATTCCCTAAAAACCCTTTCAAGTTATCTCATCATGAGGAAATAAATATATCATTTGAAATTTATTTGAATATAATTTCCAAAAAACTTTAATATTCTCAAAATTCTACATATAGCTCAAGTTATGCTCATTTTATTGGACCCGTTATTTGAGACCCCAAAACAACCCTTTGACTAATCAACCTATTTGGACCTAAAAATACCATGAAACTGTATTTTTAAGTCCTAAAACATCCATTTAAATCAATAAAAACTCCCATACATCATGCACATTCAATTTTGCATGTTACTCATTTTGACCATCATTTCCTAAAACCTTCTTCTTCATAAACTACTATTTTTAGGTGGGGCCCACTCATCACCATGACCTCAACCATAAATTTATGGAAATATTGAGAAGTCGTATACAACACCATATCATGAATTTTTTACAAGCAATCAAAACTAGGTCAGTATACTTCTCTTTCTTCAAATTGCTCCTAGCTAGGGTTTAACTAGGGTTTTAGACCACTTTACCTTCTTAACATTCATTCATAAAAAAGTGACGATAAAACAACCTCATTATTTTTTTGAAACCTTATAAACTCACCTTATAATCATCCCTAAAATTCAAAATGTCCCATGCAAATTACATTGTTCACAATGAGCATCTAAAGTTCAAATTTGAGTTGGATTTTCACTTATTGTTAACCCTATCTCACAAAATAAGTCATATCTTGCAAAACACACAAACGTGGGAACCTGAAGTTTTTCTCAGAGCATCATCACTCATCCCTCTATTATCTCTAATCACCATAATTTCAATACCATATACCAATATCTCCAAATACTAGGACTTACCTATGCTTACATGCTAGATCCTCATAGTAACAACTAGGGCCAACTAAAATAATGCAATAACTGAACATATAACCTCTTCAAATGACCAAAAATACCTCATTTTCCATTATACACCTAATTTCATGCTTTCATTATCTCATCTATCTCTAAAACACTTTTTCACATCTCCAAGTTATTATACATGCTCCCAATGAGCACCTGTAACTAAGTGATCCACTTATACCTATACCATGCCACTATTGTGACACTAAAATCATGCTAAAATTATTTCCAAGCATCCAATAATATCATACTACTAAGATACACCTCTTATGCACATGCATATGCTTGCTAGAGAAAGCACACATCATCAATTCGATGTAAAGCAATCGATATACATCTCAACCAAAAGATATTAAAATCATTTACAACATCATGACATCATCATAAAAAAATTCAATTTTTCATTAATTTTTTTATTCATCAATGTCAACACATATTAAGACCATTCCAACACAATTCTAATGCTTATAAGTCCATGGAAATTTAGAGTATGTGTAGCTTCATGAAATAAAGATTAAATTTGGCAAAAATGAATGGTTTTTTAGAACTGATCTCAAACTAGCTCACTAGAAGATCTGAAATTTTTTTAGTAACCTATAAAAGCTTAAATAAACATGAAAATGTTATTATAATGAAAAAATGAGAAAGTGTGGGTGTCCCACCGGGTGTGACAAAATATAAACATGAGAAAAAGTAATAATGGAAGAACCAATACACATAAGTGCAAACCTGAACCATTTATTCATGCCTCCTTACAACCTTAGATGAGATGTATGAAGCATGGAATACATTACTAAGCTTATTTAATACATTTAATAGATTAAATTTGGATTCTACAAATATGACTCGAATGGAAATGTATTCATGTTATGAGCAATGAGGATGAATGATGTGTTTAATTATGATATCCTTGATCAAATGGACAACATAATGGTGTATGCAATTGAGTGGAAATTCAATGAGTAATTATGTGAATTCCTTTATCTTCCAAATATGGAATTGTGAGGAGATGAGCCTCTTATTTATAGCTAAAGGAGAGGCCATGGATTGAGGATCAAGTTTTGACTGAGTTGCAGGTTAATGAATGCATTTTCTTGATTTAGCATGTTGATTTTTTTATGCAACTGGATTATTTAAATAATAATTTAAGAGGATTTAATTTGGATAGCTTTCTCTTGAATTCTTCAATTATACATGCAATTTAGATTCATCTTTTGTATCTGTCTAGAACTTTAGTGAGTTAGCTAGTGAAGTGGAGATGAGTGGAAGGTAAGTGGATATTTATCTTTTTATTTATTTAAATACCTAATAAAATTAGCTAAGTATTACATAGTGTATGCTTTATAGGCTGTAGAATTAAATAATGAATTGTAATGGGATGTGGATGAATAATGATCCAAATAGTAATGTGCATACAGTAGTGTGAATTTTCGGTGTCTACATAGTCCTTTATCCCTAGCGGCTTGTAATAATATCCAATAGCTTATGTTAAAATTATTCATTTTTATTTGTAAAAACATTATTACCCCCATTTAACATATTTAGGACATTTCCAATGTATGTGAGTGGTTCATTCTATAATAGGTGATGATGTAGTTGTTAGACTTTAAGCCTCTTTCCTAAAAGGAAAAGCACTTGATGGTATAGACATATTTGACCCGATTCAATCCATTCATGGAATGATCTTGGAGATGTACTTTATAGATAGTTTGAAGAAAAGGAAGACAATATTTCTCTATTATAATGGCTAACAACCATTAAAAGGGCCCCTATTAGCTCATGGAAAATTTCAACTTCAGATTTTAGAAAACATGTGATAGAATTCCATATATTTTGAGAACAACCAATCAAGGTAATTTATTGTACTTTTAAGAGATCTAAATTATGATATTGTTGTAATGTTACAATCTATGGGATCTATACCATTACCTAATGCATATACATTTGATATTAATGTTTAAATTGTTTAATACAAGTTGGAAAAATATCCCTAGATTGGTTATGCCTTTATTCCATAAACTTCCTCAAAATATTAAACCTTCCTTGATCATATCTCATAGCTAAATGCTTCATTATCTACCTCCATATATTATTCCTCTCAAAATAAGGATGATAATGATGAACTTATAGTCTAGGAAGAAAACTATCTAATGAATTTTTTCCCTCAAGAAGAAACGAGCTCGGATAATTAGGAATTACCCAAGTTTCAACTAAGGGTAGTCTTCTAATAATTTCTCATTAAAAATTATAAGAAACATACATCTTAGTATCCAAATTAGAGATATGGATAGAATAACAAACAAATAGATTTCAAGGACGCAATCCAAATTTACCACTTCAAATAGTTGTTCTATCCAATCGCTTCCTACTACTAGCAAAATCAAAGATCTTGTCCTAATGGAGAAAAATGATAATCATGTGGTTGAATGGTGCTTTCCATTCAATCAATCACATAATCAAAATACTTTTACAAATGGTGTCCAATTTCAAGTCATCATGGTGCAAAATTCTCTTAATTAGTAAGAACCATTGATGGAAACAATAAATGCTAATGTAGAAGAAAAAAACAATTTTCCGTGGAATCCAATCTCATATTGTATACTCCTATATAATTTTGTGCTACTAATAAATCCACAAATAACTTAAATTGACAACATCTTCATGTTGTAGATAATACAAGATCAAAGAATAGACATATAAAAATGGATTCTCCATCCCCTTCAACGAAAATTATGCCTCTCAAATAAAATAAATCTTTGGACTTAATCTGGAAGCACACAATTGGATTTATCTAGTGGATCTACCCTTTAAACAAAAATATGTGATGCAATGAGAAGCCGCAGAATAAATAAAGTATTCCATACAAAGCACTACTTCCACCAATTGAGCAGACAAGAAGAGAGACCTCAACACCTTCGATGCATAGATCCAAGAGTATTCCTTTGAACATTTTTGAAAAAATGAACAATAAAAGTCTAATTGTGACAATAAGGGATTCCTTATCTATTCCATATCAGAGGGATATCCTAAAACAATATTTAAAGTAGTTTCCATGATCTAAACCAGCTTATATGGAATCCAAAATCTATAGTCAAACTCTTCCAACCAAAGGATGAAAAAGTAAGTTAGGATAAGAATCCTCCACCCTTATAAATGTCTCTAATTTTGGGAAAACAACTTATTCATAATTTTATGATAGATTCAGGTGTTATTAATTATGTAATGCCCAAGAAAATATCATATATTTTAGGCATTGAGTACACCTAGCTTCTAGGAAATTCCTACAACTTGAAGGTTCAATAATTAAAATATTAGGAGTGATAAAAGATATTGATTTGACCCTTCATGCTTGTCTGAGCCTAACCATAACTCAAGATATCTTATTTATTGACTTACCTCATTTCATCTCCATACGATTATAAATATATTTCATAACCAAAGTAACTAGGTGTTTTTCTTCTCACCGGTCTCACATGATCTTAAGAACCATATATGGTACAAGATTTACAATCAGAGATGATCCAAATTCCTCCTACCATGTTGAATATTATGACCCTAATCCTATCAAATTACATAATCTAAAAAGAGGAAGAAATTTAATTAATGTGAATACAACATTCTACTCCTCCTTGTTCAACACCTAATATTTTATAAGATGAGTGGATGAAGGAGAATTATTAATTTGATCCCTATGATACAACTATAGAGACCATTTTGGGATCTTATTACACTCATGAAGAAGAATTCACAACCCCCATGTCACATCAAGAATAATATGATGGTTCTAGTTTATGGAAAATGTTTTTATTGCTCTAGAAGAATAAATGGGGTTGGCGTAGGTGTAGTTCTTATTTTTACACAAGTCAATAAGTTCATCTTTGTCCATAAAATTTTCAATAATAACATAAAATTGGAATACAAGGTCTTGATTCATGACTTTCTATTAGTAGAGAAGAGGCATATTAAGGCCTTGTAAGTGTTTGGAGACATTGAGATGATTATTCTTCAAGTCAAAAGAATTTTTGATTCCAAGAATAATATTTTAAAATATTATAGATAGAGTATAGGATATCATGGAAAAATTTGATGCCATAAACTTACAAGTAATGCCAAGAAAGATGAATGTAGAAGTATATCAAATGGTGGATATTTGATAAAAATTCTCTCCATCTAAGGACCTTATCCAAGGTAATGAGAAACATGTAAAGATGATAGTAATACCCTCAATTCAAGATAATGAAGTTAACGAGATATATTTTTGACAATGATGAGAAAATTTTCTAATTCATTCATAGTGAGGTAGAGTTTTCATTAGACTTACAACCTTAATTATAAGAAAGCTATGGTGAGAAAATCATCTAGCCTAGGAAATATAAATTTTCTATAGACTAGTTACACTTGAAGATATCTTAAACCTTGACGATGAATTCAAATAGGAAATTAAGAATATAATTGTAAATGAGAAACACTACTAACTAGTCACCATCTCACAAGACAAATATTATTGCTTGGAAACATATGTGGTGAACTGAAAGAATGGGTTTTATTCCTTGTGTCAAAAATTTAATGATGTATTCTCTTGGAGATATGAATATATTCGAGGATTTGATCCAAATATTAATCAACATGCTATAAATATGGACCCTAATGTAAATCTATTTAGAAAAATTAGAGGCATGACAATCCCAAAGTAGAGCCCCTCGAAAGAAAATAAATGTGAAAACTCATTAAATCCATAATGATATTCTCCATTAAGTATTCCTCTTGGATTTCTAACTTAGTTCCTCTTATGAAAAATAATGAATAAATCAAGCTATGTGTGCATTTCAAAGATTTTAATAAAGCCTCCTTAAAATATAATTATCCTTTTCCTCCATAGAATAAGTTTTACAAACAATGGAGGGAGTTGAAAGGTTTTCCTTTTTGGATTGTTACTCAGATTCAAACAAATTAGAGTTAGAGAGGAAGAAATATATAATATATCTTTCAAAACCAAATGGGGAATATACACCTATGAAATATGTCATTTTTCCTAAGTAATGTAGGTTCTACTTTCCAAAGACACACACACACACACACACACACACACACACACACACACACACACACACACACACACACACACACATTATATTCAATGGTTATATAAACAATTTTATCCTTATATACTTGGTTTATATCACAATTTTCTCGAGATCAGGTGAAGATAATATGAAACATATTGAGAAAGTGTTTGAAATATGTAAAGAGTTCGGATTATTACTCAATTTAAAGAAGTGTATCTTTACAGTTCCATAGAGAAAAATTTAAGGTCATGTTGTCTCAAAGGAAGGTATTGACCTAGAAATTATATCATCCATTATGTATGTCTCATTTCCATCTCACAAGAAAGCACTACAATTTTTCCTTTGTAAGATTAACTTTGTAAGGAAATTCAGTCCTAACTTTGTAGGACTTGTTAAGTGTATCACCTTAATGCTAAGGAATTATGTAACTTTTAAATTGAGTAAGGAAGGAAAGAATATATTTTCAAACATTAAGAAGGAAATTTATCAAGCACCCACTCTCATCAACCCACATTATTTGAAGGATTTCATTCTCTATGCCTATCAATATAAAACAAGATCTGAATTGTTGCCATCAAAAGAAGGAAACAAACTTTTTATGACTCTTCTTCATCCAAAACATTTTAATATGATTTTTTCTTCTCTATAGTTGATTTGTGTGAAGATAAATTAGTAGCCTCCAAGAATTAGGTTCCATGATGCACACTACACTCATAACATAAAGATTGTTCACCATCTTCTTCTTGTTCTTACTCTTTTGCAAAATCAGCCTCCACCTTGTGTACTTCAGTCCCAACCTCTGTTGAAGGATTAACAAGCCATGGCATCTGATTGGAATAAACCTTTAAATCCCAATCCTTCAAATTTTGCACAAGTTCTTCTCTATTGGGGTCTTCAGTTTGCTTTCCTTCTTGACTTATTTTCTTATTTGTTTCTTCACAATATAGATTTGGGAATGTAAGAGGAGAGGTGGGATGATTCTCAACTGATTTTTACAATTATTGAGGTGGAAGGGAAGGTGCATAATATTCCTATGGGGGAGAGGGAATGAAAGGAGAAGCCTTGAGGAAGTTAGGGAATTTAACCTTAGGCTTGGGTGGTTGATAAGGGATGGGCATTAGATACTGACAAGGAAGGTAAGTAGGAACATCTCGTTGATAGAGTTCTTAAACCTTATACTCATTAGCCCCTAATTCCAGCAATGATGAAATAAATCAACCATTTGAGTGAAGTATTCACTCATTACCTCAAGATTTTGTTGTGAACTAAAATAAATAGGTATAGGACCTCCCCATGGATAGGGATGCCTAAAATTAGGTTTTTTAGAATGTAATATTTGTAGTTTCCCATTGACATCTGCAAGATCTGCTCCATTCTTTGAACTCTTCCTTCAAAATCTTCTTTAGGTGTAGAATGGCCTCCAAAGTATGCATACTCATAAGAACATGCATACTCCATCTAATTTTCATCATAAAATTGATCTAGAGGTGTGTTGTAGTAGCTTGAAGATGGATTTTGGAAGGTTGGAGGTGGATATGAATGGCACTTATACTACAAATGATGGCTCCGGGAAGGAAATGAAGTCATGATTACAAAAATTCATGGGAAAGAGAAATGGAATGATGGAAAGAAAGGAAATTAACTTGAATGAGAAAAATTGGTTGTTTGGAACAATGGATTCGCTAGATGTTTTTGAAAATTCCTCCAAAGGCTGAAATTTCACCAAGAACACATCACACTTGATGAAATGGTGTTCTAAAGTGCTTCAATACTTGTCGACCAGGCATGAAAAAATTGTTATAACAAAAAAGTAGCTCCATGGGATTTTCTCATTACAGAACCATACTTGTTTCTAATATGGGATGATCTCACAAGTGTGAGACTTGAAAATTGAGATCAACCTTCAAGGAAGGATGGTTATCTACCTAATCCTAATGCTTAAATTAATCCTAAGGAAGGAAATATAACTAATTAATCCTCATCTACACATTCTAAGGGACCAGGGAGAGAGAGGGTTAGAAAGATGCATAAAAGGGAAATCATAAGCTAAGGGGTAGTGATAGCACCGAGAAAAGGGTGAGGAAACTATAGTGAGAGATAAGGGAGAAGGAAATGGATAAGGGAGAGGCCAGACATAAGGAACATAGACCCAAACTGTATTTCACATCTATTCTCACATGAAACACAACAAAATAAAATTTCAAAGGATAAATACATGCACAACATAATTCATAAATTAAAAGAGAGGAAAGGTTTCGAGATAAACATGAGTCATAGTTGAGGAAACACCACAAAACAAGCTTTATTGTAATAAAGGGTATTTCTGAGACCATTACGGTTGTAGAGGAATTCAAAATAGCACATTGACAAGCCTAAATTGAAGGTTTGACAGATCAAAGCTGCTCGGGAACCATTTTGACATAGTTTAATTACATTTTAGAACATCATCCTTTTCAAATAAGCATTATATTACAATATATAGAAGAATGGAGAGAGAGAAGAGGGAAATAGAGGGAAAGAGATTGGATTTGATCTTGTCATTAATGAAAATATCTTTCTTTCCTAAAACATGTATTTCAAGCTTTATCCAACGTCAATCATACATTAATCTCAAAAAAACAACATGGGGACCCTTTTAAACCCATTCCCAATGTCCTTTTTCTTTTAGGAGAAGGTAAGATCCCCATACTTCATCAATTCATGTGGTTGAGCCATCTATAACTGAACATTAATGGCCAAAATATTTTACCATTTTTATCGACCAAGCACCATCAATTTCTAAATCAAATTATTCCACAACAAGATTGATTTTTGTGATTTGTAGCTCAGTAGTGCAAGATATGGCCATTTGAAAATTTACATGTCGGGATGAATAGGAGAGTGACACATGGAAAAAATTGATTGGCCTCATAGATTAATCTGTACCTATGTGTTACTTTTAATTTGACACATGTTGGTCTCTGGTTCTTATCTCCTTAGATGTGTAGGTCTTCATGAGTATTTGACGCTTTATCAAATATGTTCATTGCGAAGTGTAAGCCAATAAGAAATCTCCATGTACCTTCACAATGTTAAACTACTCTTTTACTTGCACTCACCACCATGAAAATGATCCAATAGGAAAGCTCCACTCTTCTTTTAATGTCATTCTTTAGTTATACCATATCGATACCCGCAAAATGTAAACCAAGAAGAAGGATCCACATATGTATCATGTCATATCTCTATTGATTTTGTATTTTCTTTTAATTAGTTGTGCCTTCGCATCACAAATTATATTTATGCAGACTTAAAATTATTGGCTCCATATAAATGTAGCCACATTTAGTGGTTTCTATTTGTGCCACCTATCCTTCTCTCCTCACTAACCATTAAATCCTGCTTGGCTATTTTCTGGACCAGAAATACTATCAAGCTTTGTTGATTTGGTAGACCATATGTCTGCTATGCACATCTACCTTTAATTTCACTGGAATGGCAATAGGTGTCCACCTTCAGTCATTGATAATGTGTTGCATGTCACTTCTAGCTTTGGCCATGTGTCTCATTGACATTTCAACCTTGTTTTTGTGTTCCTCAAACCAGATAGTATTATCCATTGTGGCTTGTTCTAGGGATTTTCCATCTATGGAGCCCAAAACCTTTAAGGAGAGATAGAATGGCGATGTGTGTCTTTACCTTGACCATTGATCTTCTATTGTGTGTCCCATGTCTGATGCTTGATGTTGAAATTTATGGCCAAAATAATGTCACATGAGATTTTTAATATAACCCGTTAATGAATTAACTAAGCCTCAGTGGGGTTTTTAAATACTAATGGTCGTTGCTTTGGAGAGGTGGATTTTGATGGTCATTTAAACGTATTTTACCCTTTAGAATACTAAATCCATTTTAAAATTGTTAAAGCCAAAATAATCAGGGTATTTTGGGATAACAAATACTTTTATCCCACGTTGTTCATGGATGTTCATCAATAGGTCGGATAATGAAAGGATTATGCTCTTTTTAGTTGTAAAAATAAGATGACGACCCTCTAAATTCATTGAATTCAGGTGGATGAACCCTTATCCGAATGGGGAATTGAATATACTAGCATGATCAATCTAGTGTCAAGTGTGGGTCACAAATGGGTCCTAATAGTAACTGATTACTTCACTATTTAGACCGAGGCTATATCACGCAATGAAGGATATTGTAATAAGGTCTTAGATTCCTCAAACTATTATTTTTATAATGACAAATCATTATTAGGATATAAACTTTCTAACTAGGATATCGAGAATGAAATATACCTAAATAATTCTTCTAATTATTACCCTCAAGGTAATGGCTTAGTTGAGTCTACCAATAAGAACCTAATTAGAATAATGAAAAGGAAAATGGAGATGAATTAGAGATAGTGGAATACAAAGATAAAAATTCTCTTTGTTGGGTTGATAGGATCACACGAAAGAGAAAATGAAAACTCTCCTTTTATCCTTGTATATGGTAGATACTTTAGTCTTCATTATCTCTAGAGTTTCCTACTTTTGAGCTAGAGCGTCAATTAAAATTAGAGAGCTAGGATAAAAGAAAAATAAGAATGAAAGAATAGGTTGAACTTGAAGAATTGAGGAAATCCACCATGATAAAATTAGAATAACATCAAAGGTCAACCAAGAAATGGTTTTATAAGAAATCCAAAGCACAAGCCTTCAAAACAGGAGATTTGGTCCTGAAATGGGACCTTGAAAAAAGCTAAACTATGGTGACACTCTAAGTGTTATGTACTTTTAGTGAAATATATATCATTATTGCATATAAGAAGGATAACTGTTTTGAGTTATATAAGATTGATGGGGAGGTAATTTAAATCTCAGTCCATGCAATCTTTCTTAAACTTTACCGTTAGGTTTGTTTCATTGCATCATGTACATAGTTGTTATTTTGTTTTCCTTTTCCCTATTTTTTAGAGGGTCCCTCCGATTATGTGTTACGACCCAATGATTGAGTTTCGTTACCCTTAATCCTTTTGGTGATATCTTGAATAAGTTATTTGTTGCACAACTATTAGTTCATTTACATTATTCAACTTGGAGACCACGAAACAATGTAAAGTTTAAAAACTACAATAGGAATTATTCTACACAGAATGAAGGAGAAATTTATTCAGAGGTATGTGGATGGTAAGAAAAAACTTCATTTCAAAGTCCAATATAAAAAAGGATGATAAGTCGATGCCCATTAGATATGCTAGGTTACTGATTGACTCATCTAGTAGATAGATGTCCCATACAAGTATCCAAACTACTTTAAAAAATAACACCCATTTCTATTTGGACAACTTATTTTAAGTTAAATACTTAACAAGATCTTGTTTGTAAATCCATGGAACAAAATAACTTAGTGTTCCACATATTTTCATATGTTATAGAATAAAGGCTAATTACTTTATGGAATTGCATGGATAAGTTCTTGTTATGTAGTGATTTGTAAACTCTTCAAATTTGGAATTATCCACAGAATCAAAATTAAATTTTGTTTGTTCTACTTTCTATTAGAAAATGATATAGATAGCTAGTGAATGAATTTTTCTTATGTTTAGAACCCACAATTGCAGGAAAGGAAAGAATATAAACTCATAAACAATAACATTTTTTATCCTGGAAACCTCCAGAGGAGGAAAAACCAATTGGGAAGGGAAATTTCTCTTTCTTCCCACTTTTATCGGCCAATTAAAAAATAATAAGTACATAAATTACAATAAGTATGAAAGAGAAGTAGATAATATCTCACACTTCCTCCCAATTACTTGTTTACTCTATCTCAACACTCCTTTCTTCTAAAAACCACAATTCTAGCACTAAGAAATTCTTGGTCACTTTCTTTCATCCTTCAATGATCTTGTTCTCTTCTACAAACATGTATTTATAGCCTTTCTCATATCCTCTTATGCATTGGAGATTAAGAAAGGTCATGGAGGAGAAGAGATGCGAACAACCTTTCAAATTTTGAGGCTATTCATTTCATATTTTTTTTTCTATCCGAAAGAGCCAGGACCACCACCCAATGTAGACCGAGAGTCCCACAGAACACCACCTTGGTTGGACAAATGGCGGTTGGATAATTGTCACTCTACACAAAGTAGTAATCCTATTACTATAAAGACAGAACCTCCGTGTTTTATTTTTCCTTCTTTTTGCTAAGTAATCTGATCAATTAGAGTCATTTTGGATCCCTATGGATCACACCTCCCTAATTAGGAGTCTTTTGGTCCCACAAAAGCTTAGTGGGGGAGTAGATGAGGAAATAATTCCCTCACTTTCTCCTTCGAGTACCACCAGGCCTACCTTGGTGTCTTTCCTTTTATTCCAATCTACCAAGACTCCTACGGACCTCTCCTAGTCTCTTTGACCTTCTGTTGTAACACTACATCCTCCTCCAATTCACCTCATGAGTCCAAGATGCAATCCTCAATGGAAGGTAACAACTATAGTCCTTCATCTTCATCTATCATGGATGGATCATATAGGTGTAAGTTATCATAGTTTACTATAGAGTACATCCTCATAAATGATGGTAAATCAAGTGGAAAGGCATTTTCTCCAACCTGATCCATTATGGTGAAGGGCCCATATCATAGTGGCTTGAGCTTCCATGCTTGACCTTGTAGTCTCTCCTTTCTCAAGTAAATCCAAACTCTATCTCCAACATGAAGCTTATGTTCCCTCATATGTTGATCGTGCCTAACTTTGTACTTAGCTTGAGATTTCTCTAGCTATTCTTTGAATTTGGGATGGATTTTCAAGATTTTATCAATGAATTTGTTTTCTCTAGTCACCTCTGTGTCTCGTGTCTCCTCCTCATCCTGCTTCCCAACTGATATATCCAGCAGATTTGTAGGTATATATCCCAAGCATGTCTCAAATGGTGACTTCATAGTGGATGTGTGTACTACCCGGTTATAGGAATGTTGAATGTAGGCTAAGGACTCATCCCAAGTCCTTGGGTATTTGTTGTTATACCCTCTGATTAACTATACCAAATTCTTGTTCACTACCTCTATCTGTGGATGGAAATTTGTGCTCCTCTATAACTTGGTATCCATCTTGTCCCACAAAGTAGTCCAAAACTTCCCCAAGAACCTAGAATCCCTGTCAAAAATAATAGACTTTGGCAAACCAAAATGCACCCATACATTAGCAAAGAAAAGATCCGCCTCATGTGCTTTTTCTTGTCTTTTTACATGCTATAATAATACACATCTTAATGAATCTTTCAACAACAACATAGAGATAGTCATGGCCATATTTAGAAATAGGTAACCCTCCTACAAAATCCATAGAAATTCCTCCCATGGATGAGTACATACTTGAAAAGGCATATACAAACCCTTCTTCCTAGTCTTAGAATTCTTTGTACAACAAAGTTTACATCCACGTATAAATTTTGATACTTACTTATTCTTACATATTGGACAAATACACGTACCTTTACAAGTGGGCTAGGGTCTTACCAACACCAAAATTTCCCGCTACTTTTGAGGTTTGTGCTTCCCTCATCAATATAATTCTCTTCTTCTTTAGGAACGTAAATCTTCCCCATCGGCAGAGCAACCCATCCTTAAGATAAAAATATTCAATCCTCATCCTTTCAGTCCCTTGGGATCAGAATCGCTGAAATGTCATGCCAAATTATTTGTCCCTGGGCATATGCCTCTAGTAAGCTTCCTTCATGAAGGGATTGATCTCGATAGATAGTGGCCAAATAGGAAAAATTCTCGTGTGTGGGTGGCCTAGAAAACATGTCTCGCCACCAAATTTGTACTACCCTTCTTCTCTTTGATCACCGAGATGGAACTACTAAAGAAACCCCATCTATTTGTAGTTCCTTTCCTACTGTAATTTAGGCGTACTTGCAAATCGGAGAGGTTTGTGGTCGGTGTGCATAATAGTTTCTTTACCCAACAAATAATGCTTCTATTTTTAATTTCTGAACTAGTGCATACATTTCCTTATCATATACTTGAATATCCTTTAACTACTGAATTGAAAGTTTCATAATGATAGCATATGGGTTTACTTCCTTGAAGAAACACGCACCCATAATGTAATCATTGGCATCTATCTCTACTTGAAATCTTGCTACAAATTAGGAAGAAAAGTACTTGGAGCATGACTAATCTTGTATTTCAATAACTCAAAGGATTTTTCTTGTTCTTTACCCAAGTCAAAACCCTTACTCTTTGCGGCCACTATGTGTAGAGGTTCCGCATTCATGGAGAAGCCTAGAATGAACTTATGCATGTACTTGTCTTGCTCCCACAAAACTCCTTATCTTTGTGGCTCCTGTTGGTGTAGGCCAATTAGTGATGGCTTCCACCTTATTTGGATCCACTCATATATCTCCTCCTCTAACCACATGCCCAAGATAAACAAGTGACTGTTTGGAAAATTCACATTTCTTCATATCAAAAGTAGATGTTTCTCCCGAGAACTTGCAAGACTTGCTATAGATGAGTTAAATGTTCTTCCCATGTGGCACTAAAAATCAAGATATCATCTAGATATACAATGACACTTGAATCTATGAAATCCTGTAATACATCATTCATAAATCTCATAAATGTAGTGGGTGCATTGCATAACCCAAAAGGAAGTACTAACCATTCATACAAACCCTATTTTTTCTTGAAGACAGTCTTCCATATATCCTCCTCCTTCATTCTGACTTGGTGATAACCTGACTTGAGATCATAACTCGTGAAGAATTTGGCATGCTGAAGCTGGTCCAAGAGATCATCTATGCGAGGGAAGTGGATATCTATTTTTATAGTGATCTTGTTCAAAGCATGGTAGTCGATTAACATTATCCAAGAACCATCCTTATTTGGCACCATCACAATAGGTGGACTGCATGGTGAGGTGCTCAAATGTATCACTCCTTTGTCTTGTAGTTCCCGGAGTTGTTTCTTTACTTCATTACTCTCAATAAATGATTGCCTATACAACTCAATGTTTGGTAGAGGGTACTCTAGTAATAGCTGAATCTCATGCTCTACTTCCCATTTTGGTTGTAAAAATCGGGATCCTGAAATACTTCTGAAAATATTCAATAATACTATCCAAATAATACTTTCTTTGGTTATAAATCTCTCAAACTTCTACCCCATCTTGTTTACCCTCTAACAAAAGTAAATAAAATTGATTATGATTTTCTGAAAAAGTCATTTTTCTTCATTAGCACTCACCATAGTAACTCATGTCTTACTTTGGTGTGCCTAGATGTTGTAGCTGATCCCATCCTTGACCCATCTGTACCAGTTTTCCTTTCTCATAAATATAACATCCCTAATATAAAATTAAGGACTCCCAAATAAAACATCAAAAGCATCTAAAGTGAAATAACATCGCTTCCAAAACATCAATATACTAGGAATTTATCCCAAACTTGACCTTACATCTTCTTGTTACTGAATTTCAGCACTCTTCTTCACCCAACCCAAAGGATAAGGGTGTGGATTTACCTTAGTTCTCTTGATCTAGATTTTGATCGGAATAGTCTACTCATCTCCTATTCTGGTTTTCCATGTTGGTGGCCGTGCATCCAATCCTTTCATCTACATCGAGTCATCTTCGATTTCTACCTCCCCTTTTTTTTTAAAGCTTTCATGGACTTCTTTGAGTCCTTGGTTTGTTTCTTTGGGTGTAACTCATGATGCAACTTCCAACATGTAGTGTTGGTATGACCATTGATATCACGAGTTCTTTTAAAAATTCTTGGGATCTTGTTTTACCTAATTCTAGAGCATTTCCTCAAATGTTGACTTAAAAACAAATAAGGGTAATGGGTTAGAGGTTGTTGCATGTGTATGAATTCTCGAATCCACAACCTGATCGTGAGAGATTCCTTTTACTTGGAGAAACTACTCGAAATGGAACACAAGACCACCAAATAAAAGTTAAACAATATATGTAGTAGATCATCGCCTAGTGTGTGCTAGATCCAAGAAGTGTGATACTTCCAGATGGATGTCAATCCACTCTTTAAAGCAAATTAATGCGAGAAATAAAGGAAATCCTACCTGTAGTTAAAATGATTTAGGTATCTCATTCATCTACAATAATAAAATTCGCTCACAATAGGCTAAGCTATTATTCAATCCAGAAGGTCAAGGTCTTTGTCAAGGTATTGGTATTGGTCAGTGGTAAGGTTCTAAGATATTTTGGGTATTGAGTGGACGTTTGGGATCTCTATTCTTGGTTTTTAGTAAAAGACACAAAGATCAACTTCAGCCTAGTATGACCGGTGTCATTTTAGGATAACCAGATACAATTGTGGGTAACGGCGTTGGTATGGTAAGGGTATAGGAAACTCGATAAGAACTTGGTTGGGTGACGAGATCCGAGGTTAGATGAAGATGGAGGGAAATGGAAAGATTCGTATGGATCTAAGGTATGCACATGAATGATTAAGGTCCAGTATGGGTAATGCAATGACATGGATAAAAACATGGTCAAGTTCGCATAGAGGTAGATGACGGGGAATGGAAATGAGAGAAAATTCTAATAATAGATGTAAAAGGATCTACCAAATGATGAATAGATGAGTGTTGGTTGATAAAAATTACTATTTATACGAGCTTGATGCTTGGTTGGTAATGGTGGGTGATCAAATGAATGAACTTGGTGTAGTGTTGGTGCTTCCTAGATGCTCCCGTGAAGGTAGATGGCTATTAGATTGCTTCGGTATAGGCTATGGATGCTCTAATGTGTATACTAATGTTGGCGTTGCTTACATGTAGCTCTGGTTTCATCATTGGTTCTCAAAAGATGTGATTATCTCTCGTAGAAGGTGTGCCAACCTTGAAATAAGGTGATTTTGGATTAAATGGTAACCGAATGCGGTTCGGATCAACCGGTGGTAGTTAAGGGTAACCGATGTCGGTTTGGGTATGATTTCCTAGGTTTACTAAACTTTGTAGATCCCCTTGATCTTACGGGATCTCGTTTCATTTACTCCAAGGATTAGTATGGAAGCTTCCTTCTAACATGTGAGAATTTGGTTAGAGGGAATGTAGGCATTGAATTTTATGGTTTGGCTAGGTCTTAGTTAATTATGGCAACTTACTAAGAATAGGTCTTAGGGTGAGGTGGCTTGATGAGCTGTCTAGGTGAGGTGGATATGTGGGCATTATCCCAATTAGGATATTTAAATAATAAATATGGCGAGGATAATGAATTAATTAAATTAAATTAATTAAATTAATATTATAGTGGGGTGAAGGGGGCCATGGCTAGGTGGATGTGTTCAAGGTGTTTATTTGATGGGGGACCAAGGGGAGTGTGACCTAATTTTAGTGTCTACAGATATTTACAAGTATTTAAAGTAGTGGAAGCTTGTTTACCTTTCCTTTCCACTTACCCTTGTTACTGTTTGCCCATACTCTTTTTTCATGTTGATTTATCGACTACTTTTCCCTTGGCTCTACTTCTCCTTGCTTCATTTCATCATCTATGTAGTATGCCTACACACACACCTCATTGAGATCCTTGGGATTTGTGGAGATGAATTTTCTTTGAAGGTGAGTGTGAAGTCCTTGAAGTACTTAGTCGAATATTCTCATCCTCCAAGTCCATGTTTAGCAACATGTCCCGCCCTCAAAAAATATGTAGTATAGTCCTAAACACTTTGATCAATGCCTTATCTAAAATACTACCATTTAATCATTTGGTCATGCTTATGGCCATTAAGATAGAAGTTATCTCGACTAATTCTTTAAATTCTTGCCAAGATTTCACAATAGGACGTTTCTTCTTTTCACAAGTGGCTAGATGGGTTTCCCACCAAACCAGAGCATGTCCCTCCATTTTGAGACATGCAAAGGTGATCCTCTGTGTCTTAGTGACATTATGGATGCTAAAGTAGACTTCTAACTATTTTAACCATTTATCAAGCAACTCTGCATCTACTTGTCCTTCAAATATTTTAATCTCAACTTTCATCTCAAATTTAAAAGGAGTATTATCAGATTTTACCTTTCTCTTGCATTTGAAGTCTCTTCTTCATGCTCTTCCGCATAATCTTCCTCATGGTGGCTCTTTCCTATGCCAAAATGCTCAGCCAAGCCTCGAACCACCGAGTCTATGGATTTTTACTTGACAGGAAGTTGTCTCTTCGCAAATCTGCAAGTTCTTCTTGCCTTCTAAACATCCTATCCATCATGGTCTCTAAAGCATCTCAATTCTACGAACAAAGTTATTTTCCTCCATTTTTCCCCAAATTTTATATTTCCACTTCTTTGTAGAAATTTCTGGATTGCAAGGTACAACCTCTTCTCCTTTAGATCTCGTCACTGTCATACAAATCCAAGAATGAATACCACAATCCTAGATACTTGTTAGCTATGATACCAAAATGATATGTAAACTTTTTAACTTTGGAATTATCCACAAAATCACAAATTAAACACTATTGTTCTACTTTCTATTAGAAAATGACAGAGATAGCTAGTGAATGAATTTTTCTTATGCTTACAATCCATAATTATAGGAAAGGAAAGAATATAATCTCATAAACACCAACAAGTTTTATCTTGGATCCCTTAAGATTAGGAAAACCAATCGGGAAGGGAAATTGATCTTTCTTCCCACATTTATTGGCTGATTCAAAAATAATAAATACAAAAATTACAATAAGTATGAAAGAGAAGTAGATAATATCTAACACTTCCTCACAATTACTTGCTTGCTCTTTCCTAACAATCCTTTCTTCCGCAAAACACAATTCTAGCACTAAGAACTTCTTGCTCACTTTATTTCATGCTTTGATGATCTTGTTCTCTTCTACAAAAATTTATTTATAGAATTTTTCATGTCCTCTAGTGCATTGGAGAATGGTAAAGGTTATGGAGGAGAAGAGATGTGAATAACCTTTAAAATTCTAGTGCAGAGAGACGGTCCTATTACTATAAAGACATAACCTATATGTATTATTTTTCTTTCTTCATGATGATTGATCTAATGAAGTAGAGTTCTTTTGGATCCCTATGGATCATATGGAATTTGAAAACTGAGTGTCTCACGAAGTTGAAAGGAATTTAGTTGTTGTAAAATATGCCATGGAACAAAGGAAAAGGATATACAACATTGTGGAGAGTGAGTAGAGCATGAAGGTGATAAAATTTAAACTATGGGGTTCAAGTCATGCAAAGTTTAAAATTTTTTTAACAAAGAAAACCCATAAAACAAAGGAGTGGTTAGCCACGAAAAATTAAATTAAAAATATCACAATAAAAGGAAATTTCGTGGAACAAAGAGTCTCGTGATACAACGAAAAATGTTTCAAAACACAAAATAATGCAACATAAATTGTGGGAGGAGGAAGGATATGACTATGGGTGGTAAGAGGAATTGCAAAATTTGAAAAATAATCATAGATTAAGGAAGAAGTCAAAAATGAATGCACAAGTCACAAAAATATTTCCAAACATGATAGAAAGTGACAAAGGACATAATCAAGGTGTGATAATATTAGACGTATATGAAGCACAACAAAGCCATGACTAGTTTAAAGTAGGTGCTCAACCACTCCAACAATGAAAATTTAATTTTTAATGGTTTCATCCTCCTTCACTTGTGATTTGATGACATGTGATTGAAGAAAATGAGATTCTCATACATGATCTATGAAATCAATAAAGAATTGTCCTTCTTATAAACAAGGTGGTTAAATTCATTGATCACTATATGTGATTGGTTTCCTCTGATTTTTCTTAATTTTTCTATATATGTAAGTGAGAAAGCATATGCTAAGTATTCACATTTCTTCCAAGTCTGAGAGCTCTACCCTTTTGAGCTCAAAATTTTTACTCATAAACCTCTGTGATGTTCTTGTAAATATTTTACACGCCTTGAATTTTCTAGATTGTAAATGGATAAGTTCTTGATATCAAATGCAAATTTGATTTATTTCCTTTGAATGCTTTAGTCTTTAATGTGAATATTTATATCCTCTTACTAGTCTTTAGTCTTATTTTATTTATTTCCACTAAAGTTGTATGCAAATTATCTTGGGTCTTTGCATATGCTATCATATTCCATTATTGTGTATCACCTCTCTTTATTTCATAATTTTCCTCTTTTAACCCATGTCGTTTGGAATACCTAGGATAAGATTAGATGGATGTACTAGTGCTAGTTAGTTAGTCATAGTGAGCTAGGATAGAAGGAAGCCAACCTTCTCCAAATACTGACCTTAAAATGTGCCATTTTCACACACTTTGGATGTCTTTCAATGATTAACTTAGGTTTCGATATTGGTCTCAACAAAGGGTGTAATCTCGGGTGATAAAAATTATTAAGGCATTTAGATAAAGAATAAAAACTATGTAAAGGTTTAATCACTTTGGAAATCTTGTTCATCCTAGATGATCAATTTAAAGGGGAAAAGAGGAATTTTAAAATAAAAGAAGAGGACTATCATGATGTGGCTATTTATAACGGAAATTAATTAAAGCTTGGAAAGGTATGGACACATGAGAAACATTCTAATTTCATCCAATTATTCTTAGACTATGTTGAAATTTTTACATGGTGTTATTATGACCTTAAAGGATATGATCCCAATGTCATTCAACAAACCATCGAATTGTCCCATGAAACCAAACTAGTGAGACAAAAAAATACCAATCAACCTTAAGATATAACCCTTAATGAGAAATGAGCTAAAAAAATTAACCAAAGCTAATGTTATCTTCCCTATCAAATACTCCTCTTGCGTTGAAAACCTTGTCCTTATTAGGAAGAAGAATAAGGATATGTTTAGATATAAAATACCTTAATAAATCATCTCTCAATGATCATTACCCTTTACTTTATATGGAGCAGATATTACAATCAGTAATAGGGGCCGAGAGGGTACTCACTTTTAAATGGGTTCTCAAGTTATAATCAAATTCTTGTCAAAGATTCTGACCAATATAAAACAACTTTTAACACCAAGTGGGGATGTTTAACTCTCAAAATATTACTTTTGGGATGTCTACCATGAGTGCTACATTTCAAGAGTAATGTATTTATATTTTAAGGGACTAATCAATGATATTGTTTTGATCTATTTAGATGATATTACTATTTTTTTCTAAAATATAAGAAGATCATCTAATGCACCTTAGGCATATCTTTAAATCCAAAAATCTTTCTTTGATATCCATAAAGATAAAATATTGGGACATGTCATGTCTAAGAATGATTTGGATATTGAACCAAATATAATTATAGATATCTTGGCTCTATCTCTTCCCCAACACAAAAATATTACAATCATTCTCGGGAAGATCAATTTTGTAAGGAAGTTCATCACTAAATTTTTTAAGTTGGTAAGGCCCATAACATTGATGCTAAAAGGGGATATAATTTTCAGTGGACACAAAAGGAAAAACTCATTTTGAAAACATCGGAAGGAAATTACCCAAGTTCCCAGTCTAATCAACCCTAGTTTTGATAAATACTTCATCATATATTCATTTGGAGGGGAGAGCAATAGTATTTTCATCTTAACCCAAGAAAATTAGAAAGGATAGGAGAAGCCAATAACTTTTAGAATTTGTAAACTTAAGGATTATGAAATCCAATGCAATTTTGTTGAAAAGAATAATTTTATTGTTTTAAGATCACTAAAATATATAAACACTTTTTATCTAACAATAAAATTAGAGTCTTTGTCAGTCATCCAAGCATTAAGTAATAAATTCTAAGCACTTAAATAAGTGTGAAGTGGGCTACTTGGATTACTAAAATCATAGAGTTTGACATTGAAATAAATTCCACCAAGTTGATCATAGGTAAAGCACTGTGTTAACACTTGGATGAAGATGAAGGGATCATATGAGAATCAATTTATGTCTAATCAACAAAATTTTTATCAGAGGGAAGTTTTGAAAATGAATGGTTTCAAAATAGGGTTAAATATCTTCACACTAAAAATCCACACATCAGTTTTTAAAAAATCAAAGAAGGAATTTTATATTGTAGGACCTTAACTATGAGATGGTTGAAATTGTATTTTTCAAGAGAAAACTTGATTGTGTGATGTTGAGAGGTGTGGAACCTGACAAGGTTGAGAAGATAATTATATATTTTCATGAAGTCTTTGCCAATGAGAACTTTGATCCTTAATCTAATATAACCAAGATCTTGAGGGATGGATATTTTTCTCCCACATTATTTTAATAATGTAAATGTATAAGGATTTTGAAATAATGTTTATTCTTCACTGGTAAAAAATGGAATACATCCCTTCCAATTCAACCCATTGGTACTGATCAACCTTTCTCTCAATGGGTGTAATACTTCATTAATATGGTGAACCCTAATTTGAGTGCTAGTCATCATTAGATTTTGACCTATACAAAATACTTTAGAAGGTGGATGGAGGATATGCCTCTCAAAGAAGCATATAAAAATATCATCATAGACTTCCAGAGGACATTGTGACAAAATTTGGGGTTCTCCACATGGTTATATCCGATAATGACAAGGATTTATTTGGAGAAAAGGTGACTGATTTTGACTTTAGGTATTTTATTTACTTGAAAACATATTTGGAATATTATCCTCAAGGAAATGGACTTGATGAATCCTCCAATATGAATTTGATCAAAATCTTGAAGATAATAGTTTAATATAAATAGAGGAAGTGTCACACTAAAGTAAGAACAACACTTTGGGATAATAGAATTATACCCAAGAAATATGTTTGTAAATAGTCATTCATTCTTGTATATGGGATAGAAACATTGGAAATTATAGATTTGGAGTTGGCTCATAAATTGGAATTAGAGGATCGTGATATAAGAATCATAAGGATTACTGAGCTGGTTAACTTGGAAGAGGTCGGGAAGAAGCTATAAATAAATTACAAGACCAAGCAATGAGATATGCAAAAATGAATTAAGAGGAAATCTCACACTCAATATTTCGAAGAAGGAGAGTTGATCCTAAAATGGGATGAAGACCACTCTAATCTAGGAAAACATAATAAGTTTGAAGTTATTTAGAGTGGTCCTGATTAGATTATACATATCAAGGAGAGTAGTGCTTTTGAATTAGAGAATATTGACAATGAAATATTTCCCATCCCAATCAATGGGATCTTCCTCAAGCCTTATCTATAGATTGTGTTTCCTTCCCCTTTTACATAGATGCAAATATTTTCTATTTTATGCTCTACTTTTTCCCTTGTTTTTATTGTTGGTGTATTCTTGGCATTAGTTTCTAGACTATGGGTGTTTTTTACTCTTGATATCTTTTTTCAGTCATTTTTCCAATTTGTGTTGAATCTAAACTACTATGAGGTTTTTTTGTTGAAGTTTGTTATCCAACATAGTCATATATCATAGGTTTTAGTGATTGCAATGTTTATCTTCCAGTTTATTTTTGTTTGTGTAGGAACCGGTGGTCTTGTAATGTCCCTATCCATCTACTGAAAAAAGTAGTTTCTCCATATGACTTCGCTTCTCTTTTTAATAACTTGTGGAATATTTTCATAATTGTTTAGAGTATAAGCAATAAAGTCATGACAGGAGTAGGGCCAAGGTATGGGTAAATAAGGAATCCTCGAATGAGGACAAGGTGAGGAGATAAAGGGTAAGGTCAAGTGGTGTGGCCAAGTGAGGTGACTATAGGATAAAAAGGGATTTAGGGAAAAATGGGGGTAGGGGGTAGGGTAAAAGGTTAAGCAGGAGAAAAAGTGACGGCAGGGGGGTAATAGGGTGAAAGTGTGAGCAATGTGGAAGAGAGGGTGACCTGATGCTAGTTAAGGTTAATCAATGCCAAGATAGGGTAAATCGACCTCGGTAAGGTAGGACATGTGACTCGATCTTTGTTGAAGGTAAAATTGGCATCGGTTAGGTCGGGATGTTATAAAAAGGAATATTCTACATTTTTTGAGAATCATTTGCCTTGTGCGAAATAGAGGAAAATGACACGAGAGAGAGGGAAAGTTGGAAAGTGTCCGGACAGAATGGAATACCGAGTTAGTGAGCCGAATGATAGGTGATTAGTAGTGGAGAGGTGGTTCCAAGAGATTATATTGTTAGATTTAGGTGGTTTGGAGGCGAGGTGACCGATTGGTGATGGCAAAGGCCGGAGAGGGATCTGTGGGCCACCAAGATAACGGCAGACGTGCCACCATGGTGATGGCAAAGCATGATGAGGTAAGTGTTAAACCCTTTCTATTTTTTGTGAGATAGAGTAGGTGAGAGGTCGTGGTGAAAAATTGGGTTTGGGGGGGAAAATGAAATTTGAAATGTGGGAGGGTGAATTGGGTAGAAGGAGTGGGGAGAGAGGTAAGTGGGTGAATAGGGGTGGGATGGGGTTGAGGGGAAGTGTAGGTGAGAATGGGTGGGTAGAAGAGTCAGGAGAGGGATTTTTTTGAGAGGGGAGGGTTTGGGGGTCGCATGGATTTCACCGTGATAGTGATCGGCATCGATTAGGGTTAGCTGACGTCGGTAGGGTCAAATCGGTATCGGTCATGAAATAGGTGACCAATGCCAATTTAGGGGTGACCAAGGTTAGTTAGAGATAACCAAAAATGATCAGGTTTTGGAGAAAAAGGGGCCAAAAGGGCCCTAAGTTGAGTGGGTGAGATAGGGAAGGGTAGAATAGGGTGTGTTGGTGAAAACCTAGTGTAGGTGGGGTAAAAATGGGTATGGGGAAATGATAGTGGGTGAGGGTGGGTGGATAGAAATGTGATAGGAAGGTAGGTTGGGAATAAAGAAATAAGTGAGATAGTGGGTATAGGTGAGGTGCCAAGGGTGAGTGTGGGTATGATGAAGGTAGATTAATTTGACGTTTGTATTGGATGTAGGGGAGAGATCACCGCTTATGAGAGATAGGGTGCCACTCCTACTTTTGAGAGTGTTAGGAGCATCTATAGTTAAGGAGTGGCATCATGTGGAGGAGGTGGGACTGATTAGGGTCTAGTACTATTGAAATGTATTTTGGTAGTTGAGTTTGATGGTCACTCTCATCGATAAATGGGATTCAAAGACCAACATGTTCTACGTACTGATGGGTGAGATGATAGTCACCCTGGAGGATGTGTTTAGGATCCTGTGGTTACCAATACTATGGACATAGATGTACTTGATCTCCTCTGAGGCCTCAGAGGAGTTGATGCTGATAATGTTTGATGCTGATAGTGTTTGGGGAAGGAATGATAGACATGATGTTCCATAGCGGCAGCTTGAGTTTTGGTGGGATGTACCTAGCCCATATGGAGGAGATGAGGCTAGTTGTTTTATTGATGGAGGTAATGTGTTGTTTCACACTACTTTTTGGATGCGAGAGGGAGGGATATTCCCTCACTCATTTATGGGGATACTACATAACATGGTGATGGATTGGACCTATTTTTTCTTAGGTGCCAAAGCATTCCTAGTGCAATTATATAGAGAGTTGTGGGCATATGGGTGTCTCTGTGCAGGTTTAGCTTATGTTGCACCTTTTACTACAAAGATGTGGCCTATGAGAACATAGTTTTTGTGTGCCCAATGGGTATGCCCCTGAGCAGATGCATTTCTACCGAGATTAGTACAGTGGGGTATAGGTTATGGGTACCCATGATTGGAGGGTGGCGATAAGATAGGGCCACACATGATGTAGCATACTACAGGTAGCTATTGGAGGGATTTTCTAGAGTGGAAATCATATGGAGACCATATGTGGGTTATTCCTCATACAGCAGATGCATGATGAGCTAGATGGCCTTCAGCTACTGAGATGGATAATGGGGCACCGTGCTGGGGAGCATGAGATGATCCCAGTTGATAGGGTTAGACGACAATTTGGGCTACTACAGGACATACCTCCACCCTTATCATAGTACAAGAGAGATGACGTGGAGAGGCCATTGCCTCTACCATAGCCGACAGTGCCCATAGAGTAGAAGGAGCAGGTGGTAGACCGATGGGTTGATGATACTGGAGTGACAGATAGATATAGATAGTGGTGGGTGGCTCATTTACAAGTAGTACCACCTAGACCGAAGTAGCCAAATTTAGTCATGATCACAGTTTAAAGAGACGCCCTACAGGGGTAGGTGGCAACCCTGATTACCTAGTTGGGTATGGTGCAGGGACATTAGCCAGTTCAAAGTTGGAGGTGGCTAAGTTACATGCACAGGTGGCTAGTCTTCAAGCCTAGATGGCCCAGCCGGGATGGAGATGATGATGGTGATGATGGTTGTGTAGCCACCCTACAGGAACATGTTACAAGGTTGTAGGGCTAGTTGGCCACGACACAGGCACATATTTGGGATTTACTGAGACCTAGATATAGGCACGAGAGAATGGTACCACAACAAGCACCAGGATAGGGTCCCAGCAGCATAGGTAGGGTGGGAAATGGTCCCACAAGATAGGTACAGGGTCAGAGGCTGATGGGGCCACCACAGAAAGTATCTTTATCTAAATTATGGGAGGTGAGAGATGAGGCCCAGATTACAGGACCAGCTAACGATGATGAGGATAGATTTTCTATCATATGACAAGTACAAGGCACATTTTTCCTCTAGCAAGAGGACCAGATCACATAACCATAGGTGGAGAGCACAATATGCCATCGAGCCCCAAGACATGGTCAAGGTGAAGACACCAGTTCACGGAGGCTAGTTCTAGTTGATGTTCCAGTAGGGACCAAACCACCACCTATGATGGGTGGGGAGATGTTAGCAGGTCACCAGACAGGGGCCAAGGAGGCAGAGGGGACAGGTGAGACAGATATGGAAGATTTCCAATGTGATGATGTCTGATATATGGCCATCAATTTAGATGTAGTTTTGATGTTTGATAAATACTAGCCTATGTGCTGAGAGTTGTTATACATTTGATCATATACCGGTATGCATACCGAAGATGGTGAGGTTGTATGAGATTTTTTAATTTTGAGCATATACCAGCTTACATGCCAAAGATGGTAAGGATGTATATGAGAGTTGTGAGAGACTAGATTATATACACCAGCCTTTGTACCGAAGACATTTGACAATTATGTATATGGATATTGTATTTATATAGATGATGATGATTATGGGTGTTATGTGTTTACGTTGATAACATTTTATTATTATGCATAGATGGAGTTATGGTAGGTGTGTTAGGCATGGATTGATTCAGGTCATAGATTTAGGCGTGATGGAGTTAGGTCATGGTTTTAGGCATGGTTGAGTCAGGTTTGTTTTAGGCATGGATGTGTTGGTCCAAAAATATTTCGCTTGGGCATATCTATGGATAGACGAGCCAATAGTGTGCAGGGCATAGCCCCTCTTTGAGTCATCAAAGTGAAATTTGTTTATTGCTATTCTACCAGTAAGAATATGTGAAAGTCTCACAATATTTTTCCTTCAGGGGTTTGGGATCTCATCCTAGAGGGGTGTTTCCAATCGCGAAAAGAAAGGAAAGAAAGAGAGGGTGA
Organism: Taxus wallichiana var. yunnanensis; assembly: GCA_018340775.1. Lineage (NCBI taxonomy): Eukaryota > Viridiplantae > Streptophyta > Pinopsida > Cupressales > Taxaceae > Taxus > Taxus wallichiana. The sequence continues at coordinate 234,082,359 of CM031239.1, read as the reverse complement.
AGAAAGGTCAGGTCCGAAGGGAGAAAAGAAATGAATTCCAAAGCAAAAAGGTCAGAAGGTTTATGTTTTGGGATTGGTAGTAAACAGAGCCAAACCTACTTGCATAAATGAGCAAAGCAATACTGATGAATAAATGACAATAAAGCGTATAGATCCAACAGAACGAACACACATATCTAACGTAAGAAAGATCCAATGCAAATAACACATGTATTCAGCACAAAGTCTAAATATTGTATTAATATTTCTTTCTATTACAAAAAGCTCAAAGTCTTTTCTCCTCACTTCTATTTTTCATCCGAAAGATATCCACTCATACCTAATACAATAAGCATTGGGGTATTTATAGAAGAAGGAAAGAAAAGAAGGAAAAAAAAGGAGCCAACCACCTATTTACAAAGATAATCAATGGATCCCAAGAAGAAACCACTCTTTAGTGTAAAAGGGCGCACTTTTCATCATGTCAGTAGGAACTTATCGCGCCGCACACCTATCGCATGTCGACACCACATTGTCGGGCCTTTGGAAACGGGTGCACTTATCAAAGATGTCGACAGAACTTATTAGCACCCTTGGCGCACCTTTCATTGTGTCAGCATGAACTTATCAGTGCCCTTGGCGCACTCTTCGGCATGTCGACACCACATTGTCAGTGCCTTTGGCGCAACTTTTTGCATGTCAGCACGACAATGTCAGTGCCTTTGGCGCAACTTTTTGCATGTCAGCATGACAATGTCAACACCTTTCGCGCACTTATCAGCATGTCGACAGGAACTTATCAGTGCCCTTTAGCACACCTTTCATCGTGTCAGCATGAACTTATTAGCACCCTTTGGCACACCTATCAAAGCATGTCCACACCACATTTTTAGTGCCTTTGGAAATGGGCGCACTTATTAAAGATGTCGACAGAACTTATCGCTGCCCTTTGGGCGCACCTATCACGCATGTTGACACCACACATGTCGTTTTGAAATGGGCACACTTATCAAAGATGTCCACAGAACTTATCAAGCACCTTTTCACGCACCTTTCATCATGTCAGCATGAACTTATCAGTGCCCTTGGTGCACCTTTCATCATGTCAGCATGAACTTATCGCTGCCCTCGTGCACTCTTCGGCATGTCGACACCACATTATCGGCGCTTTTGAAATGGCCAAAAATGGCTAAGTCTTGAAACAACTTGATTTTTTGAAAGGGAAATTTTCACTATTGCGAACATTATCAGAGTTCTTCAGGGGACCTAAATAGAATTTTTGGTATGGTTACCTGCAAATTTCCCTTGTCAATTTTGCAAGATAACAGCTGGCTCTTTCTGGGGACTATCTTTGAGTGAAACTTAAGGGTAGAGAATCCTAGATCTTCATGTGCCTATCCATTGGGTTGGAGAGAGTCAAAAACAAGGGCGACCAGAGGGAAAACAAAGGGAACACACACAAACAGAAAGCAAACACAAAACAAAAACAAACACACAACTAAAGCAAACTTTACAAAGAAGAGAGAAAGATCTACTTCGAAGATCTTCGGGATGTTGCCCGCTACAGGAAGCAGAGCTCAATTTCATCCAGATACGAGAGATAGAAACTATTCTCTCTATTGAGCTGCTTGATCTTGAAAGGTCCTCTCCACAGGGAATCTAACTTTTTGTGCATGCCCTTTGGCTCTCTTCGCTTGTCCCACAAAAGGATGAGATCTCCCACTTGAAAATCCCTCTACTTGGCCTTCTTATCAAACAGTCTCTTAACTTGATTCTGATGTTCGGTGATCCTGTCGACCACCCTTACTCTCTTTTCTTCAAGTTTTGTTAGATACATGATCCTCTTTTCAAGAGAATTTTGGAAAGTTTCATCTTCAATTGCTCATGCCAAGCGCAGAGCAGGATTTCAACGGAAATGGGAAGCTCAAAGATCACCGTTGCCATATAACACTTGAAAAGGTGACATACCGAGAGACCTCTTGGGAGTAATACGATCTGCCCACAAAGCATCGTATAATGACTTGTGCCACATTCGTTGATTCTCATCTACCAGCTTTCGTATGATGGTCACCAAGTTCTTGTTACTGGATTCCGCCTGACCATTTCCTTAAGGGTAATAATCTGAGGCGTGAGCCAAAGTTATCCTGTATTCATAGCAAAAACTAATAACTTCTCGTGAGGAGAAGTTAGAAGCATTATCAACAACAATCTTGTTGGGAACGCCGAACCTGACAATGATATTTTCTTTGATGAAACTGCAAACAACCTCAGAAGTGGCATGTTTGACAGGTATGGCTTCCACCCACTTGGTGAAGTAATCCATTGCTGTAAGGACATAACTATGTCCGGCACTCGATTGGGGATTGAGTGCACCGATAAAATCAATTCCCCACTACCTGAATGGTTCGTTGACAACGACCGGCCTGAGGGGAAAAGCAGCCATCTTGGGCTTGCCGACGAACTGCTGGCAAGGTTCACACTTTGCTACCCAGGTAGCTGTATCTTGGAAAAGCGTCGGCCAATAGTACCTGGCTCGGATGATCTTGTGTGCTGTCACGGAAGAGGAAAAATGGCCTCCACAGGCCGAATTATGAAAACTTTCAAGCAACTTCACCTGCTGTGGCTTGTCGACACATCGCAAGAAGACACCATCTATCCCACGTTTGTATAAACCGTCATCCCAGATGACATATTTCGCTGCTCTGAGCTTTATAGTGCGCTTCTCCTTCTGCAATTAGGTGAGCTGTGCATTCACTATAGGTGAGGAAGAAAGCAATATCAGAATACCACTCATCGCTGGTCGCGACAAATAGGACCAGAGGCAGTGAATCAGGTTTTTCCAGCCGGTCTTGTGCTTCATCGGTGCAATCATCCTTTTCCTCAGGGTTTTCTGAATCTTTGTTTTCAGCCATAAGCTGACATAGGCCCTTGCCTCTTACCAGCTTGGTTGGTTTTATATCCAGGTCGTACTCCTGGACCTTTGCAATCCAATTTCCTCATAAGCTTCCTAACTCCTGTTGAGTTAGAATTGATTTGACCGCCGTGTCAGGGACCAGCACCACCGTATGAGAGTTTAAAATGTAATACCTAAAATTTTTGACTGCTTTGACAACGGCGAAGGCATGCTTTTCCAATTGAGACATTTTCAATTCGTTAGGCTTGAGGGGAGAGCTCATGAACAAAATCGGAGATTCGACATCCCCGAATTCTTTTGCATTAAAATGGAAGACATAGTATGCTCAGATGCATAACTATACATGATAAAATCTTTGGAGAAATTGGGACATACCATAACTGGTGCGTGAGCAACGGAAGCTTTTATTTCTTCAAACGACCTTTTCCCTTCCTCGCTCCATCGGAAAGTTGGTGACCCCTTCATCATGTTCAATATGTGACGAGTCTTCTCAAAGAAAGTCAGCAACAAAACGCTTGAGAAAGTTCACCTTTCTGAAGAAAGAATGAACGCCAGTCTTGCTTGTAGGAAGAGTAAGGCTCTGAATAGCCTTGAATCTTTCAAAGATCTATCTTCATTCCTTCCTTGCTAACAACATGCCCTAGCAAATTTCCTTCGTGACTCCAAAAACAGACTTTTTGGGTTCAGGGAAATCCCATGTTCTCGGCACCTGGCCAATACTTGCTCTAGGTGATCACAATGATCACTTCGTTGTTTAGAGAACACAGTCAAGTCATCCAGATAAACGACAATGACCTTCCCCATCATACCTTTGAATGCCAGGTCCATGGCCCGCTGAAAAGTGGCGCCAGCATTGGTTAGGCCAAAAGGCATCCTGCTGTAGGCAAATGTGCCCCAGGGAGTAGTGAATGCTGTTTTAAATTGATCTTCAGGTAAAACTTCAATTTGATTGTAGCCTGAAAAACCATCAAGCATGGACAACATTTCCGATCCAGTGACTGCTTGTAGAACTTGATCCATTATAGGAAGGGGGTAGTTGTCTTTCAAGGAAGCCTGATTCAGGTTTTGAAAATCTACGCATATGTGTATTTCACCATTCTTCTTGTGCACTGGCACAATATTTGCTACCCAAGTATTGTGATGGATAGGAAAAATGATTCTCGCATCCAGCATTTTCTGAATTTCAGCCTGGATAGTACCTGAGATCTTAGGATTATAATGCCTCTACTTCTGGCGAAAGGCTTTAACATCTTCTTTCAATGGGATGTCATGCTGGACATCCTTTGGCTTAAAAGACTTTAGATTGGCATAGGACCATGCCAATACATCCATGTATTTCTTCAGCAGTTTGACAAACTTCCACTTCTCTTGCATGCAACATTTTCCAATGTTCACAAACTGCGGGTGCTCTACCGAACCTAAATTGACCGGTTCGGTTTCTGGGGATGAGTCAGGATCATCTCGCCTCTTCTTTTTCACAAAATGATCATGCCTGTCAAATAACCATTCCAGAGAAACCAGGCCCTTCGGGATTTTATTTCCTTTGAGCTGACATATGCCGTCATTCCCTTCAAATTCATCATCTTGATCGGTGACTGATTCACGGCACATAGAAGTGGATCCTTCAAAATGCAATTCCTTAAAATTTTCTACCTTCTCTACAAAGGCAATGATTTTATCGTCATCGTTGAATACTTCCAATGTTGAGAATTGTTTGGCACGCTCAGCAGAAAACCACCTCAATGGTGTATTTGTTTGTTTTCAAACCTGGGTGAGGGAGCATGAGGGATGCTAAAACAGCTAATGAATTGGCCATGTCATTTTGAGCTCTTGGAATGGATTCAATTGAAAAAGCATCAAACTCTTCAATGCTGTCCCACACCGCATTACAGTAGTTCCTGAGCCTCTCATTCTTTACTTGATATATCCTCTTAACTTGATTTACAACTAGCTCTGCATCACCTTGCACCTTCGATTTTTGATCCCTCTTTCCTTTGCGGCTTGCATGCCGAGTAAATGTAGATTCATACTCAGCGGTATTATTTGTATTGAAGAACTGCAACTTGAAAGAGAGGAGAATGGCCTCCCCTTCGGGAGATATTAGCATGGCTCCAGTGCCACATCCACTAGTTGCACAGCTGCCATCAAACTGCAGAGTCTAGATCTTATTAAGATCTTCTTCTTGAATGAGAACAACCATTTTGTCAGACTTGGTAGACAAGAAATAGTTCCCCATCCCTGATGATTCAAAAATAATTTGAGCTTTGGGGTCCTCAGAGTTAGTAACCAAGTACTTCTTTTGTGATTCTGGCTCCAATGTCTGCATTACACCTTTGATGGGGATTCTAGCCTTAGACCAGTCCATATGAATCTCCCCACCAACTTCCATTTGTAAAAATTCTTCCCAAAGAAAATTCCGTGAGGCTCTTTGGAATGTCGGCAATGAGGATGGTCATCTTTACTCTTTTCTCTGGGAACGCTGCAAATGCAAACTATGCGTCTTTGATTTGACCAATCAACGGCACCTGCTTGGTTTCCAAGGAATAACATCTACCAAAAGGCTTGGTAAGGGTGAGGCCCAAAGCATGGGCAACTTTTGCCGCATGACGTTATCAAAAGCTCCCGAATCAATTATGCAGTTACTCAATTTGTGACCATTGATTAGGAGGGAGAGATAGAAAGGCTCTATCTTTCCTGATGCAGATGTTGAGGCAACATTTATGTGGGATTCAGGAGGAGTGGAAAGGATTCCTTTTGGGGAAACCTGATTAGATATAACAGCTTGGCTTTGAATATACTTGGTCAATCTTACAAGCTGTTCGGGATTTGACTGAAGGTACTCGGCTTCAGACATTTGGATCTTGGTCTTTTTTGCATGGTCTATGATGTCAAATGCGGCCAAGGGTTGGGCCGGTGAAGGAATGAGTCCCTCACTTCGTGATGGTGGAGTAGGATTACTGGTCTTGATAGGAATATGAGAGGGCTGATTTGGAGGAGAGATGGGGGGAAAAGATTTCCTTGTAAAAGACTTAACAGGGAGTTGAGTAGGAAGAGGATTACCTCTTTTAGCAATGGTTGGAGGTGCATTTGACACGGCCTTCTCCTTCTGCACATGGGCGGTGACTCGCTTCTTTTCCTTGCAAGCGGTAAAAACAATATATGATTGTCTCGCTTACATAGCCCACAGGTACCCTCTTCTTCATCGATTCTTCCTCATCAAATTCCATATATCCGATAGTAGAGTTTCCATTCGGCTTACCGACGTCTTGATCATCTTCGCCCTGAGATGAAGGTTCTTCATAATCTTGTTCCTCTTCTTCGATTTCAGCTAGAGCGTTGACCGGAGGAGCCTCAAGCGCCAACCGCGGAGCAGTTGCGGGTAAGCGCGGCCTTTGAGGAACATTGTTGGAAACGAAGTTCCTCCGTGGAATATCCCGGTATGAGGAACTGGGAGAAGCTTGGGCCAACTACTTCTTTAATGCAAGTAAGTCATTCGCCATCTTTTGAAATACCGGATCAGACGAAGTAGTGGGAGAAGGGTCCGAAGATTTAGGCTTGGATGATTCCTTTTTCAATTCACCAGATATTATCAAATTATCTTCTATTCGAATGGTAGCAGCCTGGGTGAGAATCAAGGTAGCCACTCGCTCTTGAAGGAGCAAGAAACTAACTTTCGAGCTCATAGCGTTCACGAAGAAACACTTCTGATTTTCCGGTGTTGGAAGCATGGCAACAGGGACACGGTTGATTAATGCATTGAACCTGGCGATAAAATCACGCATGGTCTCATTGGCCTCCTTCAGTGAGTGATCTCGTGATAATAATGCAAATGCATCTTCTGAAGGATTGTACCTATCTTCAAAAGCATCCCGCAAGGTGGCCCAACGGTAATAGATCCGGTGGCAAATGCTCGAAACCATTCAGCTGCAGGTCCTTGTAGAGTTTCCAGAAAAAGGTGAACTAACACATCTTCGTGAGTTACATCCAAGATACTGCATGACATGATGAATGTAGATATGTGTGAATCCATGCTTTGGTTTCTGCTCCCGTTGAATTTGGGAAAATTCTTTCGAGTTTCCGTGAGGGAGCGCGTGAACTGGATGTGGTAAAGCCGGGGGCCCATAGCATTTCCCCATGGTACCACCATCTGGACAGCTGGAAAAAGAACATGGGCTGGAAACACAGTTCCACTGAGTAGCAAGGCACTACAAAGGGATGTGGAGGCTCCTTGTGAAAACCGGTTCTTCCGTGGGGGTGAGGCGCTTCTGGCTGACCGATCAGCTGAACTTAGTGATGAAAAGTGCACCGGTGTTACACTAAAATTGTGCCTTTGAAGCAGATCAAAAGTAGGATTGACTTCTCCATGAGCTCGCCTGCTACGCGTAAATGGCTCACCCGCCAGCGTACCTTCCAGATCTGCGATGTTGTGGAGCAGATTTAAAATTTCTTTTTGGTTGTACTTGCTGATTTTCTCGGTTTTTCGACACAAAACCAAAAAGATGTACTTTTCTAAATATTTAAAAACTATCCTCTTCTAAAAACCGATTGCGGTTAATGACAAATAATAGTGAGGATAAAATGACAGTGAAGATTAGCAAGCTGATTTTCGGATCTAAATTTGACTTTTTCAAAGAGTTTGAAATTTTTGGTAAACAGTCAAAAACTCAGATCTACGGCAAAATACAGGTCTTTATAAAAACTCAGCGAACTAAAGATCTCCAACTAGGCCAGATCTATGGATCTCAGAAGAAAATTTTCAATTTGGAGCACCTTTGCAAAATTTTGGATTTTTAACAAAAAGTTCAGATTTGCAAACAGGCAGTGATTTTTCTAATTTTTTATCCTATCATTATCATAGATCTAATAGATCTGTTTGTTCCCAATGAGTTGCCAAAAATGTTGGTCCGAAAATCATCACTTGGGCATATCTATGGATAGAAAAGCCAACGGTGTGGTAGGCATAGCCCCTCTTTGATTCATCAAAGCGGGCGGTTTATTGCTATTCTACCAAAGCAGGAATCATGCAAGTCTCACAATATTCGCCTTGGGGTTTGGGTTCTCATCCCAAAGTAGGGGTGTTTCACCATGTGAAAAGAAAGGAAAGAAAGAGAGGGTGAAGAAAGATCAGGTCCAAAGGGAGAAAAGAAATGAATTCCAAAGCAAAAAGGTTAGAAGGTTTATGTTTTGGGATTGGTTGTAAGAGCCAAAACTACTTGCATAAACGAAAGCAAAGCAATACCGATGAATAAATGACAATAAAGGTATAGATCCAACAGAATAAACACACGAGATCTAACGTAAGAAATATCCAATGCAAATAACACATGTATTCAAAGATAAGGTCTAAATATTGTATTAATATTTCTTTCTGTTACAAAAAAGCTCAAAGTCTTTTCTCCTCACTTCTATTTTTCATCCGAAAGATATCCACTCATACCCAATACAACAAGCATTGGGATATTTATAGAAGAAGGAAAGAAAAGAAGGCAAAAAGGAGCCAACCACCTATTTACAAACATAATCAATGGATCCCAAGAAGAAACCACTCTTTAGTGTAAAAGGGTGCACTTTTCATCATGTCAGCAAGAACTTATCAGCGACCTTAGCACACCTATCAGCATGTCGACACCACATTGTCAGCGCCTTTGGAAATGGGCGCACTTATCAACATGTCGATAGGAACTTATCAGCGCCCTTGGCTCACCTTTCATCATGTCAGCATGAACTTATCAGTACCCTTAGTGCACTCTTCGGCATGTCGACACCACATTGTCGGCGCCTTTGGCGCAACTTTTTGCATGTCAGCACGACAATGTCAGCACCTTTGGCACAACTTTTTACATGTCAGCACCTTTGGCGCACTTATCAACATGTCGACAGGAACTTATCAGCACCCTTTGGTGCACCTTTCATCATGTCAGCATGAACTTATCAGCGCCCTTTGGCGCACCTATCAGCATGTCGACACCACATTGTCAGCACCTTTGGAAATGGGTGCACTTATTAGCATGTCAACAAGAACTTATCAGCGCCCTTTGGCACACCTATCAACATGTCGACACCACATTTTCAGTGCCTTTTGAAATGGGCGCACTTATCAAAGCATGTCGACAGGAACTTATCAGTGCCTTTTGGCGCACCTTTCATCGTGTCAACATGAACTTATCGCTGTGCTCTTCGCGCACCTTTCATCATGTCAAGCATGAATTTATCAAAGCCACCCTTGGCAAACTCTTGGCATGTCAACACCACATTGTCGTGCCTTTGGAAATGGCCAAAAATGGCTAAGTCTTGAAACAACTTGATTTTTCGAAAGGGAGTTTTGGGCTATTGCGAACATTATCAGAGTTCTTCAGGGGACCAAAATAAAATTTTTGGGTATGGTTACCTGCAAATTGCCCTTGACAATTTTGCAGGATAATAGGATGAAATTAGGTTTTAGGCATGATGGAGTCGGGGTGTAGGCATGGTTGAGTCGGGTATGTTTTAGGCATGGATGAAGTTAGGTTTTAGGTATGATGGAGTTATGTTTTGGTTTAGGCATGATGCGATTAGGTCATGGCTTTAGATATGAATTGAGTTAGGTTTTGGTTTAGGTATGGATTGAGTTAGGTTTTGGTTTAGGCATGGATTGAGTTAAAAGTGGTTGATTTTTTAATTCATTAATGTGTGTGATTAATGATGATATAGTCACTTGTGAGATGTTTTATAATATATGCATGATGATGGTAAAGAAATGGTAGTCATAATAAATGTATGTTTTGACGATGATAAAAATGTGAAGCAATTTTTTATTTGTTTGGTTTAATTCCCAATTTTGGATATAAAAAGGAAACTAAGTAGGGTAGAATGTGATTTGAGGAAAATGAAAAATGAATTAGTTAGGGTAGAGAGTGGCCGAGCTAACCTCCAAGGGCCCCATGCCCTCGGGATCGCTGCCTACATAGTCCCGACAAAAAGGACCTCAAAGCCGATGTAGATCTCCCATAAACTAGGGAAGAATATGAGGAGATATGAGAATGAGATGGTAGGTCGTAGGCATGATTTGAGTTTAGGTCTACTAGGTATGGGTGAGTTGTGGGAAAATTGGTATAGGTGATTTCGATTGTGGTAGAAGAAGAAGATTTCCCCAAAGATAAGCATCGAGGACCAAGTCCTATATAAGGTAATCAATATGTAATAAAGAAGGCTAAAAGATAAGAGGGGGAAAGAAAACCACTTGATTGGTTATGATCATACTGATTAGGTCATACCTTGGAGTAGGTGATGGATGTAAGACCCTAAAAGACATTGCATGATTGATTGTTCTCGTGGTGAAAAGTAGTCATATGATCACTAAATGTCATGGTATCTAAGAGGTCCCTTGAGGCGGTAGGAAATGGGAGTGTGAATGGTGAGAGGTGGTTAATTTTTATATGGTATGAGGTATCATGCTCTTTGGGAAAGAGATCCAAGGTCACAATGGGCAAGTTCACAACTAAAAGGCTCTATGTGTTCACTGAAATTTGAGATAGACTAATCAATGGGAAGTCTATATGGGATGAGGAAATGAACTCCTTGAGGTCTTCGTGAAGCTGATTGATGAAGGAAGCTTCAAATTCTCTTGCTTCTTTTTTTTTTTGAAAGAGCTTTACATATCTCGTCCTTTGAGGGAGAAGTCTATTTATAACAAAGTGATTACAGAGAGGAAGATGTTCTTTTGAGGGAGTCAACATTTTATTGGAAGTTTAACTCAAGGAGTTGGATCCCATGTGAGGGCTTTGAAGTCTCGGACAAGACCAAGGTGAAGAATATGATTCTTGTTCATAATTAAAGGTGAAACGACCATGGGATCTCATCTAAAGGTACACAAAAAGTATCCATGAGAATCATGCTATGTGCAGCGTGATGGTACACATATTTAAGAGAAGACAAAAGGTGATAGGTACACACATAATTCTTATTTAATCATTGGTGATGGCGTAGGATGTGGATAGTGCTCAAGGGATGAGCATGGAAAGAGGCACAAAGTGAGGTAGGACTAAAATTAAACAATAGAATGGTCAAAGATGCAAGGTATTAAGGGGCTCAGGTTCAGGTTTACCATGGAGTGAAGATAAACGATAAGCACCTAATCCATAAGTATGGGTCACGATGTATGATCCAAGCCAATTAGGAGAAAATTTTCCTCGTTTAATTTTTTTCTTCTTTAGTTACATGTTGATTTTCTTTCAGGACAAGGTCACCAACGTGAAAGGTTGATTCATGGACATGTTTATCATAGGCACATTTGATACATTTTTGGTAAACTTTACTATGATCAAGAGCATTAAGATGACGTTCGCCTAATAACTCAAGTTGTGCTAAATGGTCATAACAAAATTCATCATCATTGAGCATGTCATGGAAAGAAATGTAGAGAGAGGGGATCTAGACTTCAAGAGGCGTAACAACCTCCGTACCATAGACCAAAGAAAAGGTGTAGCGGCGGTGGAAGTGCAAATACTAGTGCGGTACTCCCACGGGAAAAATAAATGTGCGTATGCTAGTCCTTCCCATTATAATTGACCACTTTATGAGAATTTTATTGAATGTTTTGTTAGTGGATTCGGCTTGACCATTGGTTTGTGGGTGAGAAGGTGATGAGAAACTTATCTGAATGCTAAAGGCATCACAAAGTTTTCACAACGTCTTATTTTTGAATTATTTTCTGTTATCTGTGATGAGGCAATGAGGAACACCAAAGTGACAAATGATGTGATGATTAATGAACTCACATATTTTCTTAGCTTTCATGGAGATGAGTGGTATGGCCTCAACCAAATTTTTGTAGTATTCGGTAGCTGTGATGATCCATTGATGTGGTTGGGAAGAATGGGGATTGATTTCTTCAACAAGATCCAAACCCCATTGAGAGAAGGGCCAAAAGTCATGAGCGACCTATAAGAAATGACTAGGTGTATGATGAAGGTTGTCATGTTGTTTTCATTTTACATGATGCTTGATATAGTCACAAAAATCATGGTTAAGGGTCACCAAGAATAGCCTAGGTGAAGAATACACTTAAGCAACAACAAGACTAGTGAAGTGACCTCCACATATGCCATCATGAACTTCCTTAATGGTATAAGGAATTTCAAAATCATAAGGCACCATAAGAGAATACCATAAAAGCCACACTTATAAAGGAGGCCCCCCATGATGACGTAATAAGATACTTTTTAAGGAAGGCACGTTGTCCATTACGAGTGAGATCAGGAGGTAAGATGGCGAGAGAAATATAGTCGAGTATTGTTTATACCAAAGGTAATTAAGGTCCAGGGAAATGGTTCCGATGGAGTAAATGTCATGAGGTAAATAAGAGGGTGATTGGATTCTTTGTATGGTGACAAAGATTTTAGAATTGTTAGGCAAAGTGGGTATTTGAGAAGCCAAGCAGGCTATGATATTGACAAAATTTTTAGTTGAACATGGGACGGTTTGAAGGGTGTAACGGTCAAAGGTGGTCAAAATTATGTCTACATGATGTTTGTACTTTTGTAGTATCTCATTACGTCATTGGTATACACCATTGACTTGGTTTATGACCATTTGAGAATCACCAAAGATGTTGATTGATTTGACATCTAGGGTGTAGGTGGCTTGGAGACCTAATACGAGTTCTTCGTATTTGGCAATATTGTTTGTACAATCAAAATCGAGTTTGAAATAAAAAGGCATGGGTTCACCATCAAGTGGAATGAGGATAAAACTAGCCACACCCCCACATTAACACTTTAAATCATTGAAAAAGAGTGTCATTTGGTAAGTGGGTTCGTTGAGGGAAAGGGTGGCAATTGACTCATCCGGAAATTCAAAGTTAGAGAGTTGGTCCCGTAAATAGGTGTGTTGGCCAATCGGTCGCTGATAGCTTGGCCCTTAATGAAATTTTGATGGATGAATTCAAGGTGGAGGTCAACCAAAAGCATAAGGCAGTGTGCAACATGCTGATTTTGATAAGGTTTGGCATACATGAAGTGTAAGGGGTCGGTGTTGGTCACAACATAGCTTTTTTGGTTGAGTAGGTAATGGCGAGTTTTTGTGGTGACAAAAACTAAGGCTAAGAAATAAATTTCAGGATGGTTGTATCGGATTTTGTAGTCCAAAATAGTATAGTTTATGTAATCAACCACCAGCTCCTTGTGTTGTTCATCGTGATGAGCGAGCATGGCCCCTAAGGAGTGGTCAATTAGATGAGATGTATAGTTAGAAAGGTTGATCGTCTTTATGTGGAATGAGTATGGGGGTGAAGAAGGTATTTTTTTAAGGCCTCAAAAGCTTTGTGGAAATCCTCATCCCATTTAAAGGAGACATCCTTCTTGAGAAGGTGATGAAATGGTTAACACTGATCAGACAATTGTGAAATGAAATGGCCAATAGACTATGAATTACCTTACAGGCTACGGAGTTGCCTAAGGTTAGTGGGTGGAGGCATTTCCAGAAGGGCCTTGAATTTAGTAGGGTCAACTTCTATACCACATAGGGAAATGATAAATCCCAAGAGTTTTCCTGAGAGGACCGCAAAGACACACTTCTTAGGCTGAAGGTGAATGTAATATTTAATATGGAGGTCAAATATGGTTTTGAGGATGGTGAGGTGATCGGAGTGGCATTTAGATTTGGAAAGGAGGCCATCCACGTAATCTTCCAATATATGATGCATGATGTCATGGAAGATATAAGTCATAGCCTCATTGATATGTGGCACCAACATTTTTAAGGCCAAAAGGCATGAATCAATAGCGAAGGTCCCAAGGGGTGATGAATGTGGTTTTGTGTTGATCTTCTAGGGCAAGAAAGATTTGATTATAACCCAAGAAACGATCCATGAGTGATAACATCTCGTGACTAGCAAAGAAGGTCAACTAGTTGGTCAACACTGGGTAAAGGGAAGTCATCTTTTGGGTAGGCTAGGTTGAGGTCATGGAAATCAGTGCAAATGTGGAGTCCGCTGTCACCTTGGTGACAGGAAAATGTTAGAAATCTAATGAGGATAATGAATGGGTAATATGAAGGAAACCGAAAGAAGGCGTTGAAGTTCTTCTTTGACAAAAAGGGCAATGTGAGGGTGCATTTTCCTCAACTTTTGTTTTGACAGATTGGAATCGGGAATGGTTATGATATTATGGACCAATATGGTGGGGTCAATACCAATCATATCTGTATAAGAACAAGCAAAATCTTTTTATGGTTTTTGAGAAAAGAGGTGATGGCTTCCTATTCAAAGCAAAGCATCTAAAGATTGATCGATCTTTAGGATGTGTGGGTCGTCTGAGTATGAATGTTGATCTCGATAGTCAATTCATTCAACATAGTTTACATCTCAGAGGGTAATGACTGATGAATATATGAGTCTTCTCGCACCAAGGTAGGTGAGTATAGATTCATCATCCTAACATTGAATGATGTTAATCGAAGGTGTATCGTCATCGACCATTTTAGGAGTACAGGGAAGGGAAGACAGGGAAGGAGCCTCGCCCTCATGTTGATAAGTTAGAGGACCAAAGGAGATGGTATTTATGAAAAAAAAGTTAGGAGGAATGGATTCTTGATCCATCGACTCTCAATTAGTGAAGGTGTTGATAGTGGTGAAGGTGGAGAAGGGCCGACGTCCTCGATGAGTTCAATGTAGGCCCTTGGTAGGTGGTTGAACAAAACCGATACCACTACGATCATTATGTTTGTGGGTAGTGCATGGAATAAAAGTATGGAGACCTTTCTCAAAAAATCAAACACTAAATCCCTTCCGCATACATCGGTGCAGGGAAGGTGTGGGAAAACATCGATTTGTGAAAGTGACTAGAATTCAATGAAAAATGGGTAGGTTTGTGATGGTGGTTCAGGTGTGTAAGTTGTAGTATCAAATCCCCCATAGGTGAGACTGGTACGAAGGTGAGGAGGACCATAAAGGAGGCATTCTCCTATGTGGTGATCATAGTGAGGGTGTTGGTGAATAATTTCATACTCTTGTGGAGTAAGGAATGTGTTGACACTATATAGGTGATACTCCCCAAGAGTGAGGCATTGAAAAATGCCTTCCAAGGGATTGGTGGTTGGTATGTGGGTAGCTGGAATAGATGATGTGTTGGAGGTTGACGCTGAGGTGGAGCTAATGGATAGGGAGGCTGATGAGTTGGCCGTTGAGGTTGTGGCAGTAGTAGGAATGGAGGAGGTATGTCTGGTTGAGATAACGACTATATTGTGTTAGGAATTAATAATATCTAATGCAAAATAATCCCTTAGAATCACAATAATAATAAGTATGAATAGAATTACAGAAATGAAATATGCACAACACGAAGATAATATTTAACGTAGTTCACCTAATGTGGGCTACATCCACCAAGAAAAATTGCTCATATTTTATTACAAGCCAACAGTCTTCACATTTACAATAATCAGATCTTGTTTGGAGCTGCGCTCATCAAACCCTCCCAAATTCACACTTGAATTCACACACACTATTCACCTTCACAAAACACACTCATATAAATCCTATTGTATGTCCATCTATTCATAAGTACATCAATAGGTAGCCGAAGAGGTAGTTTTACAAAACAATGGGTACCAAAAAACCATGGCCCCAAAAATAGCCCTATATAACGCTTACCCATTACCCATGGGTTAATAAACCACCCATGAAAATTTACTTCGGGTGTTGTTAGTGCAAATCAGCAGCACCCCCTGGATGTTGATCAGATTTCTAGTTTGATCATACTAGCATCCAGTGTGATTGCACAACATTGAAACCTCTCTCCAAGTGTGGGACTTGCAAAATGAGAGAGGAATCTCCAGATTAGAGGTTGGTTCCTCAAACTCCTCTAATCAGATCTGTTATTTGCACAATTGCAGAGGTTTGAATCCTAATCCTACTCTAAATTCCAAGGAGACAGAGATAGAAAGTGCAAAAATTGAAACTAAACTAATAGGTGATACACCAAAGGAGGAGTGGTGAACACTTCTAGTTCTGCAGATAGACACAGATCATGGAATGCAACATAAACATCATGCAAAAGCGATAAGATGTAATTAAAAGTCTGAAATGAAGCAAACAACACAACCAAAGGGCTGAAAAATGGTCACAGAGCCTGTATTGTCATTTCCACTGTCAAAATCCTTGCATTACAACATCAAAAGGTAGAAAACCTATTACAACCATCAAGAGGTCTGATACTTGCAAAAATCACTTGTTGAAGGTGAAAGAAGAAGCTTGCTATCCAAAGAAATGTTCCCCCTAAAAATGAGCCAAATCTGGCTTTTACAATGCATGGGTCAAGCCCAGGAGAGAGAAAACATGTAAAAACATGGGAGCCATTCCTCATTGAATGAAGATGCATTAAAACAGCATGGGCATCCTTACAGACCCATGCCCTGACATTTTTGGCCATGCTGGAGAAGAATGTGACCCATTTTACATTAAAAATGGTTGTTGAAACGTCATTTCTGGCCATTACCACGTGCTAGAGACGTTTCTTGATTTTTCTCTATCCAAACTTAACCAAAATACAAAAATGACCCCAGAATCATGTAAATAATTTCACCAGCTTTCCATTGATATAAAGAACGTGAAAATCCGAGCTCTGGATCAAAAGTTATGGCCATTTGAAGATTTAGGGAAAAAACAGGCCGAAATCGGATCGGCGGGAAAAAAGCTTGAAATTTTGACCCGTTTGGCCTTTGGAAGATTTTTTAAATTTTCCCCATGCTCCACCACTTGGATGACACATGTCAGGCTCTGATTCTTCTGCGGGATCATCCTTTGAAAATTTCTTTCAGGCTCTTCCTTAAAATCTTTTGCCACTTGGACACGTGGCACTATTTTATTGGCTCGGGCCTGAGGGGTGCACTTTGCTCTTCGAAAATTTGGAATTTTTCACTTTGGGAAAAATTTTCATTTTCCCCTTGCACTTCGCCACTTGAATGACATGTGTCAAGATTCCATTCGATGGCAGGGGCAGCGGGCCAAAACTTTTACCTTTGAAAACTTGACTGAAACTTGGAAAATTTTCTAAGTCCTTCTCCTTTCCCCGCCATTTCCTGGGATGAAAATCTCCTACATCGGCCGATTCGGTCTTTCTTGTCCCTACTTGTGGATTTTTCACCTTTTCATGTCTCACACGTCCCTTGCGTACATTTTTCCCAACTATCCCGCGGATTGCTGGGACAAATATCTCCGAACCGCCCGAAATGGACTGTCTTTTCGGCAAATCGGTGGATTCACGTCCCACGCGTACTTTTGTTCCAGCTGTCCCAAACCGCGTGAAACAAAAAACTTGACGATTTTCCTTGCTTTCGGTCGTTCGACTTTTTGCATATCCCTCCTCCCGTCGCGTCCCAACTGTCCCACGGACCGCCTAGGACAAAAATGTCTGACTTAGCCGATTTTCTTTGTTTTTGGCCCCAAGCTTAGTACGATGAACCTCGAGTACGATCCGAACTAGTACGACCCGAACCCTTTAGACCCGAAATGCTTTAAAATAGTCCTGCAACCTTATTTTTTGCATTTTTTCCATTTTTTCTAACTCGTTGGGATTTCTTCTTGGATGGGGAGTTAGAAAAAGGCCGAGGGGACCCCGAAAAACATGATTTTGGGCCTCGAATCAATCTACTTGCTCGGGACTGAATAATTTGATGCATGTTATCAAAATTACCTTGAGGGGGAATTTTGGATAACAATTTTGGTGACTCAGTGGGGTTACCTACCTACTAGGTAGAAGATCGGTGGCCTTTTCACAATCCATTGGGCATGGAGTCATGAGTCAGAGCCTCGCAAACCGATCTCGAACTTTGAAAACCTCCTCTCCGAGCCACTTGAAACCCATTGAACTTAGAGTGTTGCAAGGATGAAGATGGAATATCACTCGATGGAAGCAAGGGCTGCAAAACATCTCCAGGGACAACAAGCCTATGCCAAAGCACTTAGGAAAGCAAAACAACCTATAAAACATCATTGTGCACAAGCACTTGGAGGAATGAAAACCTAAGCTAATATTTACAAGGTGGATAATTTCCCTTTAGTAGCAATGCTTTAGATGGATCCCATTGACTGGAATCTACAGTTCTTCGCCATCCAATGAAGACAATTGGAAGGCATTGTTGTCCTTACACTTTGTGACCATGTATGGGCCACTCCAAATGGCATCAAATTTTGAATGTCTTCCTGGTTTTTCTCTATCTGCATCCCATTTTAACACTAGATCTCCAACTTTGAAAGATCTACTCTTGGCCTTGCTATCAAAGGTCTTCTTGATCAAAGCTTGATCCTTCTCCATTGCTTGGGATGTTTGATCTCTGATCTCTTGGAGCTCCATCAACTCTGCATATCTCACCTCCATGGGCCCAAACTCTAGCAACTCTAACTACTTCATGAGTTCCAATGTTGGCAACTCAAGTGACATGGGCAAGATTACCTCTCTTCTATAAACAAGCCTAAATGGAGAGTTACTTGTGGATCTTGGGAGTTATCCTATCAGCCCATAAGGCTGATTTCAGTTTGGTATGCCAAGACCTCTGATTCTCATCAAAAGTCCTCCTAATGATCCTCAACAAGTTCTTGTTTGTAGATTCACTTGGCCATTACTCCTGACGGTAGTAGTTTGATGAAGTACTTAGGTAGATCCCGTTCTTGATAGCCCACTCAGTCACCTTGGACCTAATGAATGCTAATGCATTAGCTGAGATTATTGTAGCAGGTATGCCAAATCTAGTTACTATCCCCTCATAGAAGTCTAAGATGCTAGACTCATTTGCTTCCTTGAGTGCTACTGCTTCAGTCCATTTGGTGAAGTAGTCTATGGCTGTCAAAATCCACTTATGCCCTTGGCTTGAATTGGGATTAATGACTCCAATGAAGTCTAAACCCCATTGCATGAATGGCTGGTCAACTGAAATTGGATGCAATGGGAGGGCAGCAAGCCTCTCTTTACCTATGAAGAATGCACAATTCTTGCACCTTTTGATCCATGCAAAGCAATCACTGAAAATCTTGGGCCAATAATAACCAACCTTCATGATTTTTAGGGTTGTCACTCTTGGTGTAAAATGACCACCAGCTGATCCACCATGGAACTCTTCCAACACCCTATAAATCTGATTTGTGTTAATGCATCTCAGAAGCACTCCATTCACATCTTTCTTGAACAAAACACCCCATCTATTATGGCATATGGGATAGCCTGCAATCTGAAGTGTCTTCTTTGGGTTTTGTTCATCTCTGGAGGGCATAGGCCCATGCTTAGGAAGTGCATTATACCTTGGGTCCAGCAAGGAGTGGGGACAACATTATCTTCTTCTTGAGTGCTACCTTGCACATGGTTGTCTTGAACTGTCAAAATAGCCTCTTCTTCATTGCATACTCCCTTTTGCTTTCCCAGAATTAGCTGCTCACACAATCCTTTTCCTCTTACCAGCTTGGTGACCTTGATCTCAATGTCATACTCCATGACACGAGTGATCCAACCTGCTCTTTTCTCATTCAAATCCTTGTTGAGGAGGAATTCCTTTACTCCGCATGAGAGACCAACAACTGAACCTTGTTGTTTGAGACTAGATGCTTGAATTTCTTCAAGCTTCTGATTACTGCAAGTACATGCTTCTCAATAAAAGAATATCTCACCTCATAGTCATCTAGGATTTGGCTGAAGAAAGTAATTGGCTGTTCATCATTGTCCTTGTTCTGTTGTACCAAAATGGCAGAAATGGTATCATTACCCCCAAATGCATAGAGGATGAAATCCTTGGAGAAATCTGGGTTGATGAGAGTTGGTGCTTGAGAGATGGCTTCTTTGATTGCTTCAAAACTCTCCTTTCCTTCTATTGTCCACTTGAAAGCCATGATTTTCTTTAACATTTTGGCGATAGGTTTGACAAGGGCTGCAAAATCTGGGACAAACCTCCAAACAAATTTTATCCTCCAGAAGAAACTCGAAGGGCCTTCTTGTGGCTTGGTAATGGTAGTGCTCTTATGGCTTTAACCCTCTCTGGATCAATTGCTAATCCTTCTTTGGAGACAATATGGCCAAGGAGCTTTCCTTCATGTGCTAGGAAGATACACTTCTTAGGATTCAAAGACACTCCAAATCTCCTGCACCTTTGGAAGACTTGTCTCAAATGAGAGAGGTGGTCTGCTACATTCTTTGAAAAAACAGTGATATCATCAAGGTATATCAGCACCATGTTGTTGATAAAACCTTTGAACGCCATGTCCATTGCTATTTGGAAGGTAGCTCTAGCGTTGGACAATCCAAATGGCATTTTCCTGTATGCATAAGTTCCCCATTTGGTTGTGAAGGCTGTCTTGAACTGATCTTCTTCCTTCACCATAATCTGATTGTAGCCCGAGTAGCCATCAAGTAGTGAAAACCTCTCGGAGCCAGCCACCACTTGTAAAATTTTCTCCATAGAAGGGAGTGGGTAATGGTCCTTGAGAGATGCTCTATTCAAGTCTCTAAAGTCGACACACAATCTGATCTCTCCGCTCTTCTTTCTGACTGGAACTAAGTTGGCAACCCAACTAGAATGCTTGATTGGGAGTATGATTCTTGACTCAATCAACTTGTTCAATTCCTTCCTCATGAGAGGTTCCATGTGTGGGTGGTGGCCTTTGTTTCGCACTGATGGGCTTAGTATTTGGATCCAATTCAATGGTGTGCTGAGCCAACTTGGGATTGAAACCTTACAAGTCTTCATAGCTCCAAGCAAACACATCAGGGAACTCTTGACATAGTTGTATGAACTCATACTTTTCTTGTTCGGTTGTTATATTTCTAATTTGTAATGGTTTGTTCTCTTCCACCAAGATGGATACTGAATCTTCTCTCTTGACCTGAATGTTTTCTTTCTCTTTCCTAAACTGATCATTGGGATTGAAAATGGACTCCAAAGTGATAAGTCCCTTGGGCATCTTGTTAGTTCTCAGCTATACCACTTGGTCACCATATTGCTGATCTAATTTTTCTTGATTTTGCTGAGAATTCAGCTTCTTCTTGCAAGAAATGAATGATTTGCTGGTCATTCTCAAACACTTGCCAACTTACATTGTTATCCAACACTGAATGCCTCACAATCACATGGATGTTTGGCTGTACCTTGTCCTTTTGAATATTTTCCACAATATCAAAGGCTGCCCCAACTGCTGCAAGCCTGTCAGCAGCTTGGTTCTCTTTCCTAGGAACTGATTTGATGCCAAAGCCCTCAAAATCTTCAATGAGGTCCCACACCCTGTTCTTGTAGCACTTGAGTAGATCATTCTTGGCAACATGCTGCCCTTTGACCTGATTTACAATCAATTCATTGTCACCAAAGACTCGCAAGTTCTTTATCCCTCTCTTTATTGCCCAATGCATCCCTTGCACCAAGGCTTCATATTGTGAGTGTTATTGGAGCATGCAAACTGAAATCTAAAAGCTGAATAGTACTTTACTCCTTGAGGTGAAACAAGCATGGCTCCCCCTCCGTAACCTTGTCTACTCCTTGATCCATCAAAAACATCTGCCATACCTCATTGTCATCCTTGTGGTCCGGTTTGGTGATGCTAGGAATGGGCTGATTTTCTTCATATATGTAATAGGCTGCTAGCTCAGATTCTTCTACTTCTTGATAAGGATCAAAAGCATGCACCTTGTTTCCCATATATCAAGAGTTAGATCTAGGATGCTTCCAACCTTGGTGTCAGCTTCATCAGTGCTTGGGTGATCTTCTTGATCAAATGTCGAATAGTTGGCATTGATTTGACTTGGAGTGTAGGGCTCAACGTGGAAGTTTGCAATAGGTTCAGACCTGATTGTAGCTTTGGTTCCATACCTCGTTCTGAACAACATGTGTGACCAATTAGTAGACAAATATCCTCCAATCTTGGCTATGAAATATCTTGACAAACATAGGGCAAAGAGTGGTGGAAGGTCTATAACTGATACATCTTGTAAAACAACAAAATTTGGATATGCATGCAAGGTAAGACTCAAGTTTCTAATCACCCCAATTGTTGTTACTGCTGTCCCATCCAACTGCACTACCCCTTTGGATATGGTTTCATATTGAAGTCCTAGCTGATCAACTATTTTCTTGGGCATCACTGAGCTACTTGCTCAAGAATCAATCGTGTAATTGTGCACCAATTGGTTTCCAATGATTAATGAGACATAAAAAGGAGGGGGCTTCAACATTTTACCTTGTTGCCCTTTATGATTCCCCTCGGGTTGGGTAGAATTTGTGAGCACCTTCTCTCGGCATTTAGACTTGTTGATTTGAAGTTGTCTAGTCCTTCATGGCAGCTTGTAGCAAATCTCTTTGGCACGGGATGGATAGTGATTCCACATTGATATGTTTACGTTTGTCTTCTTCATCGGTAAATGATGTTGAATGAGGATGAAGTATCCTTTTTCTGTCCCTTGGCCTACACATTCATCCCTTGTATATGGGCAGCAAAAATTGGCATTCGAGTTGGCCTAGGAACTGTTTTAGGCAGTCCTTGTGTGCTTGGGATTGCATTTTGCTTGCCAATAGTTTGTGGAGTGATAGAAGGTCGTGAATTACTTGGGGCCAATGGCTGTTCTTCACCCAAATTTCTCCTCTTTGACCTTGTGTTGGCTGCAACACTTTGAGAGGGTATTTGATTCATACCACAGAAATCTTCAGCCTGCCAATTGACAAGAGTAGTTTCATTCAGAGATGTTCCTTGCTGAGGTGCTTCTTACTACTGATCCTCTTCATGGCTGGACTCTTGCGACCCACCAATGGTTTGCACCATAAGAGCCTGATTTAATGCACCGTTAAAGCACATTGATTGGTTATGTGGCTGACTGCATGGGAAACACCAATCATATTCTTGGGCCATGTTATTTTGCACTGGTACCAAAGCTCTAGATGTGGATGCAACATTGGAGTTATCGGGCTGAAATGGTGCATTGGTGGGAGGCCTTGCTTGATTCCGATTTACAGCTAGATTGGGTGGTCTTTGAGGCTGATATGGCTTCTGTTAGGCGAGAGCTTGAGGCTTATAAGAAGGTCTAAAACTTTGGGCTTGTTGCCTCTTGATTTTAACCAGATCATTGCCTAAACTTTGTAGTTGCTTCATGACTTCTTGAAGTTTGTTTGAGGCACTAGAAGATGAAGTAGAAGCTTCACTTGAATTTTGATTTCTAGGAGTGGGAATAAGACCTAAGACGGGCACTTGACTAGTACTTAGGCTCTCTAAAATCTGATATAATGGCATTGGAGGCCTAGGAGCTAGCTTTCCGGCTTGAATTAAACAATTTTCAGATCTAATGGCAATGATATAAGCAACAGGGATAGTTGTGCCTCCCATGGATTGAATCAACATAGAAATATCAGAATTTAAGGCTTTAAGGTAATATAGAAAAACACCTTCTCACGCTGGCCTTGCCACTTTGGAATCCTCTCCCAAGTCCTTTGAAATCTGAAGTTGAAGTCGGTCAGCTGCTCATTGGGAGCTCTCTTGATGGTTGTCAACTATTCCAAAAGGGATACGTTATCTCCCTTTCCCCAAACTACTCATGGAGGGCTATACATAGCTGATTCTAATTTTGAATAGAACCTGAGGCAAGACTCCTGAACCATTGTAAAGCCTTCCCTTTGAATGAAGACGCCAGTAATTTGACAGTAACTTGCATCTCATTAATCTCATGGATTGCACAAATATTAGCAATGTCCTTGACATGATCGCTAGGAGTGGTCTGATTTTCTCTAGTAAAGTATGGAGTGTTCTTCAACGCTGCAACTGGGATTGGATGTTATGCATTGAGAGCAAGTGGGCTGCTACCAGTGAAATTGACATACGGATTCGGTGGTTGCACCATTCTGATTGGCCTGAGAACCTTTGTTGATTGGATGAAAGGCCTACTAAGTGGAGGTGTTGACAAGGTTCTATTAGGTGGAGATGGAGATCTTTGAGCTCTTCTTCCCCTTCTTTCTCTTCCTACGAGATAGGTGTAGGTAAAAAAACAATCCTTCCTCCTAGTTCATGACCTAGTCTATATTCTTCTCATAAATTTTCCAGGCTTGACTCTTTGAAACCAGCGGATTATGCTTCTTTTAGAGTCACCAGATGTGCGATTTTAAGCCCCTTCAAAGCTGGAACTTACAATAAGTGCACATAGATCTTGTTGCAATAAAAATGAACACCTCTAAACTCCCACCGAGCGTGTCAAAACTATTAGTGCAAATCAGCAAAGACACCCGTAGATGTTGATCGATTTCTAGTTTGATCATACTATCATCCAGTGTGATTACACAACATTGAAACCTCTCTCCAAGTGTGGGACTTGTAAAATGAGAGAGGAATCTCTAGATTAGAGGCTGGTTCCTCAAAATCCTCTGATCAGATCTGTTATTTGCACAATTGCAGAGGTTTGAATCCTAATCCTACTCTAAATTCCAAGGAGACAGAGATAGAAAGTGCAAAAATTGAAACTAAACTAATAGGTGATACACCAAAGGAGGAGTGGTGAACACTTCTAGTTCTGCAGATAGACACAGATCATGGAATGCAACATAAACATCATGCAAAACTGATAAGATGTAATTAAAAGTCTGAAATGAAGCAAACAACACAACCAAAGGGCTGAAAAATGGTCACAAAGCCTGTATTGTCATTTCCACTGTCAAAATCCTTGCATTACAACATCAAAAGGTGGAAAACCTATTACAACCATCAAGAGGTCTGATACTTGTAAAAATCACTTGTTGAAGGTGAAAGAAGAAGCTTTCTATCCAAAGAAATGTTCCCCCCAAAAAATGAGCCAAATCTGGCTTTTACAATGCATGGGTCAAGCCCAGGAGAGAGAAAACATATAAAAACGTGGGAGCCATTCCTCATTGAATGAAGATGCATTAAAAAAGCATTGGCATCATTACAGACCCATGCCTCGTCATTTTTGGCCATGCTGGAGAAGAATGCGACCCATTTTGCATTAAAACCTGGTTGTTGAAACGTCATTTCTGGCCATTACCACATGCCAGAGACGTTTCTTGATTTTTCTGCCTCTAAATTGAACCAAAATGCAAAAATGACCACATAATTATGTAGATAATTTCTCCATCTTTCCATTGATATAAATAACATGAAAATCTGAGCTCTGGATCGAAAGTTATGGCCATTTGAAGATTTAGGGCAAAAACAGGCCGAAATCGGATCGGCGGGAAAAAAGCTTGAAATTTTGACCCGTTTGGCCTTTGGAATATTTTTAAATTTTCCCCATGCTCCACCACTTGGATGACACGTGTCAGGCTCTGATTATTCCATGGGCTCATCCTTTGAAAATTTCTTTCGGGCCCTTCCTTAAAATCTTTTGCCACTTGGACACATGGCACTATTTTATTGGCTCGGGCCTGAGGGGTGCACTTTGCCCTTTGAAAATTTGGCATTTTTCACTTTGGGAAAATTTCCCATTTCCCCCCCACACTCTGCCACTTGGATGACACGTGTCAAGATTCCATTCGATGGCGGGGTAGTGGGCCAAAACTTTTACCTTTGAAAACTTGATTGAAACTTGGAAAATTTTCTAAGTCCTCCTTTCCCCACCATTTCCTAGAACGAAAATCTCCCACATCGGCCGATTCGGTCTTTCTTGTCCTCGCATGGTTTTTCACCTTTTCACATCTCACGTGTCCCTCGTGTACTTTTGTCCCAAGCTGTTTCCGCATGGATTGCACAGGACAAATATCTCAACCGCTCGAAATGGACTATTTATCGACAAATCGGCCGATTCGTGTCCCGCTGCGTATTTTTGTTCCGATGTCCCAAACTGCGTGAAACAAAAAAATTGATGATTTTCCTTGCTTTCAGCCATTTTGTCTTTTTGCATCCCTCTCGTCCCAACGTCCCAACATCCCCATGACCGCTTGGGACAAAAATGTCTCGACTTAGCTGATTTTCTTTATTTTTCGGCCCCAAGCTTGTACGCAGCGAACCTTAAATGCGATCCGAATCGGTACGACCGAACCCTTGGACCCAAAATTCTTTAAAAAATTCCTACAGCCTTATTTTTTCATTCTTTCCATTTTTTCTAACTCGTTGGGATTTCTTCTTGGATGGGGGAGTTAGAAAAAGGCCGAGGGGACCCCAAAAAACATGATTTTGGGCCTCGAATCAATCTACTTGCTCGGGACTGAATAATTTGATGAATGTGATCAAAGTTACCTTAAGGGATGAATTTTGTATAATAGGTGTTTCACCCCCCTGAACCCCCTTGACCCACTCATCGGCGAGTGGGACCACCGTAAAAATATCTAAGTGTAACACATGAAAGGTGTACCAAACTCTAACATGAAAACAGGCCCCAAAAACATAACATACGGCAAGCGAGAGGTGTAGGTGAAGTGGTAGTGGTCATGGAGGTAGACACCTTAATGGGTATGAGCACATCATTGGGTTGTAAAGCATGTTGCAAGTTTTGAAGGGTGATGGGTCAATTTGGAATGGTATAGATGTGTCGTTCATGCTTGAACTTCACACAACGATGCAAAGTGGAAGGGACACAACCCATTACATGAATCTAGGGTCTATAAAGCAACAGGTTAAATTGAAATTCCCCCTCCAAGATGTAAAATAACTCTAGAATAGTGTGGGGGCCCACACAAACGTGGAGGATGACAGTGCCTATTGTAGAGGTGATAGCATCATTGAATGAACGCAACATGATAGGATGTTTATGCATGTAATTTTCAGGTATGCACACTTGAGTGGATGCATGTGATGAAATGATATTAATGCTTGCACCCCATCGATCATTACATGTCGTACATGTATATAATCGATGTTGATAGAGATGAAGAGAGATGGGTCTTGGTCATCGGTTTGGTGTGGTGTGATCTATTCCTACGAGAAGCTAAGGAGGCTACTTGGTGAGTAGGTGGAGGTGTGAATAAAGGTGGTAATTTAGTGAGAGAGGCTACATGATGGGGTGTGATAATGGAGGCTACAGTGTAGGGTCATAGGGTAAAACCTCAATCGATTCCAAAACCTCCATGAGAGATTAACGATGGGATTCGAGGTTTGGATGAGGTCATATAAGGACATTTGAGGGGGATTGGTGTATTTGTTTGAGCATCGCAGCAGTGTGTGACCCCATTAGAAATAGGATATGTGGGGTCATGGATAGTGATTTTAGGTGTGGGTGTAGATGGTATGTTGGGTATAGGATTAGTTAGTGATTCAGTTTCCTTTTCCTTACCTTTGTCCTTACGAGCACGGGTAGCAATATGGATCATGTTGATCGATGTGGGGATGTAGGTGAGGTAGGCGAGTAGTGAAAAGTATAGTGACATGAAGGGGAAAACCTAGTGGCGGGAAGGAACTTTGTGGGATGAGCTAGGAACATTGACATTTGGGTGGTGGTTTAGCGAGGTTATTGATGCAAACTATGTTAATTTCAAATCTCGGAGGTGGTTCTAGAAAGTTTGTGGGGGTGGAGGTCGTGGTTGTTGAGTAGGTTTTGAGGGAATGACTATGGGAATGGGAGTGGTGAAATGAGGTCCTCATCGAGAAGGTCGTCATCATCAAATTTTCCTTTAGGACGAGACAAGTGGATAAGGACGGTTTTCAAATCCTTGTAGTTCGACACATCGTGTCCTAGCACATGATACTAGGTGCAAATTTTAGTGTCATCAAACCCTTTTTGCTTAGTTTGAGAGGGTCATAAGGCTGAGTGGTAGGAATGTGATGACAAAATTTTTAAGGAGGTTGGTTAAGATTTTGGCGTAGGACCTGCTAGTGGGTCACAATGGGAAGTGAAAGTGGGTTTGGGCGTAGGTGTGGGTGATTGTTGAGGAATGGTCTTTACACGAGGGGAGTGGGTCGAGCTATTTTTTTAGGTCTTTGGCGTGGTCTTGGGTGTTGGTCATATTTACTTGGGTAGGGGTATGGTAGATGAACTAGTAGGAGGGTGTATGGTTTTTTTGACTACTTTATTGGAGGGCGGATTTTTGTCTTGAGTTGCACCATTTTGGGTAAAGGTGATATGAGTGTATGGGATCTAGAGGGAAAAGTGGAAGGGGGAAGAGGGTGAGTTACCCATGGGGATAACGGAGGTGTTGTGAAGGTAGATGACATGGGTCATGTAGGGGGTGTGAGGGACAGAGACTGAAGTGTAGTGGGTAGTGAAGAAGTAACCGATGGTATTGGAGGAATGGGTGGTAAAGATCTGCGAGTGCGGGTGTAAGTTGTTTGGTGCTTGGGTATATTAGTCGTTTGTGAGGAAGGAATGGGATGTTGTGTTTTGGTTTCTTGATGGGTGGATGTTTCTTAACCATGCTTTGGGAGGTTGAGGTCCTAAGATGGATGGAAAGGGTGAAGGTGATGAAGGTGTGATTGGCGCATCTAGGTATTTGTTCTATAGGCTTGGTTCCTCTGTTTGGGTGCGAGTAGGTTTGGTGTTGAGTTTAAGTATGTAGCTAAATCTAGTTTGATAGGTGGATGAATAAGGTTGGTGGTTAGGGTGACCCCTAAGGTAGTAATAGGTTTAGTCAAGGAAGATGATGTAAGTGTGGGTTTAGATTTAGGTGTATGTTGGGTTATGGTTAAGGGTGTGTGTTGAGATATGTTGAGTGTTGTGGAAGAAGTTGTGATAGAGGGGGTTATGTTTGGTTCAATTGGCTGAAATATTTTTGGGTAGATAGTGGAAGTGTTAACAAGTGACATCTGCATCTGCGTTAAGATAGGAAGTGAAAGACGCCCCAAAGTAAAGCTCTATCCACATAATCTAGGTGATTCGCTAAGCATGAGAATGACATGTCTATAGGTGAGGTTGATGAGTACCTAATGGAAATTCCCGTAAAATGTGTCTTAGAGATGGGGAATTTTCTAGCATCGGCTTATGTGGGTAAGAGAGCCAAAAGTAGGTATGCGGGATCTTGGGTAGGCTGATGCGGAATGATCGCCTATAGGCAAAGGTATCTCTCTTGGATCCTTTATAGGTGGAGGAGAAAATGGGTACTCCTCTATAGGTGGGGTAGATGACAGGTGCTTCCTTTGTAGGTGTGGGAGATGATGGGTGCCCCTCATGGGAGGAGGAGATAAACAAGTATCCTCCATGAACTAAAGAAGTAATGTGTGTGACGGTTTTCTAGATGGAGAAGCCAAAGGTGAAATAGTCTTGATATTAATGGAAGGCTCCTCCATGGGTGATGAAGGAGGTGGAAGGTGTTCCTCTATAGGTGGAAGAATAGGTGAGGTGGGTTTAAGTGTAGGTGGAGGACTTCAGACTAGGATTTCCTCTATGGAAGGAATATGAGGTAATTGGGAAGTAGTGGGTGTATCACTAAAAATAACATGGACCTCGTGGGTATGGCTATCATGAGTTGAGGTTTCTCTGGTTTGATCAAAAGAAGGGGCATGATTAGGAAAAGGTTTCTTAAAGATATGTAGGTTTTGATTGGAAAGTACATTAGAATTATCCAAAGTTAGCTCACCTTTCTCGAGAATTTCTTGGACAATGTTTTTGAAAGTGATGTAATTACCGTCACTATGACCCTTTACTTGATGGTAGTTGTAGAAGTCGTGCTCTTTATACCATGTGGGTGTGGGGTGAGCAAGGTCAAAACCAGTGTGTGGTTTCATGGGAGGAAGGGTGATGGCCCCAACTTTGATGAGATTTTCTAAGACAAAAGAATAAGGTTCCCTAATTGGGGTATATTTCCATTGTTCCGTCTAAATTGAAAAGTCTGAATGGGTGAGAGATTAGATGAGGGGCTAGCTTGATTTGACGGATGAGCTAGGATGGCTTTGAGTACCACTACATTAGTAGTCCCCTTGGCCTTTGAATAATTGTTCTATGGTTTTGAAGAAGAAGAGGTATCATTTGACTTGAATGCCGAGTTCTTATTGCGTAATTAAATTTTCTTCTCTTCAATGGCCTGAATCTCTAGCTTTCATGCCATGGTGAATGCTTCGTCGAAGGTTTAGAAAGTTTGGACCTGCAGGGTCAGTGAGATATGCCTAGCACAAGCCCATGTGAAGAGTTTGATGAGTTTGGTTTGTGGTAGTTGGAATGTGAGTTGATTGATCAAGCTATGCCAATGAGCAACAAAATCTGTGATAGATTCATTGTCATACTAACGCGTAGAGTATAGGTCAGTCATGGTAACCTTATTAACGATATTAATGGAGAAGTGATCTAAGAAGGCTTGGGCTACCTGATTAAATGAGAATATAGAGTGTCTAGGTAACCCACTATACCAATCTAATGTGGGTCCAGTTAGAGACATGGGAAAGGTCCTCAGGAGCAAAGCATCATCATGGGCGATCAGATAACACTCATGTTTGAAAGACCGCAAATGCTATTGCGGGTCTTCTTTGCTATTGAAATGGTTAAGAGTGTTGTGGGAGCTAGAAACCGATGCCTCCAAGATCTACATCTTGTCCATCATTAACTTAATTAGGTCATTGATAGGTTTTGATGGATGGGTGACTCGTGTAGCATAACAGGGTTGGTGTTGGGCATGTAACAAGGGTGAAATTCTAGTATATGGTGCTTCCGTATATGTATATTGAGAAGAAGGTAGTGAAATAGGGGGTACATACCTAGAGTGAATAATAGATGAAATAGAGGGCTATTGATAGTACATATATGGAGGTGGAAGGGTCATGGTGACCCTAGTGGCAATGTGGGCTAAATATTACGGAATAGAAAGGATGATGTTTTGAAAAGGGGTAGGGGTCACCGACACCGAGGGTGGTTGTGTAGCTATGGGTATATGCGAGACAATAGGCACAGATGAGGTTGTATTTTGGGTGGTTGGCGAAGGTATAGTGGATTTGGTGGGTGTAACAGATGTGGTAGATGTGGCAGTAATAGCAGATCTAGGGCCTAGCTGTGAAATGACAAGTGGTAAAGCAGGCGAGGGTAGCATGGAGCTAGATGGGGCTGATGAAAGAGTGTGAATAAGAGTTGGGGAGATAGATACGGGCATGTTGTATATCAACTAACCCGAGGCATCTCGAGTGGACAAGTGTGAAAGGTAAAACTGCAAGGTGGCAGGATTTCGGTCGAGGAGTCATGTGAACACCTCATCTCTTGTGGCGATAGTGAAAGGTTGGGTAGGATACATGGGTGATAAAATAGAAGGTGGCGAAGGACTAGGGGGAGTGGTTGATGATTGGCATGGAATATGAGGGCATTCGCTTGGCTTCCAGTCAGCACCATGTGAATAGGTACTGATCGGGTTGGACTGTTTTATGTAAATGACACAAAAATACAATAGAGATAGGAGAAACATGTGGTAGTAGGTGGATTAGGTACCAAATTTCAGCTAGAATATTTTCATAGTATAACCGATGTCGGTTAGGGTAAAACAATTAAGTCATAGGTAAATGGTTGGTCACTTTGTGGAAAGTGGACAGTTGGCCAAAACAAGGTAAAAGGCCAATAATTTACCCAATATGCAAGATGTTAATGGAACTTACTAGGTCAATGAATATGATAAGAGTGGCAGAGACTCTGAATAGTCAAAGAAGGTGAATAGGTGTCCTTTTAGGTAGGTTAAGCGAAAGAATAGGAAGCGATGCGGTTGGGTGAAACCGGTGATGGTCGAGGGTAATCGGCGACGGTCATTAGGTGACACCGATTCTTGTGAAATTGAAATAACGATGAATAAATTATGGTTCTTGTGAAATTAAAATAACGATGAAGAAATTATGGTCTAGGAAAACTCAGATTAATCTCGAATACACCAATTGTGATGAGGAGCGTGCAAGGAGAAACAAGAAAAAAATGAAGAATGAAATCCTCTCACCTCAAAATGCAAGCCAAGAAAAAATACTAAGAAAAATATGATCCTAAGAGTGCTTTTTCTATTATGTTTATTTAGCTTATGCTATTTAAGGACTGACTCATGAATTCTAGAATAGATTTTTTTGGTGAAGATGGCTTCCTACAAAGAATGAGATCTACAAGGAGAGGTTTTAGGTATGTTATGGCGGGGGCAGTCCATCATTTGATGGGGTACTAGACATAGATAACTAGTGGGGTGCCCATTATGCTATGATTGTGTGATCACCTATAGCTTCTTCTAGGTGAGATGTTTTGTAAGGATGTGTATTTTTTTTTGTGGTGTTTGGATAAGACTCAGAGAGAGAAAGAGAAATAAAGTGCTTTCTACGATTCATTTGTCAACCATCAGCTAGGAATGACTTCCACCGTATTGGTTGCCCTCAATAAATGTGAGCTAATGTAGAAAAGTAGGATGAAATGTAATGATTTTTAAACTCAAATCAAAATGTAGAATTTGATGCCACAAATAGATGAATAGGAGAAGGGATGCTCTTTCAAAAATGTGATAGTAATGAAAGAGAAGAAATGTTCATTTAAAGAACAAAATATGATTGCCTTTAGACAATAGAAGAGAAGAAGATTCTAGGGAGAAAGTTTAATGTAAGAACTTTTAGAAAAGAAACAAACATAAAACATTTTCACCTAGAAATGAAAGACTACAAAGAACTCCAAATGGGTCCCACCAAAGCATACAAAAATATGTCACTTGATTCTAAAGCATTTCCTCAAATGTTGACAAAACAAATAAGGGTAATGGGTTAGGAGGAATACCTATTGAAATGTTGGTTGTAGGTTGTTGCACGCGTATGACTTATGAATCCACAGTTGATCATGAGAGCTTCCTTTTTCTTGGAGGAACTACCTAAAATGGAACACAAGACCACCAAATAAAAGTTAAACAATATATGCAGTGGATTTCCTAGCGTGTGCTAGATCCAAGAAGTGTGATACTTCCTAGACAGATGTCAATCCACTATTTAAAGCAAATTAATGTGAGAAATAAAGGAAATCCTACTGTATTTAAAATGATTTAGGTATCTCATTCGTCTACAATAAGAAAATTCATTCACAACAGGCTAAGCTATGATTGAATTTGAAGGTCAAGGTCACTATCAAGGTATTGGTATTGGTCAGGGTAAGGTTCTGGGCTATTTTGGGTATTTGGTGGAGGTTTGGGAGCTCTGTTCTTGGTTTCTGGTAAAAGACACATAGATCGACGTCGATCTGGTATGTAGTATCGGTTTAGGCTAGCGACGATAGTTGTGGTAATCGGCGTCGGTATGTTGTGAGTACAGAAACTCAATAAGAACTGGTGGGTGACAGTCGAGGTTAGATAAAGATGGAAGTGCAATGGCAAGATTTGTATGGATCGAGGTATGCACAAGAATGATTAAGGTCTAGGTATGGGAAATGTAAGGGTGTGGATAAAAATATGGTCAAGTTTTCATGGAGGTAGATGATGGGGAATGGAATTAGAGCAAAAGCTAATAACAAATATAAAAGGATCTACCAAATGATGAATAGATGAGTCTTTGGTTAATAAAACTTACTAATTTGCTGAGCTTGATGCCTGGTTGGTAATGGTGGGTGATCAAATTAAATGAAATTGGTGTAGTTTTTGTGCTTCCCTAGATGCTCCCATGAAGGTAGATGGCTGTGTGATTGCTTCAGGTATAGGCTATGGATGCTCTAATGTGTATACTAATGGTGGCTCTGATTGCATGCAGCTCTGGTTTTGTCACTAGTTATCAAAAGATGTGATTATCTCCTAGAAGGTGTGCCAACCTCGAAATAAGTTTTTTTTTGGATTAAAAGGTAACCGAAAGTGGTTCTAGCTTACCCGATGGTGGTTAAGGGTAACCGCGTCGATTAGGGCAGGATTTCCTAGGTTTACTAAACTAGTAGATCTCCTTAATTTTTGGGATCTCGTTTTGATTACTCGGATTAGCATGGAAGCTTCCTTCTAATGGGCACGAATGTGGTTAGAGGGAATGTAGGCATTGATTTTTAGGGTTTGGGTAGGTCTTAATTAGTTATGGCAACTTACTAGGAATAGGTCTTAGGGTGAGGTGGCTTGATGAGGTTTCTAGGTGAGGTGGATATGTGGGCATTATCCCAATTAAGATATTTAAGTAATAAATATGGTGAAGATAATGAATTAATTTGATTAAATTAATATTGTAGTGGGGTTTAGGGCACCATGGATAGGTGGATATGTTCAAGGTGTTGATTTGTGAGGGGACCAAGGGGAGTGTGACCTTATTTTAGTGTCTATAGATATTTACAAGTATTTAAAGTAGTGGAATCTTGTTTACCTTTCCCTTTCCACTTACCCTTGTTACTTGTTTTCCCATAGTATTTTTCCTATTGATTTATTGACTACCTTTCCCTTGACTCTACTTCTCCTTGCTTTATTTCATCATCTATGTAGTATGCCTTGTCATCACCAATCGCACTATGATAATTCTTCACCTTAGGAACTCCTTGTGCTATGATTATTTACTAATGCACAGCCTTTAGTTTGGTGGATGTAACTGGAAACAAAACAACAACCGAACACAAGAATACCATCAACTATGATAAGACAGAATGATGACAAATCTGAAATATCAAAGTAAATTATAATATTAACATGAAATTGTTATAATCTCACCCATGAGGTACTTCAACAAGATTATGGGAGAAACTTTACAATTACGCCTCTTGATGGCTTCAACACACCTTTAATCGATGGCTTCCTTTGCACAATTCCTACAATATTTCTCACTACTTCTTTCTATGCTAAATGAGGGGGTGGCCTCTCTATTTATATAACTTCAGCTTATCCATCCTATCTCTAAGATAGGATAAGAAATCCACTCTGAACGAATCATATTCTATACCTTAACTCTTATCTATACATGTAAGCTTATCTCTTAAGATAAGATAAACCTTATCATTTTACATGGGTTCCACATTTTAGACTTTTTACAAATAAAATACCCAAAATATTTATGACCTCACTCCTTGTCCTTATTACCAATATAATATTTCTAATTGCTAATCATGTAGACCCGACTTCTCTAATTACCCAAACTTTGACATTTTAACATTACTTTGGACCACTTACGACAAATATTTACTTTTTACAACATTCCTATTGTACTTTGACTGTTACCGTACTCCACATTATTGGCGACACTGCATACTGATGGCGCCGTTATCTTCTATCAGACACTACTACTAATTATACTTAACAAAATCCTATTCCTAATACATACATTAATGAAATAGAAATTATGGAGGAAAATTTTAGTGTCGACATCTTCCCCTTCCTAGCTTCTACTTCGTCGTCGTCGGAGTAGACTATTACAGTGCTTGGAAAATCTTCAACTTGTCGTGGTTGACCCATTTCGTAATGGGAGTGCCATCCAATTCCTCCGGTCAGTACGCGTACCATTTTCATGCACAGCTACTATTTTGTAGGGCCCCATCCATTTTGGAAGAAATTTTCTGTCTTCTTTTTTGTATCTAGAATCATATACTAGGACCAAGTCATTCACATGAAATGGAGACCACTGGATCTTTTGATCAAAGTATTCCTTCTGCTTCATTTTCTTCTTATGGATTGTATCCTTTGCTATTTCCCTCATTTCCTCTAGCAAATGAAGATGTACCAACCTTTCTTTTACTGAATCACTTTCATCCATCCTTTCATTTTTCATAACTCTCACAGTGGGAATATCAAACTCAATAGGAAGAACTGGATCAATGCCATAGGCCAACTGAAATGGGGAGTATCTTGTTGCTGACTTTGATGTTTCCCTATATGCCCACAATGTTGCATGAATCCTTTTATCCCATTTATGTACTTGCAAGGCTGCATCTTTTGCTAGAATTTGACACAGCACAAAATTTGTTCGTTCCACCTGTCCATTTGTGCTTGGCTTGTATGTTGTTGCCTTCCTGTGCTTAATAGAAAACTTATTGACTAGGGCTTCTACCACCTCATTAATGAAGTGGCTTCCTTGATCTGTTACAATTTCTAATGGACAACCAAATCTGGTGATAATACGTTCATATATGAACCTTGCCACTTCATCCATAGAAGTTGTCTTCAATGGCCTAGCTTCAACCCACTTGGTTAAATAATCTGTGGCAACTACAATATACTTATTTTGGCGTGATGTAGTTGGAAGTGGACCTACAATGTCTATTCCCCACTTTTCAAAGGGACCAAGGGAAGAATAGGACATAATGGAGTTGATGAAGTCTTACGGTTACCATGTGTTTGACAAATATCACATGTCTTACAATAATTATAACAATCTTTAAAAAGAGTGGGCTAGTGATAACCTGCATCTAAGATCCTTCTTGCTGTAAGTTGTCCAGAGAAGTGCCCTCCACATGTACCATTGTGGAATTCTTCTAGTAGCTCCTTTCCTTGATCACATCCAACTGCCCTCTTGTATTGTCCATCAGGTCCTATTCGAAATAATGCTCCATGCAGAATAGAATATGGATGACTAGCTTGAGTAATCTTTCTCTTAGTCTTTGCATTGGCACCATCAGGAAACTTGAATTCATTCAGATAATTCCAAATATCTATGTATTCACTAGGGATTGTGTCAAGGAGAACAATCTGCATCGGAAAATTTTCATCATCACAAGATGATCCTAAACCATCATAGGCTCGAGAGAGTGCATCTGCATTGACATGCTTCTTTCTTGGCCTATCTACAATATCAAATTAAAATTCTTGTAGCAAAATTATCCATCTTGCTATCCTCCTTGATGGGTTAGGCTTATTGACGATATATATCGTGAGCTCGATGATCTCATTACAACTATAAATTTCTGCCCTAGCAAGTAATTTCTAAACTTCTTTACACAAAAATGATAGCGAGCCTCTTTTTTAGTTACAAGTATAGTTTACCTCAGCACTGCTCATTTGTCTACTCCCAAAGTAAATTAGATGTTCATTCCCATTTTCATCCTTTTGGCTCAAAGTACTTCCTAGTGTTGCATCTGAGGCATCAGTGTACACAATGAATGGCTTACTCCAATCTGGATTCTTCAAAACAGTGAAGACACCGGGGCTTCCGCAATTGTCCAAAAGCTTCATGCGCCTTATTTCCTGGTTCATAAGTAACATCCTTCTTCAAGAACTGGGTTAGTGGCTGTGCAATCTTTGAGAAATTCTTGATGAACCTTCTATAGTAACCCACATGGCCTAAAAATGATCTCAACTTACTTCTATTAATAGGAAATGGTAAATCTTTGATTTTTGAAACTTTATCAAGATCAGTACCAATACCATCTCTGGATACAACATGCCCTAACAAAATGCCTTTAGAACATCCAAAGACACACTTTGTAGGGTTTAGTGAGGCTTGTGCTTCATCTAACCTTTGAAATGCTGTCTCCATCTGGTGCAGGTGGTCCAACTTGCTCCCATAGATGCAAAAATAATTCAGAAATACTCTGATGAAGGTCCCAATGTAGGGTTCGAACACCCTATTCATCAAACGCTGGAATGTTGCTGGGGCATTACACAACCCAAAAGGCATAACTCTATAAGCAAACATTCCCCAAGGAGTGGTGAACGTGGTCTTCAAACTGATCTTTTCTGCTATACGAACTTGGTTGTAGCCGCTATATCCATCAAAGCAAAACTATAACACTCTGCCACCTACTTCGTCAAGATCTGATCTGAAAATGAAAGAGGGTAATGATCCTTCTTTGTTGCCTTATTGAGCTTCTTGTAATCAACAAAAATGTGTAGCTTCCCATTCTTTTTTATTGAGATCACAATGGGAGAAACCTATTTTGAATTCTCCACAGTAAATATGAATCCTGCATCAAGCAACTTATCTATTTCTTCTTTTACAGTCTTGGAAAAATTAGGATTCATTCTATATGGCATTTGCTTTATGGGCTTAGCACCATCTACCAACTCAATACAATGTTCTACCCAACTTACTTGATGGAGTTCCTTGTAATCAAAAGTGAATAGGTGTATGTACCTTTGAAAGAGCTGGAGGTAGGATTCCTTCTCACTCTCCATCACAACATCACCAATCTTTATTTGTTGGAGACGATCATCAACTTCTTCTTTAGATAATTTTATGGGGTCATGAGTTGGTGTGACTGGCAGGATATCCATGACTGAAACATCCACCTCGCTTTCTTCATCTTCAGTGTCCACTTCACTGGTACTAGAGTAATC
Source organism: Taxus wallichiana var. yunnanensis (assembly GCA_018340775.1). NCBI lineage: Eukaryota > Viridiplantae > Streptophyta > Pinopsida > Cupressales > Taxaceae > Taxus > Taxus wallichiana. The sequence goes on along the minus strand of CM031239.1, from coordinate 234,044,453 downwards.
AGAGGATGTCCAATCATCAGTTTCATCACTTGAATCCACAGGTTCTGCTTTATGATGTTGAGGGATCACGTTTATCTTCACCCTCTCTCTACCACGTCCAAGTGTCATGAAACCTTCATTCCAGTAGTTTCTTGCATGAACTCTCCTTAGCCATGGTCTTCCCAGCAGCATTGGGTACGCAACAGTACCATTTTTCATCACCTGAAAGTCTACCACACATATAACACCCATAATGAGATATTGCCACATTTGAAACTACACCTCTCGGTTTAGTTCTTCCTTTATTTAATGACCTTAACATAAGTGTTGAAGGGCGATCAATTTTAAACCCAACATATTCATTAAAGACTCGGTCATTACATTAATCGCAACACCTCCATCAACTAAGACATCATGAATTGAAATACCATTACATAATATCTCACTTGTGGAGCATAGGGATTTGCCCTCGCCTCCAAAAACAGGGACCTCAACCTCCTTCCTTCTTCGAGCATTGAGTCCACCTCGTAACTCCCGCCTCTTCTCAGAAGACAACCAAGAGTTGACCATATGTAATATTTGCAGGCCTTTTGGACAGATCTTCCAAGATGGAGTATGGTCCTTGCCCCTGTGAAATCAGAAAATCCTACACACCCAACTTTCTTCTCCTATGTTTCTTACTAGTTTCTCCTTTCATCTTCTTAGGATCAGTTCCATCTTGATTATCTTTTTCTTTCTTTCTTTTTGTTACAAACACATCTACTTCATTATTTCTACTCTTATCTACTACATCAAGAGAATTCACAGGTGCTTTTCCTTTATCATTATCTCTTGTACCAGATGTAGAAGCTCTATCTGGACAATTATACTTATAATGACCCTTTTTATAACAACCATAACAAACAACTTCAGAATATTTCTTTTGGACCTCTATCTCCTCCCTGAGAACTAAATTCCTTTCCTTGAAGAAGATTAATAGTTAACTGACCCATCTTTTTTAGCAGATCTTCATACTCAGTAGATGTACTAGGAGAAATATTTGTGCTCACCGGGAGTGGTTGTGGATTCTGGACCAAAGGTGTTGGTGTAGGCTCTACTTTAGCAACGATTTCTTTGGGCTCCTCTTCCATGCTTTCTTCTTACCTTCTTGTAATCTCCTTTGCTTATTCAATGGTAGCTAGGTGGTCATACTTCACTCGTTGTCTGATCTCTGGCTTCATCCCAAGAATGAAGTGCTTACAGAGAAGATTATCCACGCCATTCATAAACCCATCCGCTAGTCCTTCCTTCCGGATCCGGGCATCGAGCTTCCTCCTTAGCTCTAGAACACAAGCATGATAATCCTTATCTTCTCCTTCTCTCCTTGGGATAGCTTTGTGATCTCAATCATGAGATCTCGCATATTTCATTGTTCACCAAATTCTTCAAGAAAACTTTGAGTTAATAAATCCTATGAATTTTTCACATTATCACCTAGTGTTTCAAACCACCTAAGTGCTGAACCATCTAAAAAGGTAGGAAAAAATTCAGTCCATTGTTCCCTTCTTATAAGGCCATTACAAATACAAGATCTCTTAAACTCTTGAATGAAAGAAGAAGCATCTTCATTAGATTGAGCTGAAAAAATAGGAATCTTTCCCATTTTCAAAAGTAACCACCGTGAAATACCAAGCCACAACTACAATCAACAAGACTTATGTGCACAAATAATTGGAATCACTATACTAGAAAGTGACTTTACACCTTTCTACAGTAAAATAGAAATGACCACGGTAAACTATGGTAAAACTTGACTTACTACGGTAAAAACTGACTTTACTATGGTAAACACTATTCACGGTAAAAAGTGAAGTTACTGTGGTAAATACTATTCACGGTAAAAAGTGAATTTACTGCGGTAAATACTATTCCCAGCAAAAATGACTTTACCATGGTAACTATTATTCATGGCAAAAATGACTTTACCATGGTAACTACTATGCACAGTAAAAACAAGGTTACCCTCCAATTGATTTTTGACTAAGTGGGAATATCTCTCCAGAAAATCCACCAACGAGGAATGGTCCCGCAATGAACCAAAATGTCATCACCAATCCGGCACTATGATAATTTTTCACTGGGAACTCCTCGTTCTATGATTATTTACTAATGCACAGCCTTTAGTTTGGTGGATGTAATTTGGAAACAAAACAACAACCGAACACAAGAATACCATCGACTATGATAAGACGAAATGATGACAAATCTGAAATATCAAAGTAAATTATAATATTAACATGAAATTGTTACAATCTCACCCATGAGGTACTTCAACAAGACTATGGGAGAAACTTTACAATTACGCCTCTTGATGGCTTCTTCAACACACCTTTAACTGATGGCTTCCTTTGCACACTTCCTACAATATTTCTCACTACTTCTTTCTATGCTAAATGAGGGGGGTGGCCTCTCTATTTATAGAACTTCCAGGCTTATCCATCCTATCTCTAAGATAGGATAAGAAATCCACTATGACGAATCATATTCCATACCTTAACTCTTATCTGTACATGTAAGCTTATCTCTTAAGATAAGATAAACCTTATCATTTTACATGGGTTCCACATTTTTAGACTTTTTACAAATAAAATACCCAAAATATTTATGACCTCACTCCTTGTCCTTATTACCAATATAATATTTCTAATTCCTAATCATGTAGACCCTACTTCTCTAATTACCCAAACTTTGACATTTTAACATTACTAGGACCACTTATGACAAATATTTACTTTTACAACATTCCTATTGTACTTTGATCATTACCGTACTCCACATTATTGGCGACACCATCTTGACGGCGCCGTTATCTTCTATCGACGCTACTACTAATTATACTTAACAACATCTTATTCCTAATACATACATTAATGAAATAGAAATTATGGAGGAAAATTTTAGTGTCGATGACCTATACACACACCTCATTAAGATGACTTTTCTTCGAAGGTGAGTGTGAAGTCCTCCCAAGTACTTAGTCAAAATATCCTCATCCTCCAAGTCCATGTTTAGCAACATGGCTTGCCTCTAAAAATCCGTAGTATAGTCCTACACACTTTGACCACTGCCTTGTCTAAAATACTACCATTTAATCATTTGGTCATTCTTGTGGCCAATAGGATAGAAGTTATCTCTAAGTAATTCTTTAAATTCTTGCCAAGATTTCATAATAGGATGTTTCTTCTTTTCACAAGTGGTTATATGGGTTTCCCACTAAACCAGAGCATGTCCCTCCATTTTGAAACATGAAAATGTGATCCTCTATGCCTTAGTGACATTATGGATGCTAAAGTAGACTTCTAACTATTTTAACCATTTATCAAGCAACTATGCATCTACTTGTCCTTCAAATCTTTTAATCTCAACTTTCGTCTTAAATTTAAAAGGAGTATGATCAGATTTTACCTTTTCTCTTGTGTTTGAAGTATCTTCTTCATGCTCTTCCCCATAATCTTCCTCATGGTGGCTCTTCCCTATGCCAAAATTTTCAGCTAAGCCTCAAACCACTGAGTCCATGGAGTCTTTCTTGACAGAAGTTGTCTTCTACAAATCTGCAAGTTCTTCTTGCCTTCTAAACATCCTATCCATCATGGTCTCTAGCATCTTGATTCTACAGACAAAGTTATTTTCCTCCATTTATCCCCAAATTCTCTGCTTTCTACTTCTTTCTATAAATTTATGGATCATAAGGTACACCCTCTTCACCTTTAGATCTCATCATTGTCATATAAACCCAAGAATGAATACCACAATCCGGGATACTTGTTATCTACGATACCAAAATGATCGTAAACTCTATAACTTTGTAATTATCCACGAATCACAAATTAAACGCTATTTTTCTACTTTACGTTAGAAAATGAAAAAGATAGCTAGTGAATGAATTTTGCTTATGCTTAGAATTCACAATTATAGGAAAGGAAAGAATATAAAATCATAAACACCAACTAGTTTCATCCGAAAACCTCCAGAGAAGGAAAAACTAGTCAGGAAGGGAAATTTCTCTTTCTTCCAACTTTTATTGGCTAATTCAAAAACAATAAGTACAAAAACTACAATACGTATGAAAGAGAAGTAGATAATATCTCACACTTCATCCCAATTACTTGCTTGCTCTGTCCCAACACTCCTTTCTTCTACAAAACACTATTCTAACACTAAGAACTTCTTTCTCACTTTCTTTCATGCTTTGATGACCTTGTTCTCTTCTACAAACATGTATTTATAGCCTTTTCATTCCCTCTTGTGTACTAGAGAATGGAAAAGGTCATGGAGGAGAAGAGACACGAACAACCTTATAAATTATTAGGTTGTTCATTTTATATTTTATTTTCTGTCTAAAAGAGGTAGGACCATCGTCCAATGTAGACCAGAGGTCCTAAGACTGCCGCCGCCTTAGTTGGCGACAGGTTCTGTAACCGTCACTCTACACGAGTGATGATCCTATTACTAAAAATACATAACCTCGTGTATTATTTTTCATTCTTTGTGATGAGTGATCGATGAAGTAGAGTCCTTTTGGATCCCTATGGATCATATGGAATTTGAAAAGTGAGTGTCTCACAAAGTTGAAAGGAATATATTTGTTGTAAAATATTTCATGGAACAAAGGAAAAAGTATATACAACATTGTGGAGAGTGAGTAGAGCATGAAGGTGATAAAATTTAAACTATGGGGTTCATGCCGTGTAAAGTTTAAAATTTTTTAACAAAGAAAATCCGTAGAACAAAGGAGTGGTTATCCATGAAACAATTAAATTAAAAATATCACAATAAAAAGGAAATTTTGTGGAACAAAGAGTCGTGATACAACGAAAAATGTTGCGAAACACAAAATAATACACATAATGCAACATAAATTGTGGGAGGAGGAAGGATAAGGACTTGGGTGGTAAGAGGAATTGTAAATTTTAAAAATTAATCATAGATTAAGGAAGAAGTCAAAAATGAAGCCACAAGTCACAAAAATCTTTCCAAACATGATAGATAGCCACAAAGGACAGAATCAAGGTGTGATAATATTAGACATATATGAAGCACAACAAAGCCATGACTAGCTTAAAGTAGGCGCTCAACCACTCCAACAACCAAAATTTAATTTTTAATGGATTCATCTTCCTCCACTTTTGATTTGATGACATGCAATTGAAGAAAAATGAGATTCCCATACATGGTCTATGAAATCAATAGAGAATGGTCCTTGTTATAAACAAGGTGTTTAAATTCATTTATCACTAGATGTGATTATTTTCCTCTTATTTCTCTAGAATTTTATATATATGTAAGTGAGAAAGCATATGCTAAGTGTTCACATTTTTCCAAGTCTGAGAGCTCTACCCTTTTGAGCTCAAAAATTTTACTCATAAACCTCTATGATGTGCTTGTAAATATTTTACATGCCTTGAATTTTCTAGACTGTAAATGGTTAAGTTCTTGATATCGAATGCAAGTTTGATTTATTTCCTTTGAATGATTTTAGTGTTTAATGTGAATATTTATATCCTCTTACTAGTCTTCAATCTTATTTTATTTATTTCCACTAAATTTCTATGCAAATTAGCTTGGGTCTTTGCATATGCTATCATATCCATGTCTCTAAAGATCGAATTGAACCATATTCCATTTTGGTGTATTACCTCTCTTTGTTTCATAACTTTCCTCTTTTAACCCATGTCCTTTGGAATACCTAGGATAAGATTAGATGGATGTCTTTGTAGTGCTATTTAGTTAGTCATAGTGAGCTAAGATAGAAGGAAGCCAACCTTCTCCAAAGATTTACCTTAAAATGTGCCATTTTACCACAATTTTGAGGTCTTTCAATGTTTAACTTAGGTGTTGATATTGGTCTCAACAAAGGGTGTAATCTCAGGTGATAAAAATTATCAAAGCATTTAGATATAGAATAAAATACTATACAAAGGTTTAATCACTTTGGAAATCACATTTATCCTGGATGATCAATTTAAAGGGGAGAAGAGGAGTTTAAAAATAAAAGAAGAGGATTATAATTGCATCCAATTATGCTTAGACTATGATGAAATTTTTACATGGTGTTATGATGACCTTAAAGGATATGATCCCAATGTCATTCAACAAACCATCAAATTGTCCTATGAAACCAAACCAGTGAGACAAAAAAATATACCAATCAACCCTAAGATATAACCCTTAATGAGAAATGAGCTTACCAGATTAATCAAATCCAATGTTATCTTCCCTATCAAATACTCCTCTTTAGTTGAAAACCTTGTCCTTATTAGGAAGAATAATGGAGAGATAAGGATATGTTTGGATGTCAAATACCTTAATAAATCCTCTCTCAATGATCATTACCCTTTACTTTCCATGTAGAAGATATTACAATCAGTAATAGGGGTGAGAGGTACTCACTTTTAGATGGGTTCTCAGGTTATAATCATATTATTGTCAAAGATTCTGACCAATATAAAACAACTTTCACCACCAAGTGGGGATGTTTAACTATCAAAATACTACTTTTGGGATGTCTACCACGAGTGCTACATTTCAAGGGCAATACATTTATATTTTAAGGGACTCGTCGGTGATATTGTTTCGATCTATTTAGATGATGTTACTATTTTTCATAAAATATAATAAGATTATCTAATGCACCTTAGGCATATCTTTAAATCCAAAAAATATTTCTTTGATATCCCTAAAGATAAAATATTGGGACATGTCATGTCTAAGGATGATTTGGATATTTAACCAAATATAATTATAGATATCTTAGCTCTATCTCTTCCCCAACAAAAAAATATTACATTCATTCTTTGGGAAGATAAATTTTCTAATGAAGTTCATCACTAAATTTTTCAAGTTGGTAAGGCCCATAACATTGATGCTAAAAGGGGCTGTAATTTTCAGTGGACACAAGAGGAAAAAATCATTTTTGAAAACATTAGGAAGGAAATCACCCATGTTCCCAGTCTTATCAACCCTAATTTTGATAAATACTATCATATATTCATTTGGAGGAGATAAATACTATTTTCATCTTAACCTAAGAAAATTAGCAAGGATTAGAGAATCCAATAACTTTTATAATTTGGAAACTTAAGGATTATGAACTCCAATACAATTTTGTTGAAAAGAATACTTTTATTGTTTTAAGATCACAAAAATATATAAAAATTTGTTATCTAACAATAAAATTAGAGTCTTTGTCACTCATCCAAGCATTAAGTAATAAATTATAAGCACTTAAATAAATGTGAAGTGAGCTACTTGGATTACTTAAATCATAGAGTTTGACATTGAAATAAATTACACCAAGATTATCATAGGTAAAACACTATGTCAACACATGGATGAAGATGAAGGGATCACACAAGAATCAGTTTATTTCTAATCAACAAAATTTGTATCGAGGGAAGTTTTGAAAATGAATGGTTTCAAAATAGGGTTAAATATCTTCACATTAAAAATCCACACATCAGTTTTTAAAAAATCAAAGAAGGAATTTTATATTGTAGGACCTTAAGTATGAGATGATTGACATTGTATTTTTCAAGAGAAAAATTGATTTTGTGATGTGAAGATGTGTTGAACATGTCAAGGTTGAGAATATAATTATAGATTTTCATGCAGTCTTTGCCAATGAGCACTTTGATCCTTAATCTAATATAACCAAGATCTTGAGGGATGAATATTTTTCTCCCACATTATTTTAATATTGTAAATGGATAAGGATTTGGAGATAATGTTTATTCTTCTTTGGTAGAAAATGGAATACCTCCCTTCCAATTCAACCCATTGTTATTGATCAACCTTTCTCTCAATGGGTTTTATACTTCATTGATATGGTGAACCCTAATTTGAGTGTTAGTCATCATTGGGTTTTGACCGGTAAAAAATTCTATAGAAGGTGGATGGAGGATATGCCTCTCAAAGAATCATATAAAAATATCATCATAGACTTCCTAGAGGACATTGTGAGCAAATTTAGGGTTCCCCGCATGGTTATATCTAATAATGCCAAGGATTTCATTGGAGAAAAGGTGACTGATTTTGACTTTAGGTATTTTATTTACTTGAAAACATATTTGGACTATTATCCTCAAGGAAATGGCCTTGTTGAATCCTCCAATGTGAATTTGATCAAAATCGTGAAGATAATAGTTAAATATAAATAGAGGAAGTGTCATACTAAAGTAACAACAACACTTTGGGCTAATAGAATTATACCCAAGAAATATGTTGGTAAATAGCCATTCATTCTTGTAAATGGGATAGAAACATTGGAACTTATAGATCTAGAGTTGGCTCATAAATTGGAATTAGAGGATCATGATATAAGAACCATAAGGATTACTGAGCTGGTTAACTTAGAAGAGATCGGGAAGAAGCTATGAATAAATTACAAGACCACCAATGAGATATGTAAAAGTTAATTAAGAGGAAATCTCACACTCAACATTTCAAAGAAGGAGATTTGATTCTAAAATGGGATGAAGACCACTCTAATCTAGGAAAACATAATAAATTTGATGTTATTTGGAGTGGCCTTGATTAGATTATACATATCAAGGAGAGTAATGCTTTTGAATTAGAGAATATTGAAAATGAAATATTTCCCATCCCAATCAATGGGATCTTCCTCAAGCCTTATCTCTAGATTTTTTTCCTTCCCCTTTTTAAATAGATGTACATATTTTCTATTTTATGCTCTACTTTTTCCTTGTTTTTATTGTTGGTGTATTCTTGGCATCGATTTCTAGACTATGGGTGTTTTTACTCATGATATATGTTTTTAGTCATTTTTCCCATTTGGGTCAAATCTAAACTACTATGAGGTTTTTTGTTGAAGTTTGTTATCCAACATAGTCATATATCATAGGTTTTAGTGATTTCAATGTTTATCTTCCAGTTTATTTTTTTGAGCGGGGAACTCGTGGTCTTGTAATCTCCCTATCCATCTACTGAAAAAACTAGTTTCTCCATATGACTTCTGCTTCTATTTTGAATAACTTGTGGATTGTTTTCATAATGGTTTAGAGTAGAAGCTATAAAGTCACATAAATAAAAATAAGTTGAATACTTATGGGAAATATAACTGAGATCAAAGAATGATAAATTTTTATGGGGCACAAGTTGATTACAAACCACTATAGTTTTTTTGTAGAAAAGGATAGAGTTTTGGAAAGTCTAGGAATATTTTTGAGAGTTTTTATATTGATTCCATGCCTAATGGATGTGTTAAGATACCACATAGTTCATTTATCAATAATATGTTCACTAAAACTCACCAAAATATTGTCCAAATAACACCCATACTATTTTGAAAACTTCATTTGAGTTGCACACTTTGGTGGAATTGCTAAATAATTTTCCTTGCAACCTATTTTAGATTAGTGAAATCTCAAAAAATGAACAAACAAATTTGAGAATGAGAGGTTTTAAGGTACATATAGATGGGATGACAATGCGTACGGGTGAAAATGAGAGATCCTTCTCTCGGTGAGCTAGATGACTTGCAAATCAAGAGAATCATACATCAAAAATGAATTAGTAGATAGATGGTTGGGTTTCCCAACAATGTCAATCTTGAGAATTGAAAAATTCATAGAATGGATTTTAAAACATGTTTTTGATAAAGATAATATAAAATAATGATTGATAAATCTGATGTAGCGAGAATATGAGATAAAACAAAAAATGAAATGCAATAAATATGATAAGATGTAGATCTAATCTAAGAAAATTAAACCAAACACATGTAGGTCTATGGTGACTGAGACTATAGGTCCTATTCAATGAAAAATGGAGCAGATCAAGTGAGAGAGTGAAAGAAAGTGCAAATTTGAAGGCCTTGGAGACAAATCTAGAGTTGATGATGAGATGAGATGAAAAATAAGAACCTACAAGATATTTGGAACTGGATTTGATAGAAAGGATGCAAGAAAATTATGAAACATGATGGTGACCTACCTAACTAAGTGGTGAAATATGAATGTAATGAAGACTAATTTTATTGATGGTGACCTACCAAACTAAGTGGTGACCTGGATCGACAAAGCAGACACTGAAGTGACAGATAGGGAAGAATAAAAAAATCTAAAGTCCAAGGGACTATAGAATCAGAAAGGAGATGATTTATAAACTGAACAACAAAAATGCCAACAAAATGGGGATCGGGTCGACATAGATCGGAAGGGTCAAAAATTATTGGGGATGAGATAGGGTTATATGGAGAAGGTGTTAAAATTGAAAGGATTCAAGAGGGGGTGAATAAGTCATGTGATAAAAAAATTTCATTTTCTACTTCAAATAATGAACATAAAATTTATGAGTTACATATACCAGTGTTTGATCACAATTTGATGTGCATACAAGACAAGAACACATAATAAACTCAAAGTCCTTATTTATTGATATTAAGAATATACTACAAATACCTCATCCTTATCAGTAGTTTAGCAAACACAAAAAAGAGCTCATCAAAATGGAATTTACAGTAAATACAGTAAGTCTCTTCTTCTTCAAGTATTTTTAATCATAAAAACTTCAACTCCTACAATCCATACCAAGTAGCTACTATCCTAGAATAAAATTCCAGGGGTTTTGGGTTGTGCCCAAGAGTTTTTCTTTTCTGCAAGGTTTTCATCAAATGAAGAGAAGGGGGGTTTTCTATCTACATTTTAAAAGGCTAATTCATTTTCCTTATATACACCTTCAATTTTCTTTTCAACCTTTTGGAGACTCTTCAACTTAACCTTGGAACTTTAAGAGACAACCTTTTAGCATCAAGACAAAAAGAGACTCCTCATCTTCTACTTTGACATAAGAAAGGATTGACTAGTTATTTAGCTCATTATTGTTTTTACTTTTTTATTACATCAAGAATAATTATAGGAAATTTATAAAAACATTTAGGTTATTAAGTTGAACATAAAGATTCTTTTTTCTTCATAATGAGAAAAAAAGATATTCATTCAAATTATCCTTCAAGGCATTCAACAACCCTTTCAACCTTATTCAATTATCATCCACTTCAAACTCGACACATTCAAATTCAATTCAACACTGATTCAAATAAGACTTTTCATCTTCTATCCCTTCAATGCCTTGAGCTCCCTTCCTAAAAACTCCTCTTCGAGCCAATATACAATACAAAAGTTCTTGAGGTCTCAAACACTTCAGCTCCTTGATTTACACATGAAGAGTCAACAAAGAAGATCAATTGATTCAAATCCCATTTTGTTTAATTCAACTTGGAATTTAGTCTATGCTTTCCTTGTTCTTAAAATTCACTACTTCATCTTGCAAGTTTGGAACTATGCATTCATCAATACATTGATTACTACACACAAATTTTAACCACTGGCATGAGGAAAATGGCAAACATTTGAGGACACTATTAGTACCTCTGCAAAATACCTTGGATTTACCTATTCGTTTACTTTCCTTTTAAAAGAGTGGAGATATGACTAGATACCTCTAGATAGTCCAAACATTTGATCCCTAGCATGAAAGAGACTAGTCATACCGTATATCTTTGGTAGATTATTCATCGTGAAACTTAGAAAACTGTATGAATCATGAGCTATAGTATTGTTCAAGTCTTCACATCACTATAAACATTTAGTACACCCTTGAATGCCTTTCAAACCACTAATATTTCCCTTGAAATTTTAGAGAATTTTGTGAAAATCAATTACAAAGGATTTAACCAATCTTTGTAAAGATTGTACATGATTTTCAGATCTTCTATTGACATTTTATTTTTGACCACTTGATCAATTTTAACACTTCATTTTGCAATTTATTTAGAATTTTACTGTAGATATTTGGACAATATATCATGGATTTTCATTTGTTAATGACTAAAAATGAGCAAAATTTCACTCTCTACAACCCTAGATGAGGGTTATGCATAGTTTGAGACTCGAGAGAAGATAAAAATTTGTTTTTTTATACAACATTATGAAGTCCACAAGTTAAAACTTTTGGAGCTTCAAAAGTCTTTATCCAAATGGTTATAACAAAAACCATCAATAAACTCCTCAATCCTTCATAGATGTCAGAAACCAGTTCACGGACATTTAACATGATTTATCACAATCCTAGCAGTTTGTAATTTTATTCAAATATTGAATGCAATGTGTCCTTTGCATAGAAATTTATGACTTCAAATATTTTTGCAAGAAGGCACAAGAACATACTGAGGTTTGACCTTCTTTAGTAATTCTCCACAAAAGTATGGTCAAGAAACCATTACAGGCACAACTCAAGACTTGTACAGTCCAACAATGTTCTAGTGAATTCTTTCTTCTTGACATCAATTGGAACTATCAGGAGCATACTAGGAGATCAATTATGGAAGGCTTAGCATGAAATATTTCACATTTCCTTCAGTGAACTACACTATCACACTTGCTAAGAAGACCACCATGTTCACCAAACCTGTCTTCAGCTATGCAATCATTAACAGAGATGGAGGATGCAAGTTGACCATTGAATGCTTGTTCAAACATCAAACCAAGATTCCTGGGATATGAAAACACCATCAAAACATATCTAATGAAGATTACAGAGGCCAAATTATTCATTTGAGAATAATTTTTACCTTTTACTCCTATTAGCTCAAAAAACAGTCCAGGAGGACAAAACGCTGCTTCACAAAAGTGCTCATATCTTTTCAAATACACCTCCTTTTGACAAATTAATTTTTGCACCTGATTTCTAGGTAAATTTACTCCAAAAATTACTTCTATTATTTATTTTAAGAAGAATGAATAATTTTTTGCGGGCTAAGAATCTAGGCAGCTCAAAATGAGCTTTTCAATAAATGAGTTTTGTTAAAACTATCCTAACTTGAAAAAATGACATAAATTTGACTTTAAATTTTGCATGAAGCATAAATACACCTTCTTATATCATCTCCCAAAATTTATTGGAAATTATATTTCTACAGTTTTCTAGCCCGTCTCATTTGCATTCATGAACACTTTGTTAGTTCTCAAGTACAATTATAACCAACATATAAACTTGATTCTTGGAGCTGTTTTGAATTAAAAAATTTCCCATACATGTTGTATATTCTCTCTTAACACCTCTCTCATTATTTTTCTAACTTTTTCCATCATGTTTCACTACTTTATGTTCAAGAAACCACCCCGAAAAGACACGCCACTCAACCGCCAAAGCCCTGCCTTATTCAAACAACATGAAATAATCTTGAACCTCGAGAGATACTTGAGAATCCTTCTCTTACATCATAGAGAATCCTGGGTCACCTAGACAACATGCCTAGATCACCTAGCCAATATGCCTAGATCACCTAGCCACAACATGCCTAGATCACCTAGCCAGGATTCCTAGATTACCTAAAAAATATGAAATCAATGGAATTAACATCATTGACAATAAAAATGACACATTATTCTAACAAATTCCCCCTTTTTTATTTATGGAAACTTACCTATAAACATTCATGACAACTTTGAATCACTTGGATGAACTCATTTGTATGTTTCTATTCACACTTCTCATCCTTTGAAATCTATGACAAAGGACGCTATGAATCCTAGATATGAGAAATGACAACACTAAAGTGTGCTAAAGAGAGATAAAATATATAAAATTGACTTACTTAAAAAATTTCTCCCCCTGGGATGGATTCTCTTCAATTTGGTCTTTAATCATGTCAATATCACATTCCATTTTGAAACCCTTATCTCTAAATCTCAACTTCAGTGCATCGAGCCATACTTCACAACTTTTTTTTGAGTGCATTATGAATGGCTAAATATCTTTTCACAGTCCTTAAAAGAGTATCACAATAATTTCACACTTCTTTGAGGTCTTACCTACTCCATATGACATTTTGAGAGCAAATATCACTAACTCTTCCCTCAATCACTCAAACATTAGTAGAAGAAATTACCCCCTGACTTTGTAAAATTTATTAGACCTTAAAAATTTGATTTATTGCATTCTCAACTAATGTGGTAATGTAAATTCATGATTACCATCAACAATTCTAGTCTCTATCATATGTAGGCACTTTTGTATGTGATCAAGAGTAGAAAAGATCTTCTTGAGATGAGCATATCAATTCTTAGATTTCAATCACTCATGGATGCAAGACATTCACTTTGAATGATCTTGAGAACACCATTTCACCTCCTTGGAGTACAACTATGCACTCCTCCTATATTGAAGAGCCAATATACATCTTGAGAAACAACATCTCCAATCACTGTTAGAAGGCCATCAACAACATATCAAAGCATAACTCTATCTATAGAAGCACTGAGATATTATTCGTGGCACTAAACACCTTAACCATCATGAATTAGGATCATAACCAAAATACCCCTATCATTTGGAGACAAAATAAACTTACTTACAGTCACCTCTCTGCTCCAAGGTAATGTAGCACTGTCACAATCACCTTAAGAAGGATGAGAGACAATAATTAGGCCTATTTTGCATCCTTCAAACCCATCTGATTACAATACCTTTGAGGGTAGTCTTAGTTTTTAACAAGCCTCAAAATATAGAGGCCATTTTATTCTTCCTCAAAATGCTCTATTCAAGTCTCTAAAACTGGATGTGTACAGTCTTGCTCCAAGTTTCATCTTTTGTAGAGTCTAAATATTATTCCAAAGATCTCTAGCACCTTGTAAACTTAATTAACACTATATTCTTCCCAATTACACTTTGAAACAAGTCACTATTACACCATATGATCAAGCATTAGTTTCTCATACCTCTTGAGGTCAGGATGCAAAGTGTGCATAAAAGGGTTTACTATCATGTTTTTGATTTATTGGTTTATTTCAACAAATTCTTAATCTCTTCAACTCTTCCCAAGGCTTCAACCACTCCTCATACCTCATTTAGGTTGTCACAAACTGGAGGCACACAAGTTTTGAATGCCACCAATGCTTTAGAGTTCTAACTCATTTCTCCTTTGCTTGCAATATTAAGACTTCTTACACTCAATCTTAGCCAACTTCTTGTAGAGATCCATATCACCCATTTGTGTCTTGACATTACTTGATTCTTATGAATGACCATGCTTTTATCATGGACTTCAAAACCTTCCTCTATCTATGAATCTTATGATGAAGTATTGTAAATTACCTTAGCACAAATTTCATGCATTTATATACCTCTAATTTCACACATATACTGGTGAGAGAGACATTATTTTGACTATTATAGGTCTACAGGATGCCATACCATCCATCCAAGATGTCACTTCCTTTAGAACTTAAGACTATGGTCAAAAATTTCTTATGCCAATTAGATCTCTTGTCAACATCCAATATTGTCAAAGGTTACATGATTTTTAAACACTTTTAGTGATTTGCCTAGATTATTTACATAGGATTTTAGCCTTGGGATCCTCAATGTATACCTTTAAGTTAAACATTTCATTTACACTACACAATATACTTGGTGTTTTTGAGGTATAGACCTAATGCAAGATATTTTAATGATTCCACATACCCTTGATACCTACATTTGTTAGAATTTTATGTTTTGTATTGTCTTGTCACCTTGAAAAACCATTTTCTTCTTACAAATTTAGCTTTCAATACTCTAGTAATGCTAGACATATCATGAAACACTTATTGACTGTAGAAACAAGTAATAACAACCTCATAGATCATTACTCACTCTTTTGAACTAAATATTTTCATTATAGAACTATACTTTAGTATCATCTACATCTTAACACCGTAATACCACTCAAATCATGCATTTAGAGTTTTCTCCAAGCTTCCAAGATGCCTCCCTTAGGATGAGAAGACTTTTTCCAAACTAATTTTTTTTTTCTATTTCAATATTATGTTAAAGAATTTGAAGCACTTTTGGATTTTCCAAACCTGTTATTTTTTGAGATTGTTCTTCTTGGACTTTTGAGTACTCTTAGACACAATTGTAGAGAAACAACAATCACTAGCTTCCTTGCATTAGGTAGAAATATTATTAGATGGATTATGCTCATCTCATTCAATTTTTCAATACAGATCATGCTCATATTTAGAAAACAAATATATTCTCTAAGAAACATCCTTTTATTCCTTTGAGAATTCAAATATGCTCCACTTGGATTTTTGGCACTAAACCCTGAAAACCATCTTTTGCAACTTGTTTTAACACCTTTCAACAGTCATAAGAATTCATGAGCAAGAAATAATCAAAGCTTCTTGATATTAAGACTTGAAACAGACTCACACTTGACTTAAAATGATAACACAATATGAATCTCGACACCGAAACACAGACCAAACACACAAGATGAGATGAATAAATCCTTGACTATATTATGGACACCTTATGAAAGGTCATTGTCACAAAAAGAGCTCTAAACATGTCAACAAGACACCACAACTAGCATACATGTCTATTGAGGAAAGATTGACATACATAGACATCTACAACACACACCAAGAGCTCAAAGATACAAAAACATATAAAATGACATAGACAAGAGACTTTTGACTATGCTAAGATACCTCATACTAGAACACTAGCATATAGACTTAAGGTGCTCAGAACCATGCATAAATGTTTTCCACCAAAAGGATCAATAGACATACTTTCTTTCAAGATCAACTCAAATTGACCAAAACACATACTAATCATACCTCAACCTTATGAAGAATATTGATCATGATAGCTCCCCCTCACTCCATTTATTAATTTTCTTCAATACACCATGAAGGAGCTTGATAAGAGACCTAACAAGGTCTCAAGAAAATTTTCTAATTCTTAAATGATTCTTATTTTTCTCGATCCTTTATTTTTCACAATAGACTTCTTATTTTGATTAGTCACACTCTTGGAATCCTCTTTAGCACCTTGATTGGCTTCTCCCTTCTTATTTTATGTTTGAGTTTGTTGCTTAGATATTTGGATTTCTTTCTTCAGTTGACCTGCATCATAGAACCTTGCAATGTGCCCAACCTTGTGGCACCTAAGGCATTCAACCTGCCTTTCTTTGCACTCAAAATTCATGCATCTAAACTCATTACATGCATAACAATAGCATTTAAATTTTATTTCATACCTTCTTGTGTTTGATGGTTCATTTTTTCAGTACTTTTCTAGGTGTCCTTTTTCATGACAATGATAACATTCAACTCTGTATCTTTGTCTAACTTTTTACTCTTAATTCTTTCCTTGTTCTTGAGTTTCTTCTTTATAATATTCATTCTTTTCCACATTATAATTACATGCACTAGCCATGTGTCCATAAGCACCACACTTGTAGCAATTTCCATGAAAAAAACATGCTTAAATGCATTTGGATTCCTAACAGATGTTCTTTTATGAGATGAATACATTAAACTATTTCCATTTCTTGATAACATTTTTCTATTTGAACCTTGACTTGATTCACCTTCATTATTCTCTAGACAGTATGAGTCTTACGTGAAACCTAGTCCATTACATTTACCATATGCTTTTTGTTTTCCTAACATCCTATCCAATTTTTCTAAGTTCTCTTGAAAAGATGATAACTTACTTGTCATGATGCTTAAATCCTTTAGTTATTCTTTATCTTTCTTCAGTTCTTCTTTCTCTTTCTTTAGTTTTTTTTTCTTTCTTGATTCTTCTTGTGTCTCCTCAAATTGCTTCATTAGGACCTTGACTATTTCTTCTCTTTCAGCTTCATGTTTGAGACATTCTTCTCTCTTGATTCTCAGCTCAGCTTGGGCCTCTTCAACTTGAACTTTCATGAATTTGATAATTTCATCTTGAGTTTTTGATATCTTGTTGATCACATCACCTTGCTCACCTACCCATTTCCTTATCATGAAGGTATTAATATGAATAGTATTCAAATATGGAGGTGTCATCCTGTCACCAAATATCTCCCTTTAGCCTGTTAAGACCACTTCCAAGGTCCTACATTCATACCAATTGTTATAATTGTGGGGACCTGAGAGGGGGCTTGAATCATTCTTGTGATATAACTTTTCCTTTTCTACTTCAAATAATGAACATACAATATATGAATTACCTATACCCATGTTTGATCAAAATTTGATGTGAATAAAAGACAAAAACACAGATTAAACTCAAATTATTTCTTTATTGATATTAAGAATATATTACAAAGACTTCATCCTTATCAGCAGTTTACCAAACACAAACAAGAGCTCATCAAAATGGAATTTACTGCAAAAACAGTAAGACTCTTCTTCTTCAAGGATTTTTCATTACAAAAAATTCATCTCCTACAATCCATACCAGATATCTACTAGCCTAGAATCAAATTCCAGGGGTTTTGGGTTGTGCCCAAGATTTTTATTTTCAGCAAGGTTTTCTTCAAATGAAGAGAAGAGGGGTTTTCTATCTACATTTTACAAGGCTAAGTCATCTTCCTTTTGTACACCTTCAATTTAATTTTCAAAATTTTGGAGACTCTTCAACTTTCCTTGGAACTTCAAGAGACAACCTTTTAGCATCAAGACAAAAAGAGACTCCTCATCTTCTACCTTGAGCTAAGAAAGGATTGACTAGTTCTTGAGCTCATTCATGTTTTTAATTTTTATTACATCAAGGATAATTGTAAATAGTTGTCCAAACATTTAGGTTACAAACTTGAACATCAAGAGTCATTTTATCTTCACAATGAGACAAAAATATCTACATTCAAATTATCCTTCTTCAACTGCTCAACCAAGACTATTGAAATTCTTAAAGACATTCAAAAACCCTTTCAACCTTCTTCTAATCTCATCCACTTTTAACTGACCTGCTCAACTTCACTTCAACATTGATTCAAAGAATACTTTTCATCTTCTATCCCTTCAATGCCTCAAGCTCCCTTCGAATAAAAACTCCTTCTCTTCGAGCTAAGAGACAATCCAAAATTTATTGAGCTCTCAAACACTTCAGCTCCTTGATTGACACATAAATATTCAACAAAGGTCAATTGATTTATATCCCCCTTTTTTTAATTCAACTTGGAACTTATTTCATGCTTTCCTTGTTCTTAAAATTCATTACTTCATCTTACAGGTTTGGAACTATGCATTCATAAATACATTGATTACTACACATAAATTTTAACCATTAGCATGATGAGGGAGATGGAAAAACTTGGAGGACACTATCATTACCTCTGCACACTACCTTGGATTTACCTCTTAGTTTTCTTTCCTTCTCAAATAGTGTAAAAATGACTAGAGACTAGTATACGGTCTAAACATTTTACCCCGGGATGAAAGAGACTACACAAAACCCCTGTCTTGGTAGATTATTCACCGTGAAGCTTATAAACTTCTATGAATTATGAGCTATAGTATTATTCAAGAATTCACGTTACTTTCAACATTTAGTACACCATTGAATGAATTTCAAACCACTAATATTTCCCTTGAAATTTTAGAGAATTTTGTGAAAATCTATTACAAAGGATTTTACCGGTCTTTACAGAGAGGCTGTGTATGATTTTTATATCTTCTCTCGACGTTTTATTTCTCAACACTTGATCAATGCCAATAGTTATTTTTGCAATAGATTTATAATGTGACTACATATATTTGGACAAAATTTTGTGTATTTTCATTTGTTAATGACTTGAGAACGAACCAAATTTGACTCTCTAAAACCCTAGATCACAATTGTACACAGTTTGAGACTTGAGAGGAGATAAAAATCTATTTCTTCCATAAAACATTATGAAGTTCAAAATTTCCAACTTATGGATCTTAAAAATTATTTCTCCAACTGGTTCTATCAACAAACAATCAAGAAACTCCTCCAATCCTTCACGGATGTTAGGAAACATGTTCATGGTGTATTTTGTATGATTGTCAAAATCATACCGATTTGTACTTTTATGAAAATATTGAATGCAATGTGTCGTTTTCATAGGAATTTATGAATTCAATTTTTTTGCAATAAGGAAAAAGAACATACTAAGGTTTTACCTTCTTTAGTAATTCTCCACAAAATTATGGTCAAGAAACAATTACAGGCACAAGTCAAGACTTGTATAAGTGAATTCTTTCTTCTTGACATCAATTGGAACTATCGGGAGCATACTAGGAGATCAAGTATGGAAGGATTATCATGAAATATTTCACATTTAATTTAGTGAAATGCACTATCACACTTGTTAAGAAGACCACCATGTTCACCAAACTTGTCTTGACTATGTAATCATTAACACAAATGGAGAATGTAAGTTGACCATTGAAATCTTGTTAAAACATAAAACAAAGATCCTGGGATATTCAAACACCATCAAAACATCTCTAATGAAGCATAAAGATTCCAAATTAGTAATTTGAGAACAATTTTTACCTTTTTCTCTTATTAGCTCAGAAAATAGTCTAGGACAAAAATTGCTTCACAAAAGTGCTCATATCTTTTCAAATACACCTCCTTTTGACAAACCAATTTTTGCACCTGATTTATAGGAATTTTTTATCCAAAATTTCCTTCTATAATTTATTTGAATAATACCAAATAATTTTTTTTGAGAGTTAAGAAGATAGGAAACTCAAAATGAGATTTTCAATAAACCAGTTTTGTTAAAACTATCATAACTTGAACAAATGACCTAAATTTGACATGAAATTTTTCATGAAGCATTAAGAAACCTTCATATATCATCTCCCAAAATTTATAGAAAAGGATAGTTCTAAATTTTTCCATCCCATCTCATTTTCATTCATGAACAATGTTAGTTCTCAAGTCCAATTCTGACCAACATACAAACTTGACTCCTTGACCTAATCCAAATCAAAAATTTGACCATACATGTTGTATATGCTCTCTTAACACCTCTCCCATGATTTTTAGTACATATAACATCATGTTTCACTACTTTAGGTACCTGAAACCACCCTAAAAGGATAGTGTCACTCAACTGCCAAATCCCTACCTTCTTGAAACCATATGAAATCATCTTGAACCTCGAAAAACACTAGAAAATAATTTTCTTGCATCATAGAGACTCCTAGGTCACCTAGCCAACATACCTAGATCACCTAGCCAAAGCATGCCTAGATCACCTAGCCAACATGCCTAGATCACCTAACCAACATGACATCAATGGAATTGAAATAAATGATATCTCAATAGATAAATTATCCTATATATATATATATATATGGATAAGAATGACGATCTCGCATATGGGAAGGAAGATTTGGAAAGACAAAGACATGGATCCTAGATGATTGCTAAACCTTCAAAAGATACGATAAAAGAATAAGATGATGGCATTTGAAAAAATAGATCAAATAATGCAAGGTAGAAAATTATCTCCAAGTCTCTAAGAGTGAAGCACAATATTTCCGGAGGTGATGATGACCACTTTGTAAGAGAGAGCAAAAATGAAGACAAGATCGAAGAAATCCAAAAGTCTTCAAAATTTCATCCGAGAAAAAGAAGGGTAGGGGCGGATTTATATGGTGTATTGCGACTTGGAGGAGGAATTTTAACGGCATCCAGGTAATGAACCCTTATGAGGTGGGATTAGGGTTTTGAATGGTTAGGACGAGTTAGAATTTCTTAGGATGGATAAATGAATAGGTGGGTGATGAAATATATTAAATAAAGGGAAAGGGGGTGAATTTATTAAATGTGGGCCTACAAAAGGATAAAATGAAGGATTTAGGGAGAGTAAATGAAGTAGATGAAGGGTTTAGAATTAATTAAAGATGATTAATGGATGATTAATTAAGAGTGTAGACACCTAAAATCCACTTACGTAGTTTTAATACTAAAATTTCACTAACTATAATCTTTCCCATTGTTTCTATAATAATTATCAATTTTCATTGTTAATTAGCTAACACTCCTGTTCATATTCATTAATTAACAATCTTTCGTTAATTAATTAGCCTTCCTATCATTCAGGATGTTGATTAATGACCTTTTGTTAATTAGTGTTCACTTCTACTTGGGTTAATTAATTATTATTAATTAATTATGCCCGTAACTCTAAATCAATAAATCTTCATCTATTGGATCAAATTCCTCTTATATCTCTCAAATCACACTAACTTTCTTCCAATTATCTTCTATAAGCTTTCTTCTATCTATTAATTAATCACCCTTGATTAATTAAAATATCTCCCAATTCCAATGGTTGCTAATGACAAATTAAACTTATCTAAAAAAACATTATCCATTCCTAATCTTGCTTTAACCTTATCCCAAATGCACCAAATTGCACACCGTATCCTAAATTCAATCTATATAAATGACTAATTTCCTTACATATTTACAAGAATAATGCATTTTCCCTAAGGTAAACTATATGAATTTGGCTTTGAGAATTCTCCATTATTGGATTATCTCTTTCATCTTTCATCCATCCACTCAAAGTTGAGTAATATGGAAATATCCTAAAGTACCTTGTAGCCATTCTTGGTGAGATTCCATTCTCAATTCTTGAGGTCTCCACCACTCCATTTTGATTTCTTATGATCTTCATAGGTTCATAGTTGTATTTAACAATCATAGAGAGTAGGAAATAACTTAGCATGTTAGTTTCATTTATGCATTGAAGAAGCATTTCCTTTAAGCTCTTATCTTGATGGTTCATTGTTAGATTAACTTTCTTTTGAAGCTATGTAGATGCTTAGTTTCAATTTGTTTATAGCTTAGTTAATAAAACATGATCACAAAGAGTGTGATTAGGGATAATTAAGATGAGAATTAATGATAAGTGGGGTAAATTTAATTTACGAGGAAAAGGGAATTTGAATGATAAGAGACGTATGTACATAGAAAAATATGACAAAGAGAGAACGTGGGTTGAGGGGTAGTGATACCAAAAATTGGTGTCTAGATTTTCCCCTTTTTTATGGTTTATGTTGGGAAATACATGAGACAAAATTGAGAAAAGAAGAAAAGATGATTAGTGAGGTGCTCACCCTCAAATAAGGGACTAACGACAAGAAGTGAAATCGGTCACGAGTTTGAAAGAGATAGATGATGAAAGAAAGGGTGGAAAGGATGAGAAAAATAATATGATGACATAAGATACCCCAGACGAGGATAAACAAAAACTAAAAATAAATAAAAATATGGTGGTGATTTTGGAATCACTTTGGTAGGGAATAAAGTATGGCCTCAATGGAGATGATGAAAATGTCCTACGTACTAGTAAGTCGGATAAACGACTATAAGACGGAGGAACCTAAGTGGAATCTTCTTGAATGGATGTGCAATCCTTAGGACCAATGGGTTAAAAGGAAGACATCAAATATACACAAACAAATGTGAAAATGGTTGAGACAAGGATCGTGACAAAAATGAGAGGGGGAGAAAAAGATAATGTGATATCCTTTTTATATGAGGAATATAAAATATGCATCTGGGTGGGACGATGAGAGAAATATTAAAATAATGGTACCCTAATAAAGAACAAAAAAATGGCCACAAAGGGGTGATGCTCGATACAAACTTATAGATGAGATAGATAGTGAAGCCTAGTAGGGTAAATAAAGCTTAGGTATAAAAAACACATTAAGGAAAAAATGGAAGAAAAGATAATTTGAAATTTAGAATTGATTGGAAGAATTGAAGAAGTATCATTGATCGAAATGTAAGGCCAGTCGATGGTGACTAGGAAAGACCAGCGGTGACTAGGGCTAGAGCAGAAGTGATCCAAAGGGGTTGGTGAAAACCATGGTCGGTGGGTTATATAAACCCGTAGATCGGCTGAGCTAAACTCATTTGCACTATGCAAAGTTATTTATCAAGAGATTTGAGTAAAAGGAGATTTGATAATTTGAGCAAGATGGAGGCCAGAGGAGTAGTGAGGAAGTGTCAGAGGACTCAGAGGATGGTAATTACCTAAGTCTTAACCTTTTTAGGTATTTTTATTATTTTTATTTATTTATTTACATTTTTCTTATTTTTTAGGATTGGTCTCAAGAGGGTCATCGGAAAATGGGTACAGATCACTATCGCCCGATCCTACTAGGGCATCAACCTAAGCTAGAAGGTGTTGACCCACTGGGTTGGTGTCAACCGAGACTAGGATGGTTAGATGTGAAATTTTATTTTGTTTGATGATTAGTTATGCATGATTTGAGACTAATGATTACATTTTTGATGGATTTTGCAAGCTTTTGACACCTTATATCTTAGAGATAGAATACCATCCTTATATGAATGGATTAGAGGATATGTGGTGACACGAGTGGAACTAATTGGCTGAATTGGGGTTAGGTGGGGTTGTACATTATCATAAGATTCTAAGAGATGTGGGATTGATGATTGCTTTTGAAGAAATATGGGATGTGTACACTAGCACATTTTGGTTTAGGACTAAAGATAATGACAACCACACTTGAAGATGTATACCACATGTTGAGGTTGCTGATATAGGGGATCCCATAGAGCTGATCATTGATGATAGTAGGTTAAGGGTATGAACATGGTTGTTTGGAGCCAATGCCGGATAGATAACTTTCACATCCGGGGCCTTTCGGTATGAGATGAAATATGAGCTTGGAGTGGCGAGGAGTAGAGGCGATATGTGTAGATGATGGTGATCTCATGTTATAAACTTATAGATTCTTGTGGTGTAATATTTCCGTGGATGTTGGCAAGAATGCTAGCAGAGATATTGTCGAGCACATGAGGGTATTTAAATTTGGCAATGCCTTACTAGCACAGAGTTTATCATGAATTGTGGATGTATGTGACCGATAGGAGGTCGAGGATTATATGTATGATTCTTATTACACTTTTTGGCCTATAAGCATATTGTAGTGATTAGGACACTAGGGCTCCCATGCATTACTGAGGGGACCATATTGATCTATCTTTTGGATTCTGAATATGGCAATCCGATCAATCTCACAATGACATATGGAGAGAGGAGAAGAATGATACACAGAGAGGTTTTCATAGTTGTATGTAGATAAATTTATATGGTGACATAACCATGATTTTCTTGTATGACACAGGGAAGATGGGGAGTTAGTGGGGATAAGGAGGAATATATGAGTGTAGGGGAGTATACATAACATGGTGGAGGAGGTGCAGTTTACATGGTTAATACAACGATTTTGGGTAGTGCTGTTGTACCCAGAGAGCCTATTAGATATAGATGAGATGCGGTAGAGAGGGAATTTCCTAGTCTCATGATGACCGACCCACTAGAGGAGGTAGGAGTGCAATGGGACAAGGATGATGATGTTGGAGCTGGAGTAATATTTGGAGAGTGGATTCTAGAAGCATGGGCGGCCAAGCGGTAGAGGAGAGAGTCGAGGAGGGTGCGGATGAGGGGGAGGTGTTAGTAGAGGAGGAGGATGTAGAACATGGAGATGATGAGGGTGGAGATGGAGGGGATCTACTGGAGATATACCACCTACATAGTATGTTAGAGAGAGAGGAAATACACTGGAGGATATAGCATTATGTCGAGAGAGGTACCTAGCCATTCACTAGAGGGATAGATATAGGAGGAAGAGGGAGGCCTACATGTCTAAATTTGGAGACCTCGGTCCTATATTAGTTGTATATTCAAAGAGTGGAGCACAAACAACATCTCAGGGAGCTGGTTAGATGGATCTACTAGGTACTATTCCTCTAGAGTGATATAGGGCATCAAAAATAGAGGCATGCTACTATGAGCTCATGGTGATGTCAAGGTTGCCACGAGTGTCTAAATACACAATGTATCTTTTAGAGTAGAAAGGAACAAAGGCATAACATGACAAACACCATATGGGAGTACATCTAATGTGGAATAGTTGTGACGAGATCTAGGCCATGATGGAGGAGATGCCTAGAGAGAGGCATGGGAACCTACCCCAGGGGTAAGATTTGAGATTATATGATGTAAAATTTATGGATTTTGATGATATATCAGCTTTGAGACAAGGTTGTTATTGGCCTATTATGGATGTATTTGGATGATGATACATATATATGATTTTTTTCAAGATTTATCATGTGTCATGTGTTGATTTATGGCTTCGATTATGTTATGTTATCTTCAAATGTTGTATGATTATCGACTAGATTTGTATGAAAATTGTGGTTTTGATTTATATTTAGTTGTATAATGATTATGAATATTATTTATATGGTGTTTTGGTTTGGAACATGGACTTGATAGATATGATGTGATGTTTTATTAGACATGATACATGGATAGATATCTATTAGACGTGATTATGACATAGATAAATGGAAAAAAATGATGTGATGGTATTATAAATATGTTAAATATATATTATATGTCATACATATTTTTAGCATACAAACATGGTAGATGTTAATTGGAAATGGATTTAGAAATTTATACATAATTATGGATGAGATAAATAGTTTAAGGAGAGTATGATATGGATGATAGGAGAAAATTAGATGTGAGAGAGAGTATTTGATTTCAATGGAAGGTGGCCAAAAATAGATGAATGAAATTACATAAGGAGCACATAAATAAATAATTCTTTGAACCGAATTGGAGGTAAACAAGAAAAGGAGAAAATGAAGGAAATGCACTTGCGTGCCAATAGCAGTGTTAACAAATAACCATCCGTAGCTAGTAATCTCAAGGGTCACGAGGGAAAGTATGGGTTATGAATTTATAGAACTAATTTCAACACCACATAATGGTTTTAGATGTATCTCGTACACAGGAAAATATAATCTCCTTATATGGGTGTTTCTAGGTATATTCCTAGCTCTAAGCATGATGGTGCGAATGATCAATGTAGGAAGTTTTCCATGTATGATAAAGTTGATTGATGTATGAATATTTCTTAGGATGATTTCTCTTAAAATTTATGATTTTTCTAGTAGATAGAAGGTTGATCAATGTGGGAAGCCTTCAATATTATGAGATGGTAACCATCCTTTGAGTGAGTGGTCTACATTTTTATTTTTGTCTTATTGGATTTTAAGATTTTGAGATGGAAGGATAGAATATGCATGATAGTTTTCCTTCAAGGATCAATCTATTGTTTTTATATATTTATTTTATAAACATTTTTCCATTAAGGGAGTAGTCTGTTTTCTTTTGAGTAAGAAATATTTTGAAATGAGCATTTGGATATTTTAAGTTTTATAGAAGCGTTTGGGATAGATAGATAAACTTCTTAGGTGGGGATGAAGAATGTAAAATTGATATATGTGGACCCTAGGATGATTCTAGTAGTTACATAAGAAGCTCTTGGATGTAATGATTATGGGGTTCCCACCTAGGAAGAACTTGTCCTTAAGAAATATGCTATGAGCCGAGTTGTGGTGACCATATTCAAGGTCATATATAGGAAAGTGACAGTAGACCACATAATTCCAAATCATTATGGTGAAATATGGAAGAGGCTAATGATGGATAGATGACCACTGATATGACTAATTTCACATTGGTAAGTATGTTAACAATAGAAATGACACAATGATAATGTGTTAATAGGTTCTCTTCTGGTTTACCTTGAGAGAGGCCAAACAATAGGTTGTGAACCCATACTTATGTGTGATAATATAAGTTTCAAATCTAGTTCATATATAACTTTCCACGTAGAATAATTTCTAGAGTAGTGAAGTTCTGATTTCAAGTAAGGAAAAGGTCGGTGAAATTAAATTCTTGTTCCTTGATATGTTTTTTATTAGCACGTTTGATGTGCTCTTGGTATACATGATGATGATAAAGAGTGAGAAGGAAATGCTTTTCTAACGAATCAAGATGTGCCAGATGTTCCTAGTGATAGTCTTCGCTCGAGACAAATTCACAAAGTGAAACATGTAAAGATGGGATTTGGACTTCTAGAGGAAGAATAACTTTAAATCCATAAACAAGAGAGAAGGAAGTAGCTCCCATACAGTGCGGATGTTAGTCCTATAGACCTAAAGAGTGAAGGGGATGTGAATATGCTAATTAGGACTTGATTTATCAATAGTCTTTCTAAGGATGTTGCAAAGGGTTTTTTTAGTGGATTTGCCTTGGTCATTAGCTTAAGGATAATATGGAGAAGATAAGCTAAGTTTAACAATGAAAGAATGACAGATTTTTGAGATATTTTTTTGAAGCAATTTTCGTTGTCTTTGATGATCTTGTGGGGAACGATGAAGTGATAGATGATGTGCTAATATACAAAATTAATGATTTGATTATATTTAGTTGATGTGAGTGGAATGGATTCCATGCATTTGGTGAAGTAATCATTAACAATGATGATAAAATGATGTTGTTGAGATGAATGTGAATTGATGAGGCCAATGAGTGTGAGTCCCCACTTGTGAGAAAGGCCGGTGGTCCGAGATAGCTACTAGGCCTGTATAGGAATGTGGATTCGATTAGAATGTTGCTTGCATTTGACAAATTTCTTAACTTACAACAGTCTCTATTAAGAGAGGGCTAATAATAACCCATGCGAAGGATGCACTTGGTGATGGCCAAACCACTAAAATTTCCACCACACTTACCTTCGTGGACTTCTTGGATAGATCAAGTAGATTCATGGGACTTAAGGAAACAATGAAAGATTCCATTAAATCCACACTTATAGAGGATAACACCAAGGATGAGATAGTGGTTAGCACGTGGATGAAAGGACCTCCTACCACGTTTGGATTGGTTGGATGGGATGATAGATTGATATAGGTAATCAAATATTAGAAAATACCAAAGATCATAAGGATTATAGTTGACAATATTTACGCTAGGGAGTTTACTAAGGTGAGATTATTTTTCAATGTGATGAATGATGATGGAGATATTAGATTCTTGTTTAGACCAAGGAATAATAGATGTGAGGGATGTCATAGTGTTTGAAAAAAATATGACCGAGGGATTGTTTAAAGAGTATAGATCCGAATGCTTTGAGAAGGAAGTTAACAGTTTCCTTATACTTGAAGGATCTCATTTTTACATTGATAGATGCCTTTGACTTGATTTATGATTAGTTTAGAATCCCTATAGATATCAAGGATTGTGACACCAAGTAAGATAATAGTTTGAATACCTAAGATGAGAGCTTCATACTTGGCCATATTATTTGCGTATTTTAAATTAAGCTTATAGGAATTAGGAATGAGAGTTTCCCAAGGAGGAATGATAGTGATGGCAATACCTCCCCCTTTTTGACACTTAGATCTGTGAAATAAGAGTGTCATATTAAGGGGAGAGAACTCCTAATCAATTGTATTGATAGATTTGTCTGTAAATTTCTTATGAGGGAGGTTATTATCAAGAAGAGGGGCATAAAGTAATTGATATATGATAAGCTAGCCCTTGATTTATTCTTGAAATAGGAATTCTAGGTTAAACATAGTCATGAGCATGATCCATCGAGTGATACGATCACTATGATAAGGATTATAATGCATGGTTTTGAGAATATGAAATCTAGTAATGGAATAAGTATTATGATTGATAAGATAATGAAAAATCTTGGAGGTAGAAAATAAAAGATCCCAACACATCTTTTCAGCTTGAGTGTAGTGAGTTTCATATTCATGAATGGTACAATTGATGTAATACACGGCTTGGTCCTTTCCTTTCTCATCACGATGTGTTAACATGGCCTTTGGAGTATGATCACATGTAGAGACATAGAGGTAGAAAGGATCTACCTCATGTGGAGGTGTAAGCATCGGATGAGATAGGAGATACCGCTTGAGATAATTAAAGGATTTTTGGTAGTTATCATCCCACTTGAAGTCAATGTTTTTGTGAAGGAGCTGGTGAAAGGTTGGCAATGGATAGAAAGTTACAAGATGAAATGAAAAAATTATTTAAGTCTTATGTGGAGACTATGAAGCTTATTTTTATTATAAGGGGGAGGCATCTCAAGGATGGATTTTATTTTGGTGGAGTCAACTTCAATACCCTTGATAGAAATGATAAATCTAAGGATTTTACCAGTTATCACTACAAACAAACACTTGGTTGGATAGTCAAAAGGGATGATGAAATTAGCTGAAAGAAGGCACTGGAGCTCATCTTTGACAACGAGGGAAACTTGAGGGTGCATGCGGCAAAGATTCTTCTAAATTGACTTAACATTACGAAAGGTAATGATTTTCTAGAAAAAAATGAAAGTATTAAACCCAAAATTTGTCAGTGTATGAACATGCAAAGGCTTGAATATGTATAAAAAAATGAGGTGAAAGACTAAAGCTCATTTGGACTAAGGGATTGACATACTTTTAGGATGTGGGGCTCTATGGAGTCACTATGTTGATATTGATGGTGCATTCATTAAGAAGGGTG
The DNA here is from genome assembly GCA_018340775.1 of Taxus wallichiana var. yunnanensis. Classification (NCBI taxonomy): domain Eukaryota; kingdom Viridiplantae; phylum Streptophyta; class Pinopsida; order Cupressales; family Taxaceae; genus Taxus; species Taxus wallichiana. The sequence goes on along the minus strand of CM031239.1, from coordinate 234,014,242 downwards.
GATGTGTCTAGTGGTAAGGTCTTATGAATATAGGAATCTTCTACCCCCATGTAGGAAAGTATGAAATAATGTTTGGTGCATTGAATAATGTTAATTATAAGGGAATCTTCCTCTCTCATTTTCAGAAATTGATGAGGGAGGGATCTAATTTATATTTCACATTGATAAGTGACCAGTCCCAAGGTAATGGTGGATATTTAAAAAATCTAGAGGAGATAGACATGGTGTCATCCGTATCCATAACCTCATGGGATGGAGAAGATGGAGGGTCAATTTCAAGAGAGATAAAGATGGATGGAGATGATGAATATATTTTTCCTTAAATCCTAACCAAATAATTTCATGGGGTTTGCAGGATTTATCGATGATGAGGTCATGTGTTTCTTGTTCATAACGAAGTATTCCAAATACTTTACAGGAACAATGATGAAGATAAGTGTAGGAAAACAATTTCTTGTAAAGAAATTCAAACCCATTGGTATATGGTTTTGTGTGGGGTGGAGCATAAATGTGGGAGGAAGGGTGATTGATGCCATGCTAAATGATATTGGTGCAAAGATGAGGTGGAATGAAAGGAATGATATCCCCAACGTTAGGTTGATACATTAGATATTTATGAGGTCTACCAAAAGGAATGAGAAGATCATGTTCATTGATAAGATTATGGAAAATAGTTTTGAGGGCCTTAAAATGTTCACTCTCATTTCCTCATGCAAGATGGTATGCACAAATGAGATTATAATTAAATCATGAAGGTCTTGGGCCATGTGGATCAAAAATTTTGATAGGTGGAAGGGTGATTGCAGATGTTTGAAGTAGGTGTTGAAATATTTCGTGTAAAAAAAAATGGGAGTGCTTGAAGAATAGGTTGTAGATGAAATAGTTTTGAGCATGGTGGATGAAGGTAAGAGGGATGGTTTTATGAGAGTCTTTGATTCTATCATTGACTTAAAAAAATAATAAAGTTTTTGTTTCTTGGTTTCATTTTTGATTGGTGATGACTTAGATGGTTTAGATTTCGATTTTCTAATTGAGGATGTGAATGATTTTGAAGGAAGGTCAGATTTGGAGGAAGGATTGGATGGTTTTGAATTAAATTTGATGATAATGGGAGTCTTGAATGAAGGGCATGGCCATATAATGGATGAGATGAACCTAAGAGTGATGATGTGACATTAGATTTCTTAGGAGGGTTAGTCTTGGGAGGAGGAAGCTCCAAATTGTTGTATGGATATGTGAGGTAGTTTTGGATTCGTATGCCAAGATGATTAGAATTTGGTTTTGGGGATTTTCCTTTAGTATGAATGATGAAGATTTCAATAGGGGATCTGTGGAGGTAGAACTAGGTAATGTAGACTTCGCTATGGATATTGAAGGTGGAAGTGGATTTTGTATATTGTATCGAGTTAAAGATTCATTGGTGTAGGAATGATTGGACTTGTAGATGGGGTGAGAGTCTCATTTGTAGGTATATTAAGTGTGGATTTCTGCATGGTAGATGATTCAAGGGATGGTATGGATGTGGATATAGATTTAGATGATGATGTGGGTATGATCATAGTAGTAAATGTAATTTATGCTGAAGTGGGTGTAGATGTAGGGATGTGGGATGATGATGTTAAGGTGGGCATTGAGGTAGATATAGGTGAAGGACTATATGTGATATATGAGGATGTGGAAGATATGGATGGGGAAGTGGGTGTAGCTAAAGTTGATGTGGATTTAGTCATCATGTACATAGTTGATGTAGATATGATAGGTGTAGGGAGAGGTATAGATGTTGTTGAATTTGTGAGCATGGGGGAAGAGTCGGAAATAGATGTCGATACAATGGATGACAAGATGATAAACATAGGTGATAGTGTGGATTATAAATTTATAGTATTGATTATATGGGCATTATGTTCCTTTGATGTGGAGGGAAGAGTTTGATTATTAGGTGGATGGTTAGGAAAAGGTTGTTTGAAGACATTGAGAGGATGATTAGGTGGTGCATTAGGATTGTCCACTTGGAGGTCACCATATTCTATGAGTTTTTGGATAAGGTATTTAAAAGTGTGACACTTCTCAATGTCATGACCATGGAATTGATAATACTTATAGTAATGATCCTTAGGATACCATGTTTGTTTTAGTCATGATTCATAAAAAGTTTGGATGGGAGGAAGTCAAACAAGACGGACTACCATTAACTTATCGAATATTGCACTATAAGATTCCCTAAGAGGAGTATGATTAAGAGGTGGCCTAGGAGCTCTTTTTGGATACTACATGTGAAAATTTAAAGCATGGGAGGATTTAACCATTCTGCTAGTAGCGGAATTATTAGATTTTTCACCATGCATGGAGGGTTTAGTGAATTCACACTTGGGTTTTTTTATCAAATTTCATGATGGCCTTTCTCAAGGAAGAAAAGTTCAAGTTTGCGAGCCATAGTAAATACCTCCTCAAAGGTTTGGAATGATTTAATTTGGATTAGAGGAAATATTCTTCACACAAGATTGTGAGAAGAGTTTGATTTATTAAGTCTGTGAAAGGTATAATGATAGTTGGTTGATTATGCCACGCCATCATGTGATGAAATCTGCAATAGATTTATTAGCATATTGTGCGATGGAATAGAGGTCAGTGATAGTGATATTACACACAATATTAATAAAAAAGTGTTCTAGGAATAGTTACACGAGTTGGGTGAAGGAAAATAATGAATGTTGTGGAATGTCATTGTACCAATCCAACGCGTGTCCAACTAATAACATGGGGAATGTACGAAGCATAAGGTCTTGATCATGAGAAATGAGATAACATGAATGTCTAAAAATGTGAAGGTGTTGTTGTGGGTCCTCTTTACTATTAAAATTAGATAATTTTGATAATTCCCAATGAGGAGGATAAGGATTTACGAGGATGGATGGATTGATAGGTTTATTACAAATTTGTTCATATGAGAAGGTGGTTTTGGATCCCAAAGTAGCATCTTCAATATTTTCCATTCTACTCAATAATGCATGCATTGGATCGTTAGATGGATTGGGTTGAGAAGTTGAAGGATGATATTGTGATTTATATGATGTAGATAGGTTAGGTTTCTAGTAAGGTTGAAACATTTAAGGATGAGTAGGCATTGGTGGAAGTGGTTAATAAAGCATAATTTAATTGAGGGGTTGCAATTAAATGAGTTGAGATAGACATTGTTGTTAAGAAATGGGGCTATGATAAGATTGATGGGATTGAGTTGGTATTTGAGATATGGGGACATCTGACTGGTTTGATATAGGATGAGTTGCGATGTAAGTAATGGGTGGTTTGGATACTTGAGTCGATTGATTAGAAAATATGTAGCGAAAAGCACCTCGAGGAGGAGGTTGATGGGTTTGAGTTGATTTAGAAGGATGGGGCTATGAAGTGATCACATTTTTCATGGAAATGGGAAGTGGAAATAAGGGGTAAAGTTAAATTATGTTGTTCAGGTGGAGGAGGAAGAAAGTGAGACTCTTGAGATGATTAGATAGGGGCATAAGTGACCATAGTAGATGATGAGGTGATGGGGATAGAAGAAGTGATAATAGTGTTAACGCAAGGAAAATTAGGGGGAATGGGGACCACCAATTGAGTGGTTTGGTGATTTTGAGGTATTATGGAAGAATATTGGTGGGGATCAAGCTCATGTTGGGCCATGACAAGTTCATTCATAGCTCTCTAGGAAATAATGCAACAAGTTGTGATGAGAATTTTAGTGGACTCGGGATGAGAATGGTAGGCATAAATGTGTTGTATAGGAGGTCCATTAATGGGGAGGTTAGTAGAAATTCGAAGGAGATAGTCATGAAGGGAAAATGGATTAGCATCGAGAATCTCTTGGAATTTTGCACACCCACGAGGGATGATAGGAGGCCCAAAAGCTTCGATAGAAGTGGAAAAAGGGGGTGTTGCTAGTATAGATGGGACATAGTGATGATAAAGAAAGGGATTGGTTTCAAAATGGGTATTAGCTTGGAAAATGTGAGACTCTTGAAGGGATTAAATGGGAACCATTGGGTGGGTGATCACAAAATAAGTGACCAAATGGGTGGAGGTAATCAAAGAAAGGGTGAAAGTTTGTGGGGTAGTAGTGGAAATAAGAATGTGGATAGATGAAATGTTTTGTTCCATTTTTCTTACTTGGGATCGTTTAATAAATGGCATGAAATAAACAATAAAAAAAAGTATGTTGATTTTTATTAATTCAAACAAGTCACACAACAAAATTTTGATTATCTTGATTATTAAAGATGTGAAAAAGAATTGAAAAATGGGATTGAAGGGAGCCTAGGAAATGACCAAACTATGGATGGTTTCAGGTAGTTTTGGTTAGATTCCTTGATATACCTGAATGTATGTGAAGCCTAAATATGTGAGGAATACCAAGATCGGGGCTTGGCATTAGGCCTACTCCCTCACTTCATGGTCCCATAATTATAAGAGAGTTAGGTGCTTAGCCAATATACCAATATCCAATAAAATGGTAATGTGGGCAGAACACCACAAAAATTTCCTATTGGGTGATGAAATCCCAATAGTTCCACCTAGGAGGAAATGTTTAAGATGTATAGTTTTGATGCATGTTTTTGGATGTGTGTGATAAGAGTGTATGCAAAGGATTAACCCCTAATTAGACTAGATTTCCAAGAAAATATGAAGGTTATTTTTAGATCCCAAAATGAAATGTTACATTTGATGAAGACAATCAAGAAGGAAAGGGAAGAAAAATGAAAAAGGAGAAAATAAGAAAAAAAAATAGGAATACCTAAATAACACTTTCCCTTTTTATTTTTATTTTTAAGAAAACAAGAAAATCTAAGCAAAGAAAGCCATCTACGCAAGAAAGAAATAAACAATGCTTCTTGTAAGGTTAGTAGAAGATGGATATAAGAAAATAAAAATGAAATACAAGTATAAAGACTCGCCAAAGAAGGAAAGTCCCATCGGGCATGCCAGAATGTTGAAAATTTTTCCTCGCTAACTATTTTAGATTAGTGAAATTGTAACAAGAGAACAAGAAACTCCAAGTATGATAGGCTTTAAGGTACCTCTAGATAGGATGATGATGTGTATGGGCTCAAATGAGAGATCCTTATAACATTGAGTTAGATGACATACAATTCAAGAGAAATCAACACATAAAGTGGATTAGTAGATAGATGGGTGGGTTTCATGACAATGTCATTCCCGAGAAGTGAAAAATTCCTAAGATGGATGTCAACGTAGGTTTTTGATAAAGATAATATAAAATAATGATTGATAAATTGGATATAGCAGAATCTGAGATAAATTAGAAACCGAAATGCAACAAATATGATAAGATGTAGATATTATCTAATAAAATTAAACTAAACCCGTGAAGTTCGATGGAAACACGAGGCCCAGAAGGGCCCGGTTGATGAGATAATGGAGTAGATCACGTGATATAGTGAAAGAAAATGTAGATATGAAGGCCTTAGAGACATATCGGAGGTGATGATGAGTGAGATGAAAAATAAGAACCTGTAATGAGATCTAGAACTGAATTTGTGAAAGGATGCAATAAATTTATGAAATCGATGGTGAATATAATGAAGACTACTCTAGTCAATGACAACGTGGATGAGTCAATGATGACTAGATCTAGCATAATAGATCTAAAGTGACAGAAAGGGAAGAATGATAACCTCACGAAGTCGAGGGAGGCTGTGGGATTAGAAAGGGGATGATTGGTAAACTCAATGACAAAAAAACCAACGAGAATAGGGACCGGGTTGTGAGTGACCTAACAGGTCGATGGGTACTAGGGATTAGGTAGGGTTAGATGGAGAAGTATGGAAAATAACAATGATCTATAGGTGGGAATGAATATATGGAAAGATAGAGACGGGTCTCCTAGATTGTTGAACCTACAAAAGATCTAATAAAAGAATAGGATGATGTAATTTGTAACAGTATATCTAATATTGCAAGGGATAAAAAGATCTCTAAGTCTCGAGAGTGAAGGAAGATATTTCCCAGGTGATGATGACATCTACAAGAGAGAAAAAATGAAGGCAAGATCACAAGAAATCCCTGAAGTCTCCAAAATCGCATCATGAGAAAAATAGGGGTAGGGGTGACTTTATAGGGTCGATAACAACCTAGATGGATCACCATGGATCATGGATATCCATCCATTTTGGTGGTGGAAGGGTGATGAGCTTGAGACAATGAGCCCTTATGAGGAAGGATTAGGGTTTTGAAAGGTGAGGATGAGTTAGGTTTTTTAGGATGGATAAATGGGTAGGTGGGAGGTGAAAAATATTAAATAAAGGAAAAGGGAGGTGAATTTATTAAATGTGGGCCTAGGAAGGATAAAATGGAGGATTTAGGGAGAATAAATGAATTAAATGAAGGTTTAGAATTAATTAATGATGATTAGGGATGATTAATGGATGATTAATTAAGGGTATGATTAAGAAGAATTAAGATGGGAAATAATGATAAGTGGGATAAATTGAATTTAGGAGGGAAAATAGAATTTGAATGAGAAGAGAGGTATGTATGTAGAAAAATACGATAGAGAGAGAATACAAGATGAGGGATAGCAATACCAAAAATTGGTGTTGACAAGAATAAAACAAATGATATGTGGAAATCAAAAATCACGGTGCATCATGGAGTTTGTAAATTTTGCATTGTAGGGAAAACAACATTGGGTTATTTTCTATGGAATAAAACTAGCGAATGGAGTAATGGAAAATGTCCTAGGAACAAATATAATCCATGGTATAAATAAAAGTCCACTATTTCAATAAAGGTCCATAGAACCAATAAAGTATGAGTATATAAAGAAACCCACATAATGAAGGGGTGGTTATCTACAAAATAAAGAAATTTAAAATCCACATAACAAGGAGTTACATGAAATATTTATATGTCACAAAAAGGTGGTGGAGGGTGAATAATTGAAGTAAACTAAAAATCTTTGAGAAGGAAAATCATGGTATAAGAAGAAGGCATGTGAAGGAAAATTAGGGTAGGGGATCATGAGAAGTAAGGGAAAAAATAATATTTCCAAAGCTATAAATAGGCCACCTATCACATTAGAAACATAAAAAGTAAGCACATCGAAGGAATTCCTAGTCCACTCAAAGGCCACAATATGAAGGAATTAGAAATCCACACTACAAAGGACTATAATGATTTTGACGGGAATCGTCAAGATGCCATAAGTTTTGATGGGAGCACAAAATTGAGTAAAATTGATCTTTTGTTGGGAAGGTATTCAAGAAAAATATGCATTAGATGTGGTTTTAGATCATGTTAAGGCCATTTTATGATCAAATAATAGAATTTGGATCCACATCTATTTTTGGATTTGAGTTTGTGACTTGAACATGAGGCTATTTTTTTCTTGTATATTTTGATCTCGAGCTCCGTTTGACATAAGGGATGATCTAATTAGAATAATTTTTCATATAGATTTACTTAAAGATCACTTTTAAGAAGAATTTTGGAGATTCTTGGAATATTTTAATGACAAAATAGAGTCATTTTCTCAATCAATTGATGCCCAAATCATTTGTAGATACTTTTGTTTGATTATTTTTTCTCATGATGACTCTAGGATGGTATATTATCCTCATACCCACCAAAAATTAATAAAATGGGTTAATGGTTTGTGTATTATGAAATGAGTTGTTAGTAGTGATTCAAAACATGTTTCGACCAAAAGTAGACATATAGAACCTCACTCTTTATCTATCTCCCCTGATTTCATGGATATTCATTTATATAAGTTAGAGCTCATCCACATAGAGAATATATAAAAAATTCTTGCAAGAAAAGGAAACCCTATGGGTGTGGATTATCATGAGTTCAGGGAATTACAATCAGGTCTAATTCTAAGGTAGTATGGAAGAGTAAAACAAGGTTAATTGCCTCCCATGTCATATTTATGTGCCTTCCCCTTTTTCTATTTATATAAATTTAATGAGTTTCATAAGTGAAACTATCCTCTCTTGAATGAAAGGAAACTCTACCCAATTGGTTTTTGATTATTTATAGTCTATGCAGACCCTTGTGCTAAAATTTGTAATGCATTCATTTCCTTCTCAATAAATGTGAGATATTGTGGCATTTATTAAGAAATCATATCTATTTTATTGTGATTATTATCTTCTTCTTTTTTCATTGCAGCTAACATTTCTATCTTGTTATTATATGATGTATATGAGCTATAGCTGCATAATTTCAGTCCATTTTGTCCTTTATAGAGAGGAGTAAAGGATAATAGAATGTGGTGTGGATTTTGGATCATATATACCGCTCTATCACTATGTTTGTACCTTTTATTTTCTCTCAAGGAGAGTGATCCTTTCGTACTATGGTGTGTCACCATTATTTCCAAATTTTGGAACTCTTTCCCCAACATTGGAGAATTTTTAGTTATATTTGAGTATTGGTTAAGCTAGGGCTTTTAAGGAAAGCATACAGACATATTATAGAGGATTATCTCAAGGTTTAAGGTTTCACACCTTAGAGATACTCCCATTTTTGTTGTAGAGACCTACTTGAATAAGCTGTCTAAATAAGAAGGGTGGAAAAAAATTTACAGTAAGAAATTTATAAAGGATCAAGAGGTAAGATCTATTGGGAGGAGGACATTAGGTTGTATTGGGTTGAATCTCACTAAGTTTTGTAAGATAGTGCACAAAGGTCAAAAAAATTCGGTAAAGTACAAGAAGAGGTGGAAGAAGAATAAACTAGGTTTGAAATAGGATTTCTAAATGGATAAGTTGAGACTATATGTTCCAATATTCTAAAGGGTTTTCCTACAAATCAATCTATCTATTTTAGATGCAACTCAAGTTATAAGTACCTTGGGTGTTTGATACATGATCATCCCAAGTTAGAGAAAATCCTGCACTAATTACGGCTAATTTTTGGTATGTGAAAGGGTGAAAGGAACAAGAAGTAAAGAGAGAAGGAAAAATAGAGTGAATGATAAATTACACAGAAGATGTAGAGATTTTTGCAATGGATAAAAGAAAGTAAAGTGCATAGTAGCATCAACGTGTAATAGAGCATGATATTTTTAAGGAGCATGGTGTGGAATTAGGCATGTGATAGTTTGAAGAAGAGAAAGAGAATTTGATGTGCATATTATACATAATAATTTTGGTGTACATGTAGACACAAAATCACACACTTTGGGTATCTATATAATTTTGATCATATACTACTATTCATATGATTCCTAAGTAAGAAGAGTACCAACTAACCCATGTATTTGGCCATTTTTTCTTGCTTTTTGTTGCCACTTTTTCTCTTACACACCCTTTTTCCCAGTCTAACCTTCAACCCTTCAATTTCTCTAATTTTAGATAGTAGGACACCAGTTTTAGGTACCCTCATCCCCTTTGGGTTCCCTATCCTCTTTATACTTTTTCACATGTTTTGGGTCCTTTATAGCCATTTGAGCATCTTATATTTTTTAGTAGTAAACCTTTTTAGGGTTAATTACAAAATCAAAGCAAGGGAATCATATAAACATAAAGTTATGTAATTATAATAAAGGACCAAAACTAAGAATTACCTATCACCACCTAAGGTTTCATCCAAAGGATATTCAAGAGAATTCAATCATCCATTCTAGCATCCACATAAGTGAAAGGATCTGCATTCTTTTGCATATAATTTATAGGAGGGGAATTTCATTCTATTCAATGCACACATTTACTTACTTCTTACACATCTAGTTATTGCTTGCTATCAAGTGCAATACGCACAAGAGCAACCTAGGGCACGATTCTTCACACACACACACACACGAGAACTACATTGTTTATAAAACATAGGAAGTTATCAATCATAAGATCACTTGTTTGATAGTTGAGGAAAGTATGACCCCTCATTTTCATTCTTTTCTTTTTGGGATTTGATATTCTTCTGATTGTTTTGTAGGACATTTCTTTATTACAGGTTACCATCGACATCAGCGATCATCATGAGAAATACTAGTGACAAGAAGCGAAGGACACCAAACACCTTGCAACAATTAAAAGATGGTTTTCTGAGATTTTTTTTGGTCACAGGCACCCATTAATCATCTACAACACCCTCAGGTGCCCCTAACCCAGTCCAAGTACCCCTGTCTAGCATATTCCTCCATCTCTGCATTTTTATGGGTTTTATTGCGACAGTCTACACTTCAGATTTTTTAGTTCATCACTTTGGCACAACCTAGGATTAATTATGAAAAAACTAAGTCATCTTATCTCATCTTTGCACTTAGGGTTTTAAATATTAATTGCTTATTTACTTGGGTCATTTATGTACTTATTTCTCTATTTATTTATTACTACATTGTAATCAGATTTAGACATTTATAAATTCCATATTTTCTTAATAACTTGGTGAACCCACTTGTTATTGGTCATTCAAACTCTTCTTTGGAACATCATATTTTATATCATTGATCCTAAAGTTTCACAAATTTATTTGTATGATTTAATTCAAATGCATCCAAATTAGCAAGTTGTTCAAAAAGAATGCCTAGACACCATCTATATCCCTAGAGATATGCCACCACATCAAGTGAGTTTTATTTTTTCTTGTCTATCGATAACCCTAGTCTTCACGATCCTCCATCTAATCAGCCCATGTTGGATTCAATTAAATATTTTCATTCTTTATTTCAAGAAAAATTTCAGGCTATGGAATCCACAATCACATCTCTTAAATCTGAAATCCAACAACTTAAGGATGCTTCTCAGGCTCATGTTTTTCTCCTTCTACGTCTCATCTTCATTTTATGTCTTCTACATGTTCTCATATTAGTGAGCCTCAAGTCTTTCCATTACTGGATCCTCTCACCTTTAATCACAATATTACGTAGCTTGACATTCTTACTTAGCTCATTAGTCATCAATTGATCTCTTTACCATCTACTCAAGGCTATCCTCCTTACCGACTTTTAAAATATCAAGGTCTCCATATTGGAATTATCATCAAATCAATGAACATAATGATAATGACTTCTATGCTTTACAACAAAGAATCAAGCATATTGAGCATCAAGGGTTTCTCGCATTTGTTACACAACATTCTATTGCATGCCCATTTACAAATGCTACATCGAAATGGGATCCTAAATCTACTCTTGCTATGTTCAATGAGCATCATACCATCATTTCTAATGTTCCTTCTACTAAAATTTAAGTTTTGCCCAAGCAACCACCTCTCAAAATCAATCTAACACCTCCTCATCTCAAGTCATCTACAGCATCATCAAGTCAAACTAAGAAACTACCTCTCAAAATCAATCCACCTTCTTCTCCTATCAAGTCTTCTACAACGTTACCAAACAACAACCACTTTCTATATAAGACACATAAGCTCTAGCTTTCCTCTTTTGAATTATGCCACTTGAGGCTCCTAAGAAATCACCACTTTAGCATCTAATCACTTTTTTCAAGGAAACTACTCCTTACATTGATCCGCTCAACATCATTAAATAGCTCTCAATCACTTACATACTTGGGGGCATAATCCTTGTTATGTCATCCCCATATTCTAACATTATCAGCTCTCTTATATTTTACAAACATTGTATCTAGCCTCTCACTTGCATCATACACACTTTGATACACTCTTGGTATCATCATTACTCGATGACACACTCTCATGCTTTAGTTAACACTTCATCATTGAGGGCACCCTATACACATGAACCTTACACATTACATGAAACATAACACACTACACATTACAAATTTCATGTATTCATGACACCTCCTCTCGCAACCTCTACTACACACTTTGCATCTTATTCAAAATACACATTCAAAATACATATTCTTTGCATCTACTTCTACACGGTGTAGTCGTTACCATATAACGAAATCTAGGTCCATGGTCCATACTTGACTGCTAAGGGTATACATCTCAAATGGAACTCAACACACTCATGCATTGACTCATTCACTCATGCACTCTCTACACACTCAATGCTTTGATGATCACAAGTTTCTAACACACATAATTCATGCATTTTCTGATGATGCACTCTTGTTTTATGGTTCAATATCGACTACCGAGGGAACATGTATAAATGAACATCAGTCACATGCATACCCATCCACTTAGGGGGCACGTGGATCCTTTCATTCACTCTGCATTCCATTTCATCTCATCCACAACATACTCCATATCTTGGTCACATTTAATCTTTCTTACTTATGATTTTACATGTACACTTTATTACACATGATAGATAGATATATTTCATGTCATTATATTTTCCATATATACACACACGTTCACTTCTCTTCTAGTTGTGATAAAAAAAAATATACAAATCACTACACGCAACATGGATGCTTGGAACAATACCTAATACCGGTCCTCGGCATCTCACGGGGCATCCACTTTCGCACACATCACTCGTGATATTTTTTTGATTTATACTACTTCCTCTTGTCAATATCACACTACTATATTAGATTATGCACACATTGAAATTATTATTATATCTTTAACATGATAATAGGTGCTTCATGTGCAACATTTGTCTTGCAAGAACTATTTTCTACCATGGTTGTTTGATATCTTGCTTTCATTATTTGTCATTTCTTTCTATTGTATGCCATTATTTGTAGGCTTCACCCTTTTCCTTATGTGAAAAATGTATGATTTTGGCCACGTTGGCCTCGATTGTATTATGACATCATGAGTGATGTCCCATGTTTGTAGTCAAATATTTATAGTATAATTTTTCTTCTTGCATCTTAGCTTACACATTGTCTACTTAGCCTACTTTTTTCTTCTACATATATGTTTTTTCTTGAACTAACACTTGTTTCCTAACCAATTTGTTTGTGTGTGCCTTAGTTTTTACCAAGCACACTCCCTCCTCCTACAAGGCATAGTTTCAACACAATGGTCGGTCTTCCTTTGGGTTTCATAATCCTCGGTGATGTTGCATGGACCCCAAACAAGGGGGCATCCTTTGGGTGAATATATCACCCATACACTAGTTAACATTCATCACACAACATAGTTCAATACTAATACAACAAAGTCATAAATCTCGAGATAAGGCTCAAAATTTGACTAAGGTCCTTAGCACATCATAAAAACCAAAGTGCCCAAGACAAGACAAGAGTAGCACCTAGGAACCCCCGACCCTTCCTAGATACATGTGATCGTGGGGAAGTTACATATAATTTTCCACTTCACACAACAACTTTTACAAGGCACATAGTCCTTAGCACTCAATATGAATTCAAGATACAAAACATTGTTTCTACTTTCACATTAGATCGAATTGTTTAAATCAGATCATATTTTTAAACACCATTTGTTGTGGTGTTTTACATATCTGAAAGTAGTTAAAGGTTGGGGGATGATACAAGACTTATCTCCCTACACTTCTTCAATTTTTGGTGTAAGATTAACCAAAAAACTCGTAGTCAATGTAAGCTCGGGGTGAGATCTCCTAAAAATCATTCTTCTACATCATCTTTAGGATCCTTTCTATCTCTTTTCTCATCACGGATCAGGTGCACATGTTCCTCTTTCACATTTTACTCATTTTTTTATCATATACACGCATATTTGACTAATTGATAATTCTTATCTTTTGTAGGTCTATCTTTATGGGAAGTGGTAGTCACATCATAATCACACATCAATAAAATTTACAAAAAAAATAGTTACAACATGACATCAAAACATACACTCTCACCCTAGGGTAATATATCATCACTTCTTTTCACTTCCTCTTTTTTAGAATCCACATTTTACATTTTTATCACTCCACATTTTTTCTTATCTCTCGACACACTTTTCACCATTTATCTACATGGTTATCAAGTATGCATCCCTTATCTACTTTATGCTATTGGGAATTCACTAAAAACATAAATTAGGGAAAAAATAGACACAAAATAACACACTTTGGCTATTTATCTAGTCCCGATCACATAATACTATTCATAGGATTCCTAATTAAGAAGAGTACTAATTAACCCATTTCTTTGGCCATATTTGCATGCTTTCTATTTCCACTTTTGGTGTTACACACCTTCTTTCCCAATATGACCTTCGACCCTTTAGTATCTTTGAGTTTGGACACAAAGGCCCAACCAGGATGCCAATGTTAGATGCCCCCATCCCCTCTAGGTGCCCCTGACTTGTTTATAATTTAATAACATTTTTGGGTCCTTTCTAGCCATTTGGGCATCTCATATTTTTTTATTTGGACTTTTTAGGGTTAATTACAAAATTAGAGCAACGAAATCATATAAATATAAAGTTATGTGACCATAATAAAGGACCCAAACACTAAGCATTAGATATCACCACCTAAGGTTACATCCAAAGGCTATTCAAGATCATTCAAACATCCATTCTAACATCCACACGAGAGAAAGGGGATGCATTCTTATATATGAATTTCATAGGAGGGGAATTTCATTCTATTACATGATTGTATCTACTTAACATCTTCTACATCTATTTATTATTCGTTATCATGTGCGACATGCACAAGAGCCACCTAGGGCACTATTCTTTACACAAACACACACATAACTACATTGGGTCTGAAATGTAGTGTAGCAATTAGTCATAGGGTCACTTATTTTACACTTGAGGATAATCCGACCCCTCATTTGCATTCTTTTATTTTTGATATTTGATGCAATTTTGAGGGGTTTTCACGTCATTTCTTTATTGTAGTTTATCAGTGACATTGGTGACAATTGTGTGACATACCAAAAACAAGAAGTGAAAGATAATGAACACCTTATGACTAGTCAAAAATGGTTTTATGATAATTTTGGCAATCACGAGGCATCGAATACTAGTTTTAAGCATGCGGAGTTCCCTAACCCATTCCAGGTGCCCGAGTCAAACATATTGCTCCATCTATACATTTATGTGGGTGTTATTGTGACAATATGCACTTCATATTTATCAGTTCGCCACTTCAGCACAACCTAGGATTAATTAGAAAATAGCTAAGTCATTTTAACTCCTCTTTGCACTTAGGGTTTTAAATCTTAAATGCTTTGTTTCTCGGGTCATTCATATACTTATTTTTCTATTTATTTATTGCTACATCGTAATTAGATCTAGGAATTTATAAATTTCATATTTTCTTAATCAGTACAAAAGGAAAATAGAGGTGTATAATAAAATTCTAAGGAGTTTTGGCACAATATGGAGATTACAAAGGACGTGTGAGAGGATATGAAATGAAAATTATAATGTTGTACAATGGGAACTCTAATGTTTCAAGAAGGCCCAAAAGTGTAGTATGAAAAATAAAGAGGCAAGAATGTAACCGAGACCATGTATACATAGAATTATTTTTAAAGTGGCTTGGTTAAGATAAAGAAAGGTAGAAGTGTATAATAGAGTAGGTGATTAGTGAAAGTAAAAGAAGTGATTAGAAATATATGATCAAGGTGGATAAAATTTAGTTAATGGTCAACAAGAGTCTAGTGAAAATTTTGATGTGGCATGAAAAGGACACATGGATGGCATAAACTATCTTTGAGAATTTATGATCTCAAAGACAAACTCTAAGTTTGAGAGGCAAATTTGGAAGAATATAGAAGGAACTAGATAGGGGAGAGAGAAAATAAGGCATGCCTATAAATGGGGATCAAATTCACCATTCATAAGAGTTGTGATAAGAAAAGAAAATGGCCAAGGAGCCAAAGTTGAGTTGTTATTAGTGCACAAAAGGAAAAAATTAACTAGTAAAGGTTATCTCGTTTTGGAAAAAAATAGTCTAAAGTAAATCCATGAGAGAGATTTGTAATATCCTTGATATAAACTTCTTATAGATGTCATTAAGGATTTTTAGATAAATAAGAAATATGTAACTTATTGTCTATCCCTTTTCTGAATTTGAAGCGGGGAGTACCCTATCCCATAAGATCCTATATTTCTAATACAACCACATATAGAGTAGCAATATCCACCATAAATCTCAATCATTACTCACCCATAAATTTTTATTCTAAGACAAAAATATATTTTCAAAATTATCACCTTTCTTCAAGTTACATTGTCCTAGTGAGGCCTCCATCTCTTTTAGAATTGACTCATAATATGAATCATTTTCCTTCACTAGAGAAGTCAAGTCATCTATGGATAATGATTCCATATATACTTTGTTCACTTGAACCCACAATCAAACCTCTAATTTCACCAATTATTCTACCTCTATATTCTTCTTCTTATAACTAACATGTAGTGTGGAAAAATCGTATCAAAAGCATAAAACATCACCGAATCCACCAAATTTTAATTTTAATGAAACCCATATTGATAATTTTAACTAATCCATGGCATGCCAATGCCTAGTCACTAACCCCTTAGACAACCATCATGATGTTTTCCAAAATTTTAGGTAATAATAATGATAAAATAACCAAGACTCTATAAAGAAAATGAATTATTAAGGTAAAGTAATAAGTGTAGTCTTTTAGTTCCCCTTAAGCATTATGAGTGTTGGCACACTATTTAGTTTGGATTGAAAACTCACTTGAAGTGCATGTAACTACTAGGTATCTCCTTTGTTTTTACCTATCAAGATGTTAGCATGTATATTATTCATAATATTAAACCAAGTATCCATTCATACAAAATTAATCAACTCATTCATATCATTGCAAACGCATATAATAAGGAAACAATCATTCCAAGTAAACCATAATTAGGATCAACTACATTAATGTAACATAACACCATGTTTACATACATCAATAACCTTTATCTAACCACATTGATCCATTAATTAATATAATTCAATACATAATAGAAGATAAATACATAAAAATTATCATACTAGTGTATTGATACATGCGCACAAGCATCGAGAGGCCCTAGATCTATATTAGAGAAGAATATCTCTACACATAACACACACACACACAAAATTACAATAACTAAGCATTCACCAACTATTTATAAGGGTTTGGACGTGCCCTTCACCTCCCATGCACTTCCTAATAATAGGACGCATGTTTTCTTCCTCAAAGAAACCATGCGTACAATAGTTTCATGTTTTACATAATATCTATTAATAGACTATCCTATGAATATTCTGCTTTAATCCTACTAATATCCGAATCCATGCATGTGATTCAATCCTTAATTTGTATGTTTCTTTATCCAAAATTATTCTTGGGATTGTCCATCAAGTTAGTCCACTTTTATCCTTTACTTGGTCAGCACTCCATCTCTACTTTTCTTATTTTTAGTTTAACCTAGAAAATTGGCTAAGTCCTGTGTTAAATCATGTGCCTATGTATTCCCACACACTATCCTTCTCCCACACTCGTGCATAGCTTCCTATATGCTACATTGAATCTTCTCGTGTTCACGTGATTCTATGTATATCCTCTATACTCTTGTACTTAGTCAATTTTCCAACCCAACATTACCCAACACTACCCAACACTAGGTATGTTGTCTTCCCTTAACAACACTAATCAAAGAATAATTTCCAAATAATCAATTGATATCTGTCATGAATGAAATAATAAATAATTTAGCTTGCACCAAAGAATCAAAGAATTTGCATCTTTTCCTTTATGGGAAGGATTTATGAAAATTATCTATCCAAATTTTCTCTAACTCCCTCCATCCCTCCAATTCCTTTGTTGCCTTAATCGGTGAAACATCCACAATATAAGGCACTTTCTTGGGTGTCATCTCATCAATTCTACTTTGTTAAGTTCTACAATCAATTTCTCTAATTGTGAGCTCACATTATCTAACACATCCATCCTACACATCACTTGAGGAAAGAGTTCCTTCAATATTTCCTTGAATGTGGCCTTCATCTGGGTAATCAAATCCCTCTTCCGTTGTATTTCTACCAACATTCTTTCCCACTAGGCCCTGTTGTTTTTCATTCCAACATGCATCTCTTTCAACTTAGCTTCATTCCCGATCACCAATGTTATCACCACTTGATCAAAATCCTAGAAACTATCAAATAAAAATTCTACCCTTCATGTGGCTTCTTTTACTTCAACACCCAATGCCCGATACTACACAAGGTGAGCATCTATATATTCTATGCGATCCTTCTTTTTCGGGTCATTTCTTCTTTAGTGGGGTCTATTTTTATGCTATTTTTCTCATGCATGAGTATACGCACCAATTCCTCTAAGTAATGTTGTGTCATCTCATACATGGCTTGGGATTGTTAAACTAGATCTAGGCATGTGATTATAATAGGATTTACAATGCATTATTCCTTGGTGTATGCCACGCATGTCCATCCCTTCTCTCCCTCACCTCTTATTTCAACTATGTAATGATTTTATCTTTCTCGTCTATCTCATCACACAATCTTTTAATCTCAACATTATTATCTAAAGCCCTTAGTTCTACTTCTAATGTCATCTTGTTTAATGTGTTTCTTTCTTGTTTGTCACCTAAGAGTTGTACATTAACCACTAGGAGACTCTCTCTTGGCATGGAATTCAATCGAGTCTCGAGATAATGAGTTTGCACTTATCTCAAATTATGGCTCCTCCATATGTGGTGGTATGCCTATAATAACATCTTTCGGTACATAGGATGCCCTCCTTTTCTTGAAGAACATACATACGAATAAGTCATTAGAAGTCACTGTATTATGATATCTTGCACAAAAAACTTGTTATTAATTTTTACCTCCTGGGAAAAAATGAACAACGAGGGGTCTACAGGCTAGAATTTTCAAAGTTGGTGTATAACATTTTTTTGAGTTCTTCTATACCTTTATGATGCCTCGGAACTAAGGAGATCTCAATAATTCCATGATGTAAAGGAAGAAGGTTGAAAGCATGTAATAATGCTTCGTATGGGGGACTCAAGCTCAAACAACTCTCTAGATAGCTCGACCAGCTGCTCAATTGACCTTATATAATGTCTAGGATAGAATACCTTCAACATAGCTTAGTTGGGATAAGTGGACGTGATATGGGTTATTTTGACAGCTCAACCAACTCATGTAAGCCAAAACCATCTATTTGGTGTTAAATTCTTCATATGCAATGTTGGAAATATGCGTGAAGGAGTACTAGGTTCCCAATATATCTTAGATGGGTTAAAATTGGTCAAGTCAATAAGTAGCTCAATGAGTCAGGCTCAAGGATATCTAGACAAGCTGCGAATACCGGTTGTAATCCTATAGTGAGGAAGGAATGGCTCGAGTCCGAATGAGTTGGAAATAAAAAATTGATAGGATTAAAGGCTTGAGACAATTTGATAATATGTCGAATCATGTTTTGGTGACTCAATCTGCATTCATTAAGGAAGTTGAAATAAGGGCATTAGGGATCGACATATAAGTTTGGTGGTTGAAAGCCAATGTCAATGTAAAAGGAGTGCATGTGGGCTTTAATGTATAAAATTCACATGGCATCATAGTATGAAGCTCAAATTAAGTTTGGAGTCTAGATAGGGCCAATTTCTTGAAAGGATGAGCTTGATGAGGCTAGGATAAGAAAAGTGAGCTCGTAAATATCTTTACGTAAGTAGTGTAGAGTTCATGAGCCATTGGTAATAATTCGAGAGGACATTGGCTTGAAAGTTTTCATGTATCAAGTCTCAAGGTAGAATAGAGTGATTTAACGCAGGAATGCATAAGGATCAACAATCTCAGCTTGTAAGGAAATCAAGAATGACAACAAAAAGAGTAGTGTGGAGTGATCGAGTAAGAACTAGAGCCCAAGGATCATTGGAGAGGTACGGATGGACGACAGGACAAATGTAATAGAATAGGAACTCTAGGGATGTTCTTTCTTAGTGTTTTGCTCGATTTGTTTTTTGAGGTGAGAGATTTCGATCATTATTTTTGTCTTTCCTTGCACACTCCCAATTATAGTCAGTGTATTTTGACTTTGTCTGAGTGCGCGTGGACCGCATTTACATCATTCTCAGACTTCGGCTTTGATTCAACACCATATTTTTAAATCACAACCATTTTTTCTTATTCTTTGTTTCACTTCACGAGAATAGGCTTTGGTTATCTTTAACTATCACCGGTTACATTCCAACCAGCATGGGTTTAACTCAACCAGTGTTGGTTTGAAGTCTTTTTGGATACCTATCCAAAAGACACCTATTTCACTTTCTGAGTTGTAAAAGGCTCCTATCACCTTTCATATTGTTGTTACTTAAATCATAGTCACCTTACGTCTCATCCTGTGTGAAAATTGTCCGTCTGGGACCATCATGTAACAGACTATTGGTTTTTCTCGAGTGCGCAGCCTTTGGTTAAGCCTAACGAAGATCGGTTTACACGAAATGGCATCATCACCTTGTGTTGTTTTCTGACTCACCAAACTGACCTAATTCACTCACCGTTGACTATTTTCCTAATTTGTTGTGTTTTGTGCCATTTAGACATAATACAATCTCGCCAAATCAGTTCCTACCCACATGGTGCTGACCCGTAGTCAGGAAAGTGCCCTCATATTTCACGCTAGTCAACTACTGCTCCCACCTAGCCCTCCACCACCTAGTCCATCACCACCTTCCATTTCATCATCCATTGATCCTAATCAACCTAGCACCATTCCTATAGGTGACATGGAGTTCGCACGACTCTTGGATCAAAATCCTACTACTTTAAGCCACTACCTCACCCATGCCTCCACTTGAGATGCCTCGGGTCAATTGATCTATGGCATACCTGTATCCTTATCTCCATCCTTAATGATCACTTCCACCTCGGCTCTACCTCCTACCACGGTGACCTCACCCATTTTATCCCCAATTATGTCACGAACTTAGTCCCATGGCAACTTTGATCGCCACATCTGCCACCTCTATTGCACCTACGGTCTCCACCATACCTTCATCCACCACCCAAAGAATAGCATCATCCGCACCTGTTGTCTCATATATATGAGTTGTAATGCTACCACCCTTGGTGTTGGTAACCTCTTCTACCTCCCATCTCTACTAGGGTCATTACGAGTGTCCCACCCTCACATACCTACTACCATCTGCCTCCTGTTTCATCGATCATTCAGTCCAGGTATATACCCTCTATGTCTATCTCTCAATTCCCACCTCCTTATTCGACACCACCATACTCTGGAATGTCATATTCTTCATATGTCCAACAACAACCTCCTTTCACTCTCGGGGTACCCAATCTTCACAACCTAACAATGAATTTATCAAGTTAATGATGGACAAGATCTAGAAATTAGAAGCATCTGTTTCCAACTCCTGTAATTCTCTCACCTATGACGAGGATTGTAATGGGTCTATTCACCCATCCATTCGCATTTTCCCATATCTTGTACACTTGTAGATGCCTAAGTTTAACTGATTTAACAAGTAAGTAAGACCCGCAATGACAGAATTTGTGATCTTTCAAAAATGGGTGTTACTTAATTTCCCATGATGATGCTTTGCTTTTACAAACCTTTCCCATGTCCCTAACTAGTCCAGCATTGGACTAGTATAGTGGATTACCTAGACATTCCATCTTCTCATTCAACCAAATAGCCCAAGCCATCTTGGATAATTTTTCAATTAACGTCACCAAGAAGGTTACCATGACCGATCTTTATTCTACGTGTCAATATGACGATGAATCTATTGCAAATTTTGTCACTCGTTGGCGTAGCCTAATCAACCAAATCACTTTCCAATTACCACAAACTGAACTCATAGAGCTCTTCACATGAGCCTATGCTAGACATATCTCACCTACCTTACAGGTGCAAACTTTCCAAACATTCAATGAGGCTTTCACCATGGCACATAAGCTCGAAATTCGCACCATCAAAGAGAAGAAGATACAATTATGAAACAAGAACTCCTCGTTTAAATCACACAATACTTCCTCTTCCTCGAAACCTCAGACAAGTTATTCCAAAGCCAAGGGAACTACCAATGTAGTGGTACTTAAGGTTAGCCTTGCTCATCCATCCAATCATGCTAAACCTTCATCCAATTTGTCACCGGTCCAAACCTTCCAATTCGGACGAGAACAAAAGAAATACACCTCAATTGGAGAACCATATTCATCTGTTTTAGAAAATCTTATTAAAGTTAATGCCATCACCCTTCCTCCTATCAAACCACATACTAGTTTTAACCCCTCTCTCCCCATAACAGGTTGGTATAAGGAAAATTACTACAATAACTATCACCGTGTAAAGGGTCACAGTGATGCAATTGTGTCACCTTTAAAAACATTTTTCAGGTAATGCTCGAGAGTGGAGAGTTAGTCTGGATAACCCTAATGCACCTGCGAATCAAGACCTTCATATATTCAAGAAACCATTCCCCATCTAATGATCAAACTGGTGATGCCTCACACAATGAAAGTAATACACGTGAGGTACATGTTATCTTTACCGACTTACCACTTGATTCCTAAATATCTTCTATCCCCTCCATCGAGGAAATCCTAGCTCAAATCCTCTACCCACATAGGAACCTACTTTATCCATTCCTCTACCCATAGAGGAAATCCCTTCACCTCCCCGTACATGTGCGAAGGAGTCTCTAGTTAGCACCGATATCATTTCCCCTTCGGTTTCCATGCCCTGGGAGCTGCTACAAATTGTACCTCCTGCACCCATATAGGAGTACCCATCATCTTCTCCACCTATTCGGGATCTAATAGATTTTCCGTTATAACTCAGTGACCATTCTCCATCAGCTACCCAAGATCCTATGGACATAATTTTGGCTCTCTTACCTACATAGGCCAAATCCAGTGAATTCCCTATTTCTCATACATATTTTACGGGAATCACTACTCACTCCACATCTACGTCATCTACCACAATTTCATTCTCACGTTTGGACAACCACGGACTATGTTGATAGGTCTTCACTTTGGGGCATCTCTTAAACTCGGTCTCAACCCAAATGCAATCATCTTCCACTGACACTTCTACCATTTATCCGAATATGTTTCAAAACCCAAAGCGCACATGAACATAACTCTTGATACATCTTCTATTGCATCATCCTAATCTATGCCGCTGCCCCTCTACTTGCTAGCTGATGTGTTCCAACACCATCTCTTGTATCTAAACCCATTGGAGTTCTATGGGTAACACCCACATCAAACCTTGCACATCCTCTTGTTAGGATACACTTGACCACATCTTCCCATATACCTATTGAAGCAATCCCTCAACCTAAACAAAAATTCAACCTTCAAATCCACATACACCGACCTCACCAACTACACCTTTATCACC
Organism: Taxus wallichiana var. yunnanensis; assembly: GCA_018340775.1. Taxonomy (NCBI): domain Eukaryota; kingdom Viridiplantae; phylum Streptophyta; class Pinopsida; order Cupressales; family Taxaceae; genus Taxus; species Taxus wallichiana. The sequence goes on along the minus strand of CM031239.1, from coordinate 233,991,002 downwards.
TTCACCCCTACCATCCATCTTGGGACCTCACCCCTCTACCTTAACAAAATATACTCTCTCCAAGGGTAAACCTAAAATTCCCTTGACCCCTTCACCACAACTTGCAGCTCTACCTAGGCGAGCCTTGTGTCCTTCATCACCATCTATAACTTCTTTTCCTCCTATACCACCATTACCTTATATACCTCCTTCACTACCTATGACATTTTCTTCCACCTCACCTATACCTCCCTCTTGACCTCGACCAACACCTACCGCTGCACCTCAGTTGTCCCCTTGGGTCACTCATCCTCTCCCACCATCTACCTTTCCATCTACATCACGTGCTCCCCCTACACCTCTACCTAAGAAAAAGCACCAAAATTGAAAAAACCTGTTAATCTTCAAATAGGTGGTTAAACTTACCCCTCTTTCTGTTGCTACACCTACACTAAAGAAAGTACAACCCAAATCCAAGGCGCATCACCTCCACTACCACCACAACTACCCAATCTTCCAACCAAACCTACTTTCACTTCACATATTGATCCACTAGTTGGATCATACGCCACAATCTTGGCTAACCTCTTAGAAAGGTCTGATATCACCCTCCCTCCTCTTAGATCTTACGACCCTCTTAAACCTAAACCAAAAGGGTTTGATGATGCTAAAATTTTCACTTACCATCATGTGCCAGGACACGATGTTGAGAAGCTGTAAGGGTCTAAAGGTTTCCCTCATTCAATTATGTCCTTCTAACCCCAATTTTGATGACGACGACCTCTGGATGATGAACCTATTTCACCCTCACCACCTTCTTCCTACACCTATACCACAACCTCCATTTTCACCACCACAACCTTTCTGTCCATCTCCAAAATTTGAATTCAACACGGTCCACATCCATGAGATTGCTTCACCTTCTCCTAAATGCCGGTGTTTGACACTCATCCACGAAGGCTCTTATCCACCTCTTGGTAAATATCCCTCTTAGTGGTATACCTTTCATGGTAACCCCACCCCATTAACCTCTCTGCCTCAAATTAATATGGTTCACATCATTACCCGAGGTCAGTGAGACAAAGGAAAAGACAAAATAGATGATCCATCACCCAACCACGTACCTAACATACCAATTGCACCCGCACCTAAAGTCACTATCCATGGTATAACATAGCCTATTTCTGATGGGGTTACCCACCACACGATGCTTAAACAATTACACCAATCTCCTTTCAAAATGTCCTTATACGATCTCATCGAAACCTCTGAGTCACATTGTCAAGCCCTCATGGAGATCCTTAAATCTATTGAGGTTTTACCTAATGATCTCACACTGTAGCATCTATTATCACACCTCATCATGTACTTCTCTCACCAAATTGCCATCTACATCATCACCTCCACTTGTTCATCAAGTTGATATCCTTAGTTTCTACGATGAAGAATTTGTTCCCCACCAAACCGATGACCCAAATCCTACCCTTTTCATCTCCATCGATATCGATAATATACACATCCAACATGTTATGATTGATGGGGGCACTAGCATTAACATCATCTCCTCTCACACATTCGAACAAATGTGCATACCCAACAACCGTATGCATAAACATCTAGTTATGTTACGTTCATTCAATGATGCTATCACCTCTACCCTCAAAGCACTATCATCCTCCATGTTTGTTTGGGTCCCCATACTATTCCTAAGTTGTTCTATGTTTTGGAAGGGGAGTTTCAATACAATTTGTTTCTCAAGCAACCTTGGATTCGTATCATGGGTTGTGTTCCTTCTACTTTGCTTTGACCGATGTGTAAAGTTTGAACATGAAGGATGGTCCTATACCATTGCAGCTGACCCATCACCTTTCAAAACCTCGTAACATGCTTTACCGGCCTAATGACGTACTTGTACCTGTTAAGGAATCTACCTCCCTGCCTACATCTTCTTCACACATGACCCCATCCACCAGTGTTACAACCTCACCTTCACCCAAATCTTCTATTCCCACCACTGCTGTCACTTCTACCAGTCACACATCAACTTCCCAACTAACCGACACCTCCACCGATCTAACTTCTAACGCTTCCTCCATTCTAACCACCAATATATCAACCACTGATCCCTTGGAAGGTGTTTTTCAACACCTCACTATGGGGGAGTATCGCCTGTATAATGTCAATACATTCCTTACTCCACAAGAGTATGGAAACCTTCACCAACATCCTCACTATGATCACCACATAGGAAAGCGTCTCCTTTATGGTCCTCCCCACCTTCGTACCCATCTTACCTATGGGGGACTCGATATTTCCACTTACACACCCGAACCACCATCACAAACCCGACCTTTTTCGGCTGACCTTCAGTCACTTACCAACCACCGCTTCGCTCACACTTTCCTACACCATTGTGCCTGGAAGGGTTTTGGCTTTGGCCTTTATGAGCAAGGTTGTCACACCATTATTTCATGTACCACGCATAAACACAATGATCATAGTGGAATCGGTTTTACCAAACTACCTGCCAAAAATCCCCATATTGAACTCATTGAAGACATTGACCCCTCTCCACCTTCTTCACATACCCCACCTTCACCACCTTCACCAATGGATTCGATGGATCCTGAATCTATCCCTCTTACCTGCTTTTTTCATAAATACCATTTCCTTGGGGCTGCTAACCTATCACCGCGATGGTGAGGCTCCTTCCTCTCTTCCTTTCTTGTATCCTGACGGGATGGGGACGATACTCCTATTAATGTCATTCAATGTCAAGATGATGAGTTCATACTCACCTACCTTAGTCTTTGAGGAATCTTATATTCACCGGTTGTTACCTTTTGAGATGCAAACAATGTTGAATGAATTGAATATCGAAGTCAATATCCACACTTAGGATGACCCCCACATTCTCATGATTGGCCAATCTCTAGATGCTTCGAACAGAAGCCCTCACTTCTTTTCTTAAAAGTCATAGCCATGCTTTCTCTTGGTCCTATGCTGACATGCTTGACATTGATCCCACTATAGTGGTCCAAAATATTGTAACCATTCGTGATGTCAAACCCATAAAACAAAAGTTGAGGAAAATGCACCGTCACATTGCTCTTCTTGTCAAAGAATAACTTCAACGCCTTCTCTTAGTTTCCTTCATCTTACCCATTGATTACCCCCAATGTATTTCTAACATCATCCCTGTCACTAAGGTGATAGGGGGACTTTGCATTTGCACCAATTTCTATGATCTCAACCTTACCTGCCCAAAAGATGATTTTCCTCTTCCTGGTATTGACTAGTTAGTTGACCTTACTGCTGGCCATGAAATGCTATCACTTATGGATGGTTTCTCGGGTTATAACCAAATCTTGCTCACTCCATAGGATCAACACAAAACCACATTCATTACCCCTTGGGGGACCTTCTACTATCGAGTCATGCCTTTTGGCCTTAAAAATGCTGGTGCCACCTATCAGCGGGCTATGACCTACATTTTCCATGACATTATGCACCATATATTAGAAGATTATGTAGATGATCTTCTCACCAAATCCAAACATTGGGCGAACATCTTACTGTCTTGAAAACCATCTTTGATTGCCTTATCAAGTATTGTGTTCACCTTCAACCCAAGAAATGTGTCTTCGTGGTTCTCTCAGGAAAGCTCCTAGGATTTATCGTTTCCTTACGTGGTATAGAGGTTGACCCTACTAAAGTCAAGGCCATTCTCGATATTCCTCTACCCACTAAGCTTCACCAATTTCATTATTTGTAGGAAAGTTGCAATCTATTTGTTGATTTATTTCCCAACTCTCTAACCGTTGTCAACCATTTCATCACCTTCTCAAAAAGGATGTCTCTTTCAAATGGGATGATGACTACCACAAAGATTTTGAGGCCTTAAAACAATACCTTCTCCAACCACCCGTACTTGTTCCACCTAAAGACGACCAACCCTTCTACCTATACATCTCAGCTACCGATCACTCTCTAGGGGCCATGCTCACTCATCGTGATGATCAACATAGGGAGAAGGTGGTTTATTACATAAGCCATACCCTTTTGGACTACAAAAACCTGATACACTCATCCTGAAAAACTTTACTTAGCCTTAGTTTTTGTTGCCACCAAACTTCACCATTACCTACTCAACCACAAAACCTATGTTGTGACCAACACTGACCCCTTACGCTTCATGTATGCTAAACCTTACCAAAATCAACATGCCACAAGTTGGCTCATGCTTCTTGCTAACCTCGACCTCAAATTCATCTACCAAAAATCTATCAAGGGCCAGGCCATTACTGACTAGTTCTCTGATGCACCTCTTATTGGGAATCAATCTTCAAACTTTGATTTCCCTAACGAATCCATTGCTAACCTCTCTTTGGATGATGACCCTTACCAAATGACCTTATTCTTTGATGGTTTCAAATGTCAGCGTGGGGGTGGTGAAGGTATTATCCTCATTCCTCTTGATGGCGAACCCATGCCCTTATCATTCAAACTTGACTTCGAATGCACCAACAATATCACCGAATACAAAACACTTGTATTGGGACTCATGACTGTCTATTCCTTAGAGGTTAATTCCATTAATATTGTTGGTGACTCTCAGCTGGTATTAAACCAAGTCAATGGTGTTTACTAGTGTCATAATGAAATACTTCAAAATTACAAATGTTAAGTCGACATTATGTTGACTACCTTTGGACAACTATAAACTTCAAACCATTCCGCGATCCACCAATAAATTCGTGGATACCATGGCCTACCTCACTTCCCAAATACCCACTTCACCACTGACGATTCGGACATCTTTGTTACCATAAAACACATGCTTTGAGATCTTCTTATCAATCTTGTTGTGTTAACCTTGTCTGCAATCAAGACCTTTGGTATGAGTAGCTTGTGGACTACCTTTCCCTTTCTATATTGCCTCCTGATCTCACACGTAATGGACAACATGCTTTTCTCAAAAAGGAATCTCATTATGTCATCATGGGTTGCCTTCTCTATAAACAAGGCTTTGATAGTATTCTCTTACAATGCCTCGAAGCTCTGAAATCCCTATACCATTAAATAAGTTCACAATAGAATCTGTGGAGGTCACTTCAGTGGCCTTGCTATTGCTAAATGCATTCTTCTCCTAGGCTATTACTGGCCGACCCTCAATCATGATTTTTGTGACTACATTAAACATTGTGTAAAATGCCAACAACATGCCAATCTTCATCACACACCTAGTCATGCCTTACAGTCGGTCGTGACCTTTGGCCCTTCTCTCAATGGTGTTTGGATCTTGTCGAGATAGATCAATCCCCACTCTTCCCTAAGACATCAATGGATCATCACCACTACGGAATAATATACCAAATGGTTTGAATCCATACCCCTCATCTCCACGAAAGATGAGACAATATGTGAGTTCATCAATCATCACATTATTTATCTCTTTGGTGTTACACATCACCTTATCATTGATAATGGAAAAAAATTCAAAAAAACTCTCAGAAACTTTGTGATGCCTTTAGCATCCAACTAAACTTCTCCTCACCATATTATCCACAAACCAATGGCCGGCCAAATCCACCAACAAAACCCCGAACAAAAGTCTCATAAAAGTGGTTAATGGTGCGGGAAGGATTGGCATACACACATTCCTTTCACCCTCCTGGGCATACCGTACTAGTATTCGCGCACTCTCTTGTTGCCCTTGCGCTTTTATCTCGGTCCATGGCACCGAGGTTTTTGCCTCTCAAAGTCCAAATCCCGTCTCTCTATATTTCTCTTCAAGATATGCTTACTGATGATGACTTTCACCAAGACCGTTTAACACAACTTGAGTTATTAGACGAATGTTGTCTTCATGCTCTCGACCATCTCCAAGTCTACAAAAAACACATCAAGCATGCTTATGACAAATGTGCCCATGAACGCACCTTCAAGGTCGGTGATCTCATCCTCAAGGAAAATCAACATGTAATCAAAGCAAACAAAATAAAACGGGGCAAGTTTTCTCCTAATTGGCTTGGACCATACATCGTGACCCATGACTATGGATCAGGTGCTTATCGTTTGTCTTCACTTGACGGTAAGCCCGAACCTGATCCCCTCAATGCCTTCAATCTTTGACCATTCTACTATTGAATTCTAGTCCTACATCACTACTTCTCTATTTCATGCTCATCCCTTGAGTGTCATTCACCTTTCTCTTTTCCACCCCTCCACTTCAACGACTAAACAAGAATCATGTGATTACCCGTCACCCTTTTTCCCTCTCTTAAATATGTGCACCAATCTCTACATATGGCATGATTCTCATGGATACTTTTCATCTTCTTTTAGATGAGATCCCATGGTCATTCACCCTTGCCTTCTCAACAAGAACCAAATGCTTCATTATAGTCTAGTCCATGACTTAAAAGCCAAAAAAATTATTTCCAAAATAAGGGATTAACTCCTTGAGTCAAACTTCCAATATAAAATATGAATCCCTCAAAAGGACATCTTCCACCTTCAATTGTCACTATAAGTAGACTGCTCCCTCAAAGGAAAGCTATAAAAAGCTCTGCAACTCTCTACATAGTCTTTCCAAAAAGAGGACTATTTTCTCAAAAATCAAAATTCAGAAGCTTCCCGCATCGTTCAGCTTTGTGGAGACCTCGAGGAGACATATATTCATCCCTTATAGACTTCCCACATCAATCAGTCTATCTAACAAAGTCAAAAAGAAAAAGAAAAGTAAAATTTTTGTCATGGACTTGTCTATTGTGATCTTGGATTCCTTGCCCAAGGCATTTTGCTTCATAACATATGACCTGATTACCTTCACCTCCTTACCCATTGTATTTTCACTTCATACCTCAAGGTACATGCTGAACCAATGACATTTGGTGATCACGTGACTATTTTTCACTCTTAGAATTATCAATCATGCAATGTCTTTAGGGTCTTCCATTCACTAGCCTATCTATAGATGTGTTTCATACGTTTTGATCCTTGCCAATCGGGTGGCTTTCTTGCCCCCTCTTATCTTTTTTCTTCTTCATTACCTTTTGATCCTCCTATATAGGACTAGACCCTTGACACCTATCTTTTGGGATTTTCTTCTCCCACCTCAATCGACCTAAAATCACCTTTACCTATCTACCTATACTCTACCCAAACTTAATTGATCTTGACCTAATCATCCCTATGACCTGGACTCAACCCTACCTACCTCTTCTTCTATCTACTCATATTCTTCCCTAGCCTATGGGAGAACTACATCGATCTAAGGTCCCTTTTCATCGGGACTATGTAGGCAACACTTCTAGGGCATGGGGCCCTGGAATATTAACTCAGACTCTTTACCCTAACCATTTTCCCCACCTTTACTCGATTTCCTGTTCATATCAAAAACCCATAAATCTATCCCATATCCACATCATTCGACCTACATACACTCCTCATGTTTCACATACTCTTTTACCACTACCATTATTTCCCATATTCATCTATAACTCATATTTACACATTGTACACCATTACATTCATTTACATTAACATGTATTACAGAAATACCAAAATACACGGCCATGCCTAAACCAACTCGACTCGATTTATGCCTAAAATTAACCTGACTCAATCCATGCCTAAACCAACCTACCTCGATCTATGCCTAAAAATGACCGACTCAATCCATGCCTATAATTAACCCGACTCAATCCATGCCTAAAATGACCTGACTTGATCCATGCCTAAAACCGACCGACTCGATCCATGCGTATAATTAACCTAACTCGATCCATGCCTAAACTAACTTGAATTGATCCATGCCTAAACCGACCTAACTCCATCATGCCTAACTCACCTAATCCATTCATATCATAACGAAAGTAAAATAAAATACACATCACAACACATAATCATCTGAACCTTGTACATCTTCTCATATAAATACCTGTGCGTTAGAATGATGTAAACTCATCTCAAAAATACATGTGTCTCTCATACATCACCAGCTCGTAGGCCGCTATCCAATACAAAAATATCTTCAGCTCGCAAGCCGGTATCATGTACAAAAAAAAATAAAAAATAAAAAATATCTTTGGCACGCAGGTCGGTCTCATATATAATCCATGCAAAAATGACTCGACATGCAGGCTAGTCCATAACAACTCAATCATCCCCCTATCTGATGTTGGGGAATGCTCCCTCGTGATCGTGTCTCTCCCTTCCCATCTAGCCCTCCACCTTCTTCAACCTTACCTCATTAGTTGTTGAATCTTAATTATTTTACCCCTACCTCACCTTACTGTGTGTTATGACCTATCTACGGACCTAGAAAACTGTTTGTGACCTTTAAACTAATGTGCTCACTATACCTTGCAACATCAATTACTGTGTTCATTAACCTAATGACCTTACCTAGAATATTGCCATGACCATTTATTCTGACCCTACCTTTGGTGTGTACGGAAAATACCTAAAACATTCCTCGCACCTAACCTACGTTGTGTTTCCCGACCCTATCCTATACCTAGATGCCGGAATCACTTCAACCTTGTTTGGATAAACACATCGACCTTAGACGATGTAGATTTTGCAAGCTCTTCCACCTGGTACCGTGTCACAGTTTATACGTGTGCGTGCATTTAACTACCCCTACCTTTGACCTTGGCCCATTTTCCTATATACCCGATTCACCCCTTACCCCATTCCTCATTTCTAATCATTCTTCTTCACATCTAATTTTATCAAACCAATCGCTGATTTACCCTATCACCTCATCAGTTCCTAGTTTGAGGGGGATCACCTTCACCTTCACATGGGGCAGCCACATCTTATTTTTGTCAACATCGCTTACCCGCATACAAGCTACACAACAAAAAGGAGCAAAATGTAGACACCGAAATCATGTCGTAATCACCTTGGTCCTCTAACACACCCATATAATCACTTCCTCATCCTCAAAACCTTATCACCTACCTCTTGTACCCCACACATTTTAATTTAATTGTTGTAATTAAATTAATGTCATTTATCTCCATAAATATTAATTCAATTATTTTAATTAATTTAATGTCCTTTAACCCACAAACACATTAATTTAATTATTTACATTAAAATTAATTCACTACCCTCACCTCACATTTAAAATCCTCCTAAGGTTGGTTTTTGTCCTGAGCAAAAGAAGAGATCCTTATCAAATAGCGGAGTAACTTCCAAGGATTTTTTTTGAACAACCCAATATATCTCACCTAAACCGATGTCGGTTCACCCTAAACCAATGCCAGTTCACCCTAAACCAACTCTGATTATATCGAATGGACCAAATGGCCTATTTAGACCCATCTATAGCTTTATAATATGCATTGAAAAACTTCTGATCTCAAGTTTGATCTCTTTAGATGCGATAGCAGAATGAAGATTGATTTGTGATCAACAAAGGCAACCAAATACACTGGCACAACAGTGAAACTTTCTTCCTAGCATCCTCCAACACAAAGAACTTCTTCATTATTCTTTAGACATGTACCTCATAGAAGAGTAAGTATCCTCCTTCCATCTATTTCATTTTCTTATCATCATCTGTAGTATTTGTGGTAAAGGAACCTAGTCTTTTACCCTCTGTCCATTCCCTCTCTCTAGTTGCAGCCACCTTCCATACCTAATCATCTTAATACTTGGCCCAATTTCCTATTTGACCTCCTCAGTAGTCTCAGACCTTCACAACATATCTACACCCCCTCTGTGATCAATCCCCGTCTTTATCCACTCCACTTTTTCCCCAAAACTCCAAAAACCTAGAATGTGTGATTCCACTAGCCCCGACTTAACCTTCATTGGTTCTCTCTAAATGTTACCGGTTACAGTAAAACCATCATCAGTTCTATAAAACCATGGTCGGTCTCTGTGTCACCTAATCTCTATTAAAATAACAACCTGTTTGTGACCCACATCTAACTTAACCTCATTTTTTTTGACATATACCTATTTGACATTCGATCTATATCTACCCTAGCATGTTAGCTCAGATTCACCTATTACCATCCTCCTTGACCTCTGGATCTCCTTCTAGCCTAGCCTGTTAGATTAGATCTAGCCTACTACATTTTGTATGAGATGCCTAAATTGTATTAAACTATAGTAGGACAATATTTACTTTATTTCAGCATTGAATTGTCTTAAATAGTGGATTGAGAACCATCTAGGAAGTATCACACTTCTAGGATCTAGCATATGCTTAGCAGTCCACTGCATATATTGTTGAACTCTCTTTGGTGGTCTTGTTTTGGTTCTTATACAAGTAGTTCCTCCTAGCCAAAAGGAAGGTCTCATAATCACTTTGATTCAGAATTCAGATACGTGTGCATATAACCTTCAACTATCCCAAAATAGGTATTCCTCTTACCACCTTTACCTTATTTGTTTCGTCAAGTACTTCGAAGAAAACTAAGAAATCAGGTGAAACAATAGAGGAGATGCTGATCTAAAAATGGTTCACATAGAATTCATTGTAATAAAGATCCAAGTTCAGTGAGGGATGAATAATGCAAAAACCATGGCATAAAAACCTAGAAATAGAGGAAATTAAGCCCAAGTAAGAATCTTGTAGAGATCCTGTCAAGGTTTGAAATACCAATCTCTAAGTTGTGTAATGATCTGACATGCATGTTTAGATGAGATGGAGTAGAGATGAAGGATACATGAACGAGTTAAGATGAACAAGTGGTGAGTCATTATTGAGGACGAGGATGAGCTCAAGGTTGAGCTCAAGAGAGATTCAACATGGAGATAGCTAACTTTATTCACAACTAACTCAAGGTTGAAACAATCCAATCAAGGTAAAGCTTGTCGGGGTGAGGAAGAATTGGCATCACCCGAGAAAGGTCTAAGATGAGATCACCTGTAAAGGTGGTAGGGTCGAAACGTGAGATGAACTAAACTCATAAGGAAAGTAATGGAGAGCTCTCCAATCTTAAAGAATATGGACTCGAGATCGAAGGTTCATAAAATTGAGAGGAATTGTTGAGTTTCTCATCTAAATTAATGAGCTTGTGGAAGGGATCAAGATGTTGATTCATGGTTACTAGGAAGTGAGTCACCCAAGCTAAATCTACACCGGGTTGGTAACTCGATGTGGTGTTCGAATTAGCTGAACATGGAAGAAACATGGAGATTGGAGAGGCTCATCGTATAAGGCATGATCTCGAAAGACTTGTTGAGCGCATTGTGAATGTGATTGTAGGGCTCGTGGCTTTGAGTCATTTAGGAGTGAAAGAGTTGGATGCCAATGCAAATAATCTATACGAGAGCTTGAAAACCATAGAGGAGTTAAATCTGGTCAAGTTCAATGATTAGTGTAATAAATAAACAAGCCCGTTGTGTTCGAATGCAAGGGAGCTTGTCATCCAACTTGGTGAGTTGGTAGGAGAGCCAACCATTGAAGTGTCTTTTCATTTAAGATATCTCCCTTTCAATGTAAACCAACCCTAGGGGGTCCTATCTAAAATTATTAAATTAATATTTTTATTAAAATATTTTAATAAAATGATATTTTATTATTAAAATATTTTATTTAAAATATTATTTTAATTAAATGAGTAGATAAGTACTAGATCCTTCATTAATGAGACATGATGGAATGTTCTTAAGTGGTTCAACCAATTCTGTAATTAATGTTGACCATCATGTGCCTTCATTTTAGGGCAAGAATTTATGATTTCTCCTCTCTTCTCTCACATGAAGTTTCTATAAATTTAAGTTGGAAGCTTATTTTGATGGGTTACACAAGTTAGATGTGAGACATAGGTTAGATGATAAATGTTGCACGCTTTTAAGAATCCTCTCTCTTCTGCAAGTTATCTTTGTGGATTGAGGGAACTTTACAACCTATTTTCCAAGATTGTAATGAAAACCATTGCCTCTTATGAATGTAATGATGCATTGTGGACAATTTGAAGTAATAAAAGTGTATGTTTTGTGACTACTATTACTCCTTTCATCATTATATCTACTTTGTTATGAATTTTTCATGCTTGCAAGTATATTGTGCAAGTTCAAGTTTCTATTGCAGGTTCTTAGAGTTCGTGTTTATCAAGTGGTTAAGTATTGCATGAATAAGATTTGTGGTGCTTGTTCACCCTTCTCCATTTCACCCTTCTTCACTAGAAGACCGAAATATTTATTTTCTAGTTGATTTTGACAAAGGGAATGCATTATTCTTACTGTCGTATTTTTTTACCCTCTCTAAGTTACTGGTTGGTGAATTCGCTTATGGTGCACAACACCCTCTTCAAATCAACCCTTCTCAAATTCTAGTAACACCATTTATTTGGTGCATCACCATCCCTAATATAGTTTTATTTCTTGCAAATTGTTTTCCCTAAATCTCATGAAATGCTAGTATAGGTTTAGCTAACCATTTTATTGCACTAGGAGTAGTACAACACTTAGTTTAGGAAGAGGAAGTTGGCCTTCTCTAAAGTTTCAGCTCAAACCCAAGTCCCAAAGCTTGAGAGGTGATCCCATGTTACCAAATCGCATCAAACATCTTGTTCATATTTTGGCCATTTGGGGAGTATAGTGATTTGGAAATAAAAAAATTTGGTAGGATTATCAACATCTTACAATGGGGGGAATTACGGGATATGTCCTTTTATTCCATTACCTCTCGGGCCCCCTCGGTGATTCCTATGTCATATGGTGTAATGAGCCACTTGTTTCACCCGAGTCCTTCATTCATTCTTCCTCATTCTATTCTTCGTACTCCTCATTCTTCTCTCGAGTCATGACCTATTTACTCCTCGAGGTCTTTCTTTATTCTCTCCACCTTGTATTAATGATATGCTTCCTCCTCTCTCTTAGGGGTATCCTCCTCAACTTTCCTTTTGGCCCTTCTAATTCTTTATTCTTCTCCATGCTCATCTTGTGGCACGCAACGCACTCTTCTTCCTCTCGAATCCACTAAAGAGTGGATTAATGGTGATAATTGAGGCATCTCTTCCCCAAAATTATCAGCCTCCTCATTATCGTCAATTTGAACCACCTTGGGATTATTATTTTTGGAACTTGGATATTTTTGGAAACTTAAGGATCACGAAAGATGTAATTGTGCCTTTCCTAATTTCCTTGTGTTGCTCCTCTTCATCATTGTCTTCTTCCTCTCTATGGATTGGAGTATCTTCACAGGCCCTTTCTTTTCCACCATCTGTCTTCCCTTAGGTGATTTAGGATTTTTAAATCGTTCTCCACATACCTTTCATCAACCATCCTTTGTTTGAAGTAGATATAAATTTTTACGGGTTTGTCATTTCCAATGGCTAAATTATTAGAGTTGATATTGGTCTCATCTCGATATCATTGTCTCCAAATACACACTCTTTCTAGGATAGATATACATTTTTGATAAAGTGTATGATACTCAACATATACTTTTTTGCATTCATCTTCAGTTTGCACACTTCGTGAACCTATTTGCCGATGCTTGAAAATATCATGATGTAAAAGAAAACAAGAGTTTACACCAAGAAATATTTGTTCCATTCTTGAAATAAAAACTTATGAGGTAGAAATATTGATACACGTAAAACTCTTCCTTCCCTACCAACTATGAGGGTAACTTTCCTTGAATGTGCCACTCCTTTCCAAATGCTTCATATATCTGTTTTTACCATTTGTGAACCCCGATCTTGTAGGCTTTATTGATCATGTTGCACGTATAATTAGCGAACCTCTTTTCACAAGAGTTGTCTTTTGAGGGAGACTTCCACATTTTATCATTTGGCTCATCTGGCACCCCGATCTTTGAGAAGACAATCAATAAGAGTATTGTGCCAAAAGTGATATTATCTCCAATGCACACCTCTTCTATAATTTCATCATGAATAAAGCCAACAAGGTTGTAAGTAGTTTTTTTAGCCATCTTATTTTCTATGTGAATCCATCGCTTATTCACTCACATCCACCATTCTTATGATCCCAACTTCTTAACCAAGTGTAGAGCCACTCGATAATAGGGTCAATAAGTTTTATGATATACATTATGTACCCTCCTCACGATACTTTAAGGTGGGAGAAGTTATCTTCACCCCATCATCATCATCCATGTTAGTTGTAATTTATGTTCCCGAGCTTTGAGGCCAGTAACTTTTCCAATCAAGTGTGTGGTAAGGTGCATCCTTCTTCCCATAAAATAGAAATAGTCCTCATGGACTCATAGCATAAATCACCGATATAGTTGTTGAGGCTTACAAAAATAGGGTATTTTATAGAGTTGAAGGGCTCTCATGCTACTCAAAACTTGGTACCGTTTATCATCATAAATATGCTTATCATCCACAGTCCTCTTATTTATTCTATGTATCAACTCAATTTCTATTTTTCACTCATTTGAATCTGAGTGGTGGTTGTAGTCACTAACATCCATCTTCCATATATGGGACACCCAATCCTAACCCATAATGAATCCTTCTAGGTATTGCATCTTTAAATACCACTCTTCCTATATGTCCTCATCCATGGGTTTTAAATTTCCCTTTCCCTTCACCTTGGGTGACACAATTGTTGGTTTCCTTAGTGCCATGTGCAAAAATCCCAACTTCTGAACTATTACGCTTTTGTGCCTTAGGTGCTTATAAGTCCTTGTTTCCAACCATCCACACCGAATAAGCTTCTTACCATTTTCTCTTTAGTTAAATATGTGCCCTAATTCTTGAAACCCTAACCAAAAAACCCTGCAAACAATTATCTTATTGCTAATAAAATTAAACACTATCCTAAATTCTCAAATGTTTTTCTAAATGAGCTCTTGTACTCGATCGTGTTCTCACTTTTATCTGGTTCAGTCGATTCTTTAGGTTTGCATGTAAATTCACATAAAAATGCACCAATTTGTTTTTCTCAAATGCCAAATTTCTTCAGAAGGTAAGGTAATAATGAACTCTCCCTGACACCTCTTTTATAGGTTTATAAATTTTTATCACATTAATTACTCGTCACCTACCAACATACTATAAATTTAATTATTCTTTTATGATTTTTCCTCTATTTTCTTATGCGCACTACAATTTTAACCTTATGGCACACTCACTACTCATTCCATAGACCTCCTCCGTGCACCTTCCCCGCAATGTGATACATAATCTTCTACACCATATACAATTTAATTTATCTTGTTCCTTCCTACCTCACATTACAATGTGTATCCTTTTCCTCACGTGGTCTTCAATATGAGAAAAATTTCATGAGAACCCTCAATCTCAGTACCTATGACACATTTTTCTTTTACTTGTTTGTAATATTTCAAACAAGATACCACCTTTACACTCAGTCCATTAGCTTTGCGACAAGTCCCATTACCAACAAGATCTCTTTTCGACACACTTGCATCTAGTTCAGCCCACACTAAAATCATGTGTGGTCCTCTATGCATGAACTCAATAGATAGTAATCAACTTCCTACATGCAAGCGCACTTATTATAACCAAATAATGAAAACAAATAACTGAAATGTAAAAACAAAACATGAAATGGAAACCTGATCTAAGTGGTAATACTTCCTTTTTACAAACACCGAGAAGCTTATTTATAGTAGGGCTTCAAGCTTATCCCATTGAAGTAATCATGCACAATGGTGCCATCCAGTGCCTACAATTTACATGTACCTAATATAAGTATCTTGGTTACTAAAAAAGGTCCCAACCAATGCACCTTTAACTTCCATGGGTGACACGTAAATTTGGAGTCATAGAGAAGGACCATCTTGTCAAATGTAAATGTCTTGTTATTAATATTCCTATCATGTCATTCCTTCTATTGTGCCTTATCATTCTTCTCGGATCCACTCACAATTACACATTGTTCATCTAGCTGCATTAGTTTCACAATGCACTCCGAATATATTTGTCATCATCTAATCCACTTGCGCATGTAATATGCAGGGATTACATCATGAATTCCACTAGTATTACTACCTCTATGCCAAACACAAACTAGAATTATGTGGCCTTATTCAATATTTTATAAGTGGTCATGTAAGCCCAAAGTATAGTTGACACTTTATCATCCCAATCCTTTCTTCCAACATCACAAATCCTCATAAGAGTTTGGCAGAAATTTTTGTTGAAAGCCTCTATTGTAACATTAGCTTGAGGGTGATAAGGGGTGGTTTTATGGTGTTCCACCATAAAATCTGCCAATAGAATTTTATTGTCTCATTCAAGAAATGAGTTCCTCTATCACTTTCAAGATTAATGGAAAACCATACATGTTAATAATTTTTTCCCACATGAACCTTCCTATTGTGGCTGCATTGAAATATTTAGTAGGCACAACCTATACCCACCTTTTCAAATAAACTATACATGTAATTATTTAGTGTGATCCATTCCTATGCATGGGTGGTGTAATAGGTCCTACAAATTCAATAGCCCACTTCTCGGAATGTTTTCGTGCTTGTAATTGGTATGAGTGGAAGATACTCTCTACTCTAAGGATTTCTAAATGCAAGTGAGAATGATCACACTCCTTCAAAAAAACCTTAAAATATTTATACAAAGTCTCCCACCAAAGGTCAACCATAAAGATCTTGTGTGTGGTTGTATATGATACATAATATCCTTCTGTAATACCTCCATTAGATTTCTCCAAGTATGGATTTGTGACCATGTTCAAGAACACATCAGTGAAAGATATCGTCTCTTCCCATCTTGTATAGGTCACCTTCAATTAAGCTGGTAAGGTGTTGTGTATATAGCAAGCTACTTTTTCTCTAATGCCTTAATTCCCTCTGGTGCCAATCCAAAGATGAAAAAGACTATTATATCCTCCAAATATGTTGGCAACTAGGTCAACCTAAACAAATAGGCATTAAGAATTATGTCCTCAATACTTTACCCATCATCACAGAATTGATTCTTGATAAGTGATTAGGCCCAATATCGCTCTTTCCTAGCTTTACAACAACTGTGAAATCAAAATCTTGAAAGAAAAGTATCCACATTGATATGTGCCCTTACAAAATAGGCTTACTAACCAAATATTTCAATTCCATATGATTTTTATAGAAGATAAATGGGGTTTCTAACAAGTACTATCACAATTTATGAAGCACATAGATCATAAATAGTGCCTCTCACTCACTCGGTGGTAGTGTAATTCTACTTTGTTGTTGTCAACTTCTTACTTTCAAAACAAATGGGGTGGACCACATTTCCTTCTCTAGGTTGTTCCAATAATATGCTAATCGCTCTACCGAAGCATCAACATGTACATGAAAGGATTTATCCAAGAAGGAAAGAAAAAATTGGAGATGTGGTAATCTTTCCTTCAAATGCTCGATTGTCTTCTTTTGCATGTCACCCCAATTAAATTTTCCTTTTAATTTGAGAAACTCTTCCAGGGGCATGAAAATATTTTC
The DNA here is from genome assembly GCA_018340775.1 of Taxus wallichiana var. yunnanensis. Classification (NCBI taxonomy): domain Eukaryota; kingdom Viridiplantae; phylum Streptophyta; class Pinopsida; order Cupressales; family Taxaceae; genus Taxus; species Taxus wallichiana. The sequence goes on along the minus strand of CM031239.1, from coordinate 233,973,616 downwards.
ATATCCCTTAATAAATTTTATTTAGTAGCCTTTATGTCCTAGGAATCAACACACTTCACTCGATTTGTATGTTATTCTAATCCAAATATCACAACTATCTTATAGGGTCCACAAATAATCCTTCCTTGCAAATGATGTGCCCAAGTTCCAAAAGGTGTAGCAAAAATACACTTCTTACTATTCAAAGAGATGCTCAATTACCTACATATCTCAAACATAAGCCTCAAATTATCACGGCGATCCTTAACCAAGTCATAAATAGTCAATCATCTAAATACATCTGCAAGAATTTATGAATGAAATCATGAAATGCCTATAAAATAATGTGCAAAAAAATAGTGGGCACATTCTTCTATCCAAAAGGTGTAAAAATATATGTAAATATTCCCATTTAGTGGAAAATGTTGTCTTTTCCTAGTCTTTGCATGAAATATGCATGTGATGATAGCTGAAAATCCATTAGTAAATGAATAAATTTCATGTGTTGTGACACCTTCAGGATTTCCTTTGTAAATGGTGTGGGAAAAGGATCTGTAACACATGGAACATTTATTTCTCTGTAGTACACAAAAATTAAGATCTTCCCATATTTCTTGATAATGATTACCATGGGGTTTACCCACTCAAACTCTTCAATTGGCTCAATTATCCTGACTTAAGCATTTTATCTATTTCTTCCTTGACCCATACGTGTAAGTTTGGATTCATCCTATAAGGCCTCTTCTCGGACTTGGCATGCACCTTCTTTCAGCTTAATATTATTTTTTTCCAATGAGGGGTGTAATCCTTTCAACTCGTGGTATTCCAACGTGAAGAAATCCTAGAAGTTCTGGAAGAGATCATTGATATTTTTCTACCTCCTTCTCAAACCATTAATCGCCATTAATGGCCTCCATGGGCACATCCTAAGTACCGATTTTTACCTTTTTAATTTTCATGGGTGTATGGTATGTGTGGGCCTTTTCATTTGTCATGTCCATTACTTCATACACACCTTCTATATGGTTAATCTCCAAGTTTTATACCTCATCATCATAAATTATTTACACCATTTTACCCTTTTCTTTCTCCTTCCAGTGTGACCCATCGTTACGTCTTCTATCTCTCCTATCTCAATGCATGCCTCATAATTAGGTTATCTAATTAATTCAAGCATGAGATCTTCTTCCTTTGTGTTATACCCTAATGTGATGCACTTCATGACCTATAATGATTCATGGACTGAAGGTTTATTAGAAAAATAATCAAATGTATATATCATACCAAAGCATTCATATCTCCCTTTCTTTTAGTATCTTGTTTGAGCTCGGTGTGCACATCCCATGCACACACACATCCCTTCAATGTGGAATAAAACTTATAAACCCAAAGTAATGGTCATAATGCCTCCTAAACTTGTGCCCATACTCTCTCATAGTTATGGATGTGAACCGAAGTAGGATTTTTCCCAACATACTTTGATATAAGTGATTGATCATTATTCCAAGTAAACCTTTCTAAATAGGTTATCCTTATCTTGCACCACCCCAAAAGTTTATCCCTATGAGTAACCCACCATTGGGCTATAGTTTCCCATAATCTATAAACCAACATGTTTATTTGATCACCTTCATTCTTCCAATGTTTCTCCATGGCATGTAATAATGATTTAGGATTTTCTTAACCAGTATATTTAGGGGGCTAAATTCTTCCCAAGCACCTAATCATGCATGTCCTAATCATTCTAGCCAATCTTCCTTTCATCTTGTGTGCAAATTTCTCATATGTTCCATGGGCCCAATTATCACAAGAAACACTTGTGGCATCACTTATAAACTACACGTCTTCCCACCGAAAATGCCCCCTTTGGATGGTTCCATCATCTCAAGGTCGATATTGTGTGCATGTAAATTCTATTAAGCTCTTCTTCACTAATATGCTCAACATATCATGTAGCTCTTTCCTCATCTAGTTTTATAATCACGTGCTCATCCTTGTTGTCAAAGATGATGTATCCTTTGTTGAAATGTAGATATGGATGATTCTCATAACACTAGGCTTGCCTAAGTAGTGCTATAAAGTTGTATGCTTTAGCAAGCTTCAATATTTCAAAGTCTCCAGTAAACTTGGCTCCATGAATTGTAATAGAGGAATATTTAAAAACCCCAATGGGCATAGCCCTCATCTTATTAACCATATACAACACATTTGAGAATGGTTGTAATGGTTATCTCCCCATCTGATTCCATGCATCTAGGGTCAAGACATTCACTTCAAAAATGTTTCTATTAGAATATTGATTACCAACCACCCATCAATTACTACATCCAAAGTAATATCTTTATCATACTCATGGTTATGTGGTGGTAAGTTTGCATGTAGTATCTACCACTCACACTAAATCATGATGTGCGACACTGTATCTTGCAACCATTCTCCTAGAATACGATGATATTTTCCAAGCACAAAAACTTACATATTTCCTTGACATCATCCACATCTTTTTGCAGGATCTCAATGTTCTTCATCTCTCTCTGTCTCACACAAAATAATTCAAGAATTATATTTCACCTTTCAAATATCTCGATCACTCACCTAGTCTCTTGATAGACCTCCTTATAATTCATAACATCTAGATACTTAACATGTATAATATATTCTTTTCTCGACTAGAGGCTTATCCTTCAAATTCTCACACATGCTCGTTGCCTCCGCATGTGTAGTTACCAACATGCACTTTGTAACTATGAACCAAGAATTTTCTTAGGCATCCATTAATTAATATTTGTGCATTTTAACTTGATCATCCCCACTCCCTTGTTCTTCTTCTTGGCCTTACTCATGTGCTCTCATGTAGGTACATACAATCCTCTAACTTATGGTTCTTCCCACACCATGTGCAAACTATATTCTATGGATATTCATGCTAGTAATGATCGGGATCTGTAAGTGTAACAATTTCCATGCACGAACCTTCCTCTACCGCCATCATGACCTCGACTTTGATATCCTCCTCAGAAGCCTCCATTCCTATTATCCCCATTATTGCACTCTTCATTTTTTATCCTTCCTACTCTTTTTATCCACTTGCCACACTATTCGACGCAATCCTATTTATAAAACTTTGTGGATATAATCAAGCAATCTACAATCAGCTATATCATGTTTATGGACATCACAAATTTTACAATACATGGACACATTCTTCTGAATCACACGCTGCAAGAGTGGGAAATTTCTCACATCATGATTCTTATGACAAATCTTGCAAGACTTTAAAAATTCATGCACTATCCTACGTGGAAAACTATCCTTAGTGTGTCCCTCAAAGTCATAGTTAGTGCATAATATACATATTTTAGTCTCATGCGCAGAGTTAGCAGAGAGTTTCTCTAATTGTTTTTCCATAGCTTCTATCTACGAATTTAGAAAAGGAATAACTCGTGTTTCTATACTTACGACTGCCTCAATGTGTAGGGATACTTCTAATGCCTCATAGAGATTAGTGTATGTCTTATGAGATAATTCTTGTCAAAATGGAGTCAATAATCCCTAACAAACCACTATACATGTTGACTTGGATGGATGTCATAAGCCAATTTGGACAACAACGTCTTGAAGCATATAGCATACTCCCTCACACTTTCTCGGCAGTCCTTGCTTGATTTCCTTGAGTGTGTTGATGCTTCATTTCTCAAACAATGGAATGTGAAACTCATACAAAAATTTTGTGTGCAAATCATCATAATCCACCGTAGTTTGATGCGGGTCATACTTCATATACAAACTATGTGCACGCCCTTGAAGCGTAGTGGTAAATTTGATTTCCTTTCTATCTTAAGTGATAATTCCTTTAGCGCACCATAGTAACTCACATTTGTGCACATGTTCTACTACATATTCCATACCTCTATACTTTAGTAAGTGGAGAGACATCTCAAAGTATACTTGAGGTTCATGCTGAAATGATTGCTAAGGTGGATTTTGATGAGGTTGGTTTAGTGGTGGCTACTATTATGGAGGTTATGGTCCTCTCCACCACATCTAGATCTTTAACCTCTACCAAGATTCCTTACCGCATTGGTTAGCCTAATCCTCCCGCACCACCTATTGTGGCATGTGATCCAGTTGATGAACTTCCTTATGTCTCATTTATAGTATTGAACTAGATAACTTCTATCTATGCTATCACAAAACCCATAGAAGTTATTCTAATGTTTTACATGCCAATATTATGTCCTAACGATGCGCCCGTAAAAAATCCCGTTATATAACTTCCAAACACTGGAACTTTTTGTGCTACCATGGGCTTGTTACTAGTTTGATGCTCTTTTGAATTTAACACAAAATGATATCTATCTATGTCTCTTTGTTTCCCTTCATTAAACTACCTTTCAATAGATACCTCTTGATCTAGAACACCTTACGGTAAGGGTTAGGTAACCAGGATGAGTGAGATGTGCACCCGTGGTCCTCACTCTCTCCTCTAACATGCTCTCATCCAAATATGAAGGGGAATCTCTATTGTTTTTTCCCAAAGTTGGGAGGACCTGATGATGCAACTCCTCATATTCCATGATAGCTTCAAAACCTTTATTATCCATCATTCTCCTCAACTCCATTGATGTGTAAATTTCCCTCTCTCGCTGCATTAAACTTGAGCCTTCTTTCCTCTCTCTTTCCATCTTCTACCCGAGCCACCACTAGCCTTCTCCACACCTACTCCTTCCCCTCCACATGGTGAAGATTAAGCTAGCCATATGTAATATCTCAAGATCAAGTTCTACCATCAATATTTTTATCACTAAGGGTATAACATGCAAATAGGATCCTCTGGGTTCATGCAAGAACTTAAACTTAGCTTCCTCTAGGCACAAATACATAAAAATAGTGTATTGTAATGTATAATTGTGAAACAAACCAACCCACTAATGTTCCACAACCCTAGTCCATTTCTCATTTGCATTAGTAACTATCTCGATAATATTCCTACATCCAGATCCTTATTCTAGGTCCCCAAACTTTATTGGATGCGTACATCGCCAACCACTAGTAAAAATCTACCAGAAAGATGTTGAAAAATGTCTCATACTGATTCATGATAAATATTGTCCTCCACCCACTTGGGCGCATTAAAATAAGGTCTAGTGCTATACCTCAAAGACAAACTTATCATGTTTGTCTTCCACCCGATTTCAATACTCTCCAAAGATAGTTTGTATGCCATCTACATACAACATCCCGACGTACAAATTAGAAAGATATTATAGCAACGGAACCAAAATGTAGTATATTTATTTTCACACAAGTGCTATGTGTGTTGGAACCTCATTCATTCGGACTAAATGCTCACCTAAAGCATGTGTAGCTACCAGGCCCTTCTTTATGTTTTCTTCTCAAGATGTTAGCATGCATGTTTGTCATAATATATTTAACCAAGTATTCATTCACATCAAATTAATCAACACATTCATATCATTTTGGAAACACATATAATAAGGAAACACTCATTCCAAGTAAACCATAATCGGGATGAATTACATTAACATAATGTCATGTTTAGATACATCAATAAACATTATCCAACCACATTGATCCATTACTTAACATAATTTAATACACAATAGATGTTGAATACGTAAATAATGATCATAATAGTGTGCTTTGAACCATGTGCACAAGCATCAAAGGTCCTAGATCTATATTAGAGCAACATATATCTACACATAACACATACACGAACTTACATTAACTAAGCATTCACCGAGTATTTATAGGGGTGGGGAATTTCCCTTCACCACCCATGTACTTCCTAATTTATAGGATGCATTCTTTCTTCCCCGAAAGTATCCATGCGTACAACAGTTGCATGATTTACATAACTAATAATAGACTATCCTAAGAATATTATTCTTTAATCCTATTAATAGTTGAATCCATGAGTGTGTTTTAATCCTTGATCTACATTTGTCTTTATCCAAAATTAGACCTTTTCTTTTCTGCCAAATTAGTCCACTTTTATCATTTTCTTCATCTACACTCCATCTCAGGCTTTTCTTATTTTTAGCCCAACTGAAAATCAAGCAAATCGAGTTAAATCTTGTGCCCACATATTCCCATGCACTATCTTGTATCTAACCTAAGCACATCACCCTATGTGTTACCCCGATTCTTTCATGTGAACACTTCTACACATAGTCTCTATACTCTTGTACTTGGTAAAGTTTCCAACCCAAAGGTAAGTAAAGATCAAGGATTGTGTTGTCACATGTTTTCGCAATGGAAAAATTCAAGTTAAAAACATGACAAATTTACCGTAGTGTTAATTTTTTTGCTTATAAAACCCAATGAGCACTCCTCCCGATCATTTCTACCTCTATTTTAGGACTATCCCCTTCCTAAAATTACTCATATGTGTTGTGATAACATTTCCAAATTGTTTTAAATATGAAAACAAGTTCATGAAGTTCTTTTGATGTAGTGCTTCCCAAGGAAGATTCTTCAAGAGACCAGAAAGGATATTTATAGCCTTTTCGGGATAGGTGTGCATCCTATAGAGTAGAGTTGAAGGAAAAAAATAATGAAGGAGTGTTATTGAGGAGATAATAACATATTTCAAGTGATTTAGGAAATTTTAGGGAAGATTTGAAGGTTTATAAACAAGTTCAAATGAAAGAGCTTGCATAGCTTCTTCAAATAGTTCCTAATATTCGGAAGATTATTCCAGGAGCTTTGTAAAGAGTTAGAATTCAAACAAGATACCATTTTAAATCTAATTCAGTGATAAAAATTATGGTGCTATCATATTCTTCACAAGACATAAACTCTTCTTGCCACATCCTGTTTTAAGAAGACACACCCTACAGTCCCAAGAAAAAATGATATTTTGAGGGGGTTGAAGAAAGAATTAGATCACGAGACCTATTACAATCATATCAGAATGTTGTCTAGAATCAATTTCATAAAAATAAGTGCCAAAATGTCCTCTTGGAGATGTAAAAACTTTTTCTTCAAGGCTCTCCTGAAGGTAATCTTTCGGACATAGCCAATTTTCACATGTAGACACATGTCAGCATGATAATGTGGTGCACTTTTCTATCCCTTATATCCCAAACCTTTGGGACATAAAAATGTTCCCAAGCCTATTTAATCCCCTTAGACCATGATATGACCGTAGTGAAGCTTCGTGATGCAAGATAAGATCCTTCTCACCTTGTTCTAGCCCTTCCTATCACGTAATCACAAGTTGACACTTGTCATCCTAGTGTGAGGGTGCATTTTTCTTCCCACTTATTGGCAAGAGTTTAGACATAAAGCCATAAAATGATATAAATTTCGTGAAGGGATATAACAAGCCACAAAGTAAAGTAGATAGCCGTGAGATAGTAGAGGAAATCGTAGAATGAAGTAAAGTCGTGTATAAAGGAAAGAAGTTATAGAAGACCACAAAGTGTGTTATGCTAAGTAAAGCTATGAAATAATAAGAAGAGCTGCAGAGTAATGGAATAAGTCACGAAAGCAAACAAAATTTTGTGGACTGAAGATAAATCACACCTGATCATGTCACAAGCCAACAAAGGCACGATTCAAAGGAAGTGACCTTTGAAATAGATTGTATTTTGTATATTTATTGTAATCAATGTATTATGTAAAGTGTGTGCCTCATGAAGACTTATGTGAGAGTGTCAATTTGAGATATTGTGAGAAATATAGAAGAGAGATTGGAGTGAAAGCAATGTATGTGTACTATAATGATGTAATATGTTTTGATATACGAAGAAATATTGAAGTTTTGGGATTAAATTATATTGCATACTGTTATTTACTTTTTAGTCCTTAGCGTAGTGGTGGTGTATTTCCCACGTACATCATTAGCCTTGATCGATCCATGCTTAATCCTCACAAGTATGTTAGGGTTTTAGGTCAATATTTGGTGTCTGAGCCTAGGTTTCTAGTGTTAAGTGGATGTCAGGAAAGATCTCACCACCAGGATATTGGAAACTTGCATTATTAGAAATTGAAAATTGGTGGGAAAAGCAGATCGACATATTTATAAAAGAGAAATCAAAAAGATGGAAAATCACCTATAAAGTGGTAGAAGAATAAAATTTTGGATAATTTAGAGAAAAATTTGGTCTTACTTTCCTCACGATTATGGCCTTTCTTGTTAACACATGCAAAAATGACTGAATAGAAGAACATGTATTTGAGACAACCTTTTTAGTGGACTGCATAAAAATTAACAATAGTAAAATACCTAGAAAAACCTTGGACAAGAGAAATTAACTATTATTATTGGACTACATGAGATTATGTTATAATCATGTGGGAAATATAGGGTTGGATGAGCTTTGATAACAAGAAACAAGAAGTGTTAAGCGAAGCCCACAATCATTTCCTTCAATCGATTATATTTTGAATCAAGGTGTTAATGATCGAAAAAGGATTAATTAGGGAAGAAGATAAGTTCCTTTAGGGGGACAGGCATAATGGGATGGTGGAAGTGAAGGGGGATGATCCAAGAATCATGATTAATCATAATTAATGGGGTATTGGTTGCGATGGAAGAAATAGGATGACATGAGAAAAATAAAATAAAATGATAGCAAAGTTAGAGGATTAAAACAAAAGGATTAAGAAAATTAAAAAGGACATAGTTAAAATTAAAGGAATGCAAGAGATAGAAAGAATAGCCACAAAGAATAAAGAGTTAATATAAAAGTCGAAAGACAGAGATTGGAAAGATAAGAGAGATAAAAGAAGATGAAAGAAAGAAAGGAGAAGTTGAATAAGGTTAGGAAAGGATAATATAAGGTAGAGAAAATAGGAAATTCACCCACATGAATTGAAGGCCAATAATTGGATCACCTAGAAATGGAGGCAAACACTTCAAGTCTCCCTATAATGCCCACATCTTGTGGAGACTAGTTAGGGTTTGTTAATCTATCGAATCTCGTGGTACAATATATTGTATAGAGTTAAATCCAAAAGTTGATGATGAGGAAAGCAATATTAGTAAAGGATCTACAACAGTTAGTAGATAGTTTAGGACCAACATTTACAAAGTTTTTGGAAGAAGAAATATGGAAATAAGAGGAGACAAGGACCCCATTGATGATTAAAGAGAGAGGATAAGAAGAAGATGAAGTTAGTGTTATGAGAAATTTGTTAGAGGAATTTGGAGAGAAAGTAGAGATAGTGGATGAGAAGGAGGAAGAAAAAATAAAATATAGATAAACAAAAAGAGGAAAGGATAGAAATGGTAGAAGAGAAGAATGAAGAAAGAGATAGAGAAGAGGACCAAGATAGGAAAGAAGAAAAGAATAAGAAGAGAAGAAGTGATGAAGAATTAGAGGTAGATCATAGATTAAGAAACATTAAAGATAGAAAAGTAGTTATCAAAAATGTTACTTACGAAAAGAATCCAAATAAAGAGACACCCCAACCAATGTGGAAACCCAAAGGAGATGACCCCTCCAGAGTGGATGTCATTCCATGTGCCACTTGACACACCAATTGGAAATATAGATAAAGGAAGGAGTTTGGAAGATAGATATAACGAATTGAGAGAAGAGATTCAGTGAAGGAAACAGATAGTGAGAGAGTTTCAAGAATTGTTAGGAGAACTCTATTTTGATATTGAATTAAGAAGAGATAAGGGAAGGATAAATAATCCGTCAACAATTCACAATCAAACAAAGAAAGTAAAACAAGTTCAACAGCAAACCGTCATACCAACAAGACCAAGTACTCGGCCCAAAATGGCTCAGAAGATTAAGCTACCAATTTTTTACAAGGATTCAACTGATGCATTAGAACATTTGTTCTTATTAGACCACTACTGGAGGAAGAACAATATCACATCTAATGATGATAAGAAGGAAGACTTTTCATGTTCATTAAGGGATGATGCTTTGCATTGGTATATGAAAATGATCTCCCAAGGACAGAAACCCTAGACTGACATTGTGCAAGAGTTCAAAATAGATTTCCATTTCCCAAAATCCCTAGTAGAAGGAGTAAGTAAGATGAGGGACCTAGTGCAAAATGAAGGAGATTCAAGTAAAGGATTTCAGCCAAAGATTCAAGAATGTTACTAGGAAGTTGGAAGAACCACTAACAGACAAACAAAAGATAGAATGGTTTACTTCAGGATTACTTCCTTACCTAAGAGCAACACTAGATTCACAACACTTCAAATCATGGGTAGAAGCAATTGAGTTGGATATCAAATTGGAAACACATCCCTAGAAAAGAGAAAGGGAAACATCAATGAAAATAGAGTTAGGAAGAGTACAACTAGAACTAGCTAAGTTAAAACTACAAAAAGAAATTCAAAGGATTGAAGGTTTAAGGAGTAATTCCCCCAAAGAGTAACTTGAGATGAAAAATGTGGTGTACGGTCTATTGCAATGAAGGGAATAGTAGACTTGAATGCCCCTACTTTTAAAATGCAAAAAGAGCATCCACGATAAGAGTACCTTCCTCACATAAAGATTCATCCAGCAATATAGCTCCATTTGAATGAACATGACATGGAATATGTAGACTTTGGGACCAGCACACTCGGGACACGTGTCCTCTAATAGAAGTGGCACCAACTACAAATCAATTGATGTACTTTACCATATGTGGGTCTTACAATAATTATCACCATAATTTCCCTTTAGTTGATGCATTGGAAAATTTAAAGGATTACCCTGCTAGGAGAGATATGGCTACAAGGAAAATTACAACACCTAACCCTCCTCCTACACAACCATAGATGAATAAAACACCTACAACACCTAAAAAACCATCTCAAAAATTATAACTGCACCGAAATACCCAAATCAACAAGGTACACCATTTGTAGTTTGGAGGTGGATACCAGGGAAATAATTACAATCCAAATTACCAAGGTTATAATGATGGGGGTTTCCATGGAGGGTACCACAACAGATTTAAAGGAGGCTATAAAGGAGGATATAGAGGAGGCTATGATAACTATCAAGGAAATAGAGGTAACCAAGGACATCAAGGATATAACGATGCTAGTTACCATGGGGGTATACAATCAAGGAGGCAGATACCAAGACAGACTACCAATGAATTGTTACATATGTGGACAAGATGGGCACATTGTTAGGAATTGTACGAACTAGATCCATGTAGATGTTTTCACAAAAATGGACACGATGCATTCCACTATCTGAAATACACAAAATTATAGAAATGTATCAACAAGATCGAAGAATTCACTGCTAAAACTCTGAGGAAAGTACAACACATAACCATAATTCCTTGGGATGAAGCTAACATAAAAAATATAAGACCGCAAGGTTGTTACTTAAGGAACCGTTGCTTCAGGTACTAATACTTTAGGGGGAGAATCAAAAAAGAGGATATAAGAGAAGAAATAAGAAAAATACTTTACGAGAATGACAACAAAAGTAGGGAAAAGTATTGAAGAACCACAAGACATGGTAAGTGTCACCACTAAAAGTGCCATTAAAACCAAGGCAAGTACTAAAGAAGAAGAAAATAATAAGTCTTCCTAAAAACAACATTCTTCAGACAAAGAGGACTGTAATCCCAAAGAAATTAGAATAAGACAACACTTAAAATAAGTCGAGAAGAGTATAGCCTTTGGTAAAAGAAGCACAAGAAAATGAAGAAAGAGAAAAGAATTTCTTTAGTGAAGAAGAAGTGATTGCACTAAAGGAATTGGAAAGGATGACCATCAATATTGGAATAAGGAGGAAAGGATACATCATGCCCATTGAATTGAAAGAGGAACCACTAGGAAAAGAAATGTATTCCGCACGCAATGAAGATGGCATAATTCCTCCATTTATCTGGATGTGGATATTTTTGACACTACCATCACCAAGGTCTTATTAGATCTTGGCGTGGATGTTAACATGATGTCTAAAACCACATGGGAAATTCTTGGAAAACCCACTCTGGATCCCACGAGGTACTTTATTGGATTGGCAGATGGATCCTCTAAACAACCTATAGGAGTGTTGAAGAATTTCAAGTTGAATTTTATGGGAATCATGAAATTTCTAAACTTTGAGGTAGTGGAGAATGTTGCTGAAAATCCTTCTTATAATGCCATCCTAGGATTAGAATGGTTTATAGATTGCAATGGAAATTTGAGCTCAAGAAGAAGACATAACTTTACACTCAGATGGGATATGTGATCATGTACCCTTACATGCTAGGATGAGTACCACATGGACAAAGGAAGTATGGCCTAACCTTGAGGAGGATGATTTTAATGAGATACAAAGATTATATGCACTAAAATTTTTTTCTAGCATTGACAAAGAATTTGAGCCCAACTCATATGGAGAGATTTATATCAAATCGGAGGATACTTGCGGAAGGGTCAAATCATGTAGTGGAATACTGGATTCATGGGTTTTCAAAAACAATCATGCCGAAATTATATTCAGCAAATAGAATAACACCATAAATCATATATATGGGAGGATAACTATGATACTAGGGGTGAATTTTTGCACCCACTAGAGACTACTTTGATGACAAAGAAGAATATTATTCGATCAAGAAGAAGAAGATAAAATTATTATACCATCCCAAGATATTTTTTTTCGTGAAATAAGAAAAGGTAAAGGACCCAACAATAAAATGAGTATACATAATAAACAGAGGAGCATCTCATTAGATGCTACCAAAGTATTCAGGATTTGGAGATATAGAAGGATACATAAAGATTATGGAGAGAATCTTTCCAAATGAACAAGTAAGGATAGAATCACTAGATGATACCTTAACTATAAATTCCATGAGTTGGTGGGCAGCGCATAAAGAAAATATATCTCGATGGAAATTAGTAACTATCTTACTCAAAGCTAGATTCGTGGAAAGTGAAGGATATTACGCCTGTAATCCCCATGTATACTAGAGAAACATATCTACGGAAACATGTCAAAGTATGTGAGAAACATTGGAATACATGCGAAGACACTTCTCCTCTCTTATGGAATCAATTATTTGTATGGACCCTTGGGTACATCATGCGGTCAATGTATACACACCAAAAGGCTAGGTGGGGAAAAAGATTGGGATTTGATTGTGAAGGACTTTTGCCACACTTTTTTTTTTTTTGTGACATGGATTTGTCTATTTGGAGGGAACTATAGAAGATTAGAAAATTATTTTTCTATCTCTAGAAGAAACAATGAAACAATAATCTGCAGACATAAATAATCCCGAAGAGGAGATTATAATGCCACAAGAAATCCCAATAGAAATAAAAGAGCTAGCAAGATGCTACAATGTAGAGAAACAAGATAAGGAAGAAAAACCAGAGAACTTAAGATACAAAGTCATAGAAGATCAAAGATCAGTGGTAGAAAATAAAGATGAAGGAGAAAAATACTATTACCAGCCATTAAAAATAAGGAATGAAAACATTGGAACTGAAGGAACTAAAAAACTGGCCAAAATTTGAGATTATTGGAAAGAAGAAGTTGCTAAAATAGTGGAATTATTGAAAGAATTCCAGGACATTTTCCCTAAATATTTTAAAGAACTAAAAGGGATAAAGGAATAAGCTGGAATGATGAAGATCCAAATCAAGGAAGGATTCAAACCATTGAAGAATAGGCCATATAGGATGAATCCAAATTTAAAAATAAAAGTGAAAGTTGAACTGGATAAAATACTAAATATAGGAATAATTAAACTAGTGGAAGATGCAGAATGGATCAACCCCATGGTGATCAAAAATAAAAATACTGGAGAGATCCACATATGTGTAGATTATCAAGAACTAAACAAAGCATGTATCCATGACCTTTTTCCAACCCCCTTTACACAAGAGGTTCCAGAGAATGTGGCGGAAGAGAAGTATATTTGTTTACAGATGGTTTCTCTAGATACCACTAAGTCAAAATTAGCCTGGAGGATCAAGCAAAGACCACTTTTGCTACTGAATGGGGATCATTTATGTATACAATTATGCCATTTGTCCTAAAGAATGCACCAATGGTATTCAACAGAATTATGATACATGCTTTCAGAGACTTCATTCATGATTTCTTAGAAGTTTATCTCGATGACTGGATAGTGTACGACCTGTTGAAAAATCACATACAAGTTTTAAGATTGATGTTTCAAAGATGTCGAGCATTACAAATTTCATTGAACTTGAAAAAATGTGTCTTCTTAACTTCTTTTGGTAAGTTACTAGGCCACATAATGTGCAAGGAAGGATTGTTGATTGATTATATGAAGAATTCAATTATTATGAATTTACCACCACCAAAAACAAAAAAGGATTTAAGGACAATATTGGGGTATACTAGGTACCATAGGAAGTTTATCAGGAATTATGCAGAGATAAGTTATCCTTTAGAAGAATTATTGAAAAAGAGGACAAACAAGAAAATTCCCTGGTCCAAAGAATGTGCAGATGCATTTGAGATTCTGAAAGATAAAATACTTCATGCACCAATATTGATTTTTCTAGATTGGAAGATACCATTCCATGTACATGTGGACACATCAGGGATAGCCATTGGGGCTATATTAACTCATCCTCAAGGAGAAGATGGATCATCTAGTAGCATTTGCGAGTAGGAAGTTGGCCAAAATGAAGAAGAATTATACCGCTTTAAAACCGAGAAGATTTAAGTATGGTATACGTACTCATGAATTATCGACAATATATATTAGCCACTTCCTTTACATTGTATACAGACCACGAACCATCAAAGTACCTAATCAAAAAAAATTATGCTACAAAATCGAATTTGTAGATGGCTGATATTATTTCAAGAATTTGATTTCAAAGTGGCGGTAAAACCAGGGAAGCTCAATAATGGACTAGATTATCTATCAAGAATTGAGAATGGTGAAGATGAAGGACCAATTGAGGATGATTTTCTAAGAGTAAATTTATTCCGCATTGAGGTTATACCCAAGGAATTCGATGAAACTTCCCAACTCTTACCCATAGGTAAATTCCCAAATAACTATACTCAATAGAAAAAGAACAATTTGTTGAGTAGAGCATTCCCTATTACTTTAATTCAGGGGAAATTATACAAGAATGATCAAGATGTTCTAAGAAGAGTGGCATTAGAACATGAGAGAGAAAATGTGCTAATTGAAGTGCATCCAAGAATAACAGGTGGACATAATGGAGGAGAAAAAAATACGAGGAAAGTGATGCTAGCTGGCCTATGGTGGCCCAATTTATTTAGGGATGCTCACAAACATGTTAGAGCATGTGATATCTATAAAAGAGTAGGGAATCAAAATACAATATATGAGATGCCGCAAATACCTGTCTTGGTGCTTGCCCCATTTGAGAAATGAGCTATCAATTTTAGAGGACCAATTGAACCATCCACCAAACATTTTCGAGGCTATATTTATTATCATAGAGATAGATTATTTGACAAGGTAGGTATAGGTGGTCCCTACAAAGGATTGTACTTTGCATAGAAAATAGAAAAATTTATTTATTAAAACATAATCATGAGGTTTGGATGTCCTCTGAGCATCACAAGTGATCAAGGGAAGAATTTTGTGAATGAGACAATCCAAGAGCTATTAAGAGGGTTTATGATAAACTATTATAGGAGAAATCATTACCACCCATAAGAAAATGGAACAGTTGAGGCATTTAACAAGGTATTGGAGAAAGTATTAACAAATATCTACTCACTACAGCACAGCGACTAGGACCTGAAGATACCAACCTCTCTATGGGCATACCACACAACCTACAAAAGGCTAACAAAGTACTCTCCATTTAGATTAGTGTATGGATTGGAAGTCATGGTTCCCATAGAGTTCTGTTGCCTAGTATGAGAGTGGTTGTAGCATTTAGGATGATGGAGGATGATTCATTACATGAATGATTGATTGAATTGGAGAAGTTGGATGAGAAAATATTCATAGCAGCATATAAACAAACACAAGAGAAAAGAAGACAGAAGGCATGGCATGACCACCATATAAAGAAGAAACAATTTGATGTGGGAGACCAAGTTCTTCTATATGACAACAAATACAAACATCTAGGAAAATTGAAGGTCAGATGGTTAGGACCTTATATTGTAAAGGAAATAATACCTTTAGGAGCAGTAAAGCTACAAACCTTGCAATTGAACGAGCTATCGGGATATGTAAATGGAGAAAGATTAAAGGTATATGTAACATAGTAGTAAATAAATTAAAAAGTCAAAAATATCGACCTACTTGACAATCGAAAATTTGACGGGTAGGTCGAGGGGTAGGATGAAACCCCAAGGGAATCTCTACCCTTAGAAAAAGAAAAAGAAAAATAAAAATGAAAGAAGAACACCAACCTATTTGAAAACTAGTAATTTGGTAGTTAGGTCAAGGGGTAGGATGAAAACTCACAAGGGCATCTCTACCCTAAAGTAGGAGAATGAGAAATATAAGTCATAGAGGTAACAGAAGAAGTATACCCACAAAATAAAGGTAGAAAGATAAAAGCCATGAAATAAAGAGAGAAAGGTAAAAGCCGTGAGATAAAGGAGAAAGGTAAAATCTGTCATATAAAGAAAACAAAAACTACAAAAAGGAGGGGAATCGAAACTACGAAGAAAGAACACAAAGATCTACGCTATAACACAATAATACACGATGCCATGAAACACATAAAAAGGATGAAAAACCACAACACAAATGACGAAAAAAACCTGCAGTCCAAAGCAACAAAGGAACAAGCCGCGGGATGAAAAGAAAGCCACCAAATGAAGGAAATTACAAAAACGTGGAAAATACATGGAGTCACACCATGGCCAACAAAGAAGAAAATTTCCACGTAAGAATAAATAAATGTGGTAGGTGGAATGACAATAGTATAAAAGGTGTCAAAGGGAACCAAACTAAGGCACAAAAATCTAGAAGAAAAATCGAAGTACAAGTGCGAAGAAGAAGACTAGGGCACAACGAGGGAAATTTTAAAAAAAATGGATGTTACGGTTGAGATCACACAGAAAGACCTTCCCAAGCAAAAAATTCTTAAGCATTTGATGAATTCATATACCAATAACCCTAAGGGTGCCTTCTCACACATTCCATTCAAAGTTACACATGCGAGAGATCTACAGAAATACATACACTCGTAAATTCTGGAATATGATCACACAACACTTGAGGTAGAGAGAGCATTGTTGTTAGAAGAAGATCCAAATACAAAAGCACTGGTATACAAGAATAATGTTGAAGTTATCAAGGAATTAAAAATGACATTTGGAGTCAAATACCCTACTTTCCTTGGGTAGATTTCATACTTCGAGTTGTATCGAGTAGGATCCACAATCAAATTTTGTACTTAGACCATATGAAATTAATAATGAGGTCATAACTAGGGTTACTGGCTTATGTGATAAAGGGCATTATGCAATTACCAAAAATAATATGGTTTTGAGAGAAATAAATTGAGTGATGGGCATCACAAAATCAAAGCGGGGAGTATGGATAACAAACGTTGGCAATCACACATTAAGGTATACAACTAAATCTCTATGTATGAAAATATATCACAAAAATAGAGAGGATGGTGCCCACAGGGTTAGCACAAAAATTTCCATAGATATGGTTAAATTTTATTTAGAGTATAATCTTGCTTGAGTAACAATTATGAGAAAAATTCCATGAAAATACTAAGAGGATAAAAGAGGGGAAGCATACTTTTTCTATGGTTCATTATTGATATGTTTGGATATGTACTTCACAAAAATGCTACTTCATATAAAAAAACTCAATAGAGTGGTAGGAAGTTAAACTTATCTTGGAAAAAACTTGGGAACATATGACTACTTTGGATGCAAAGAACTCGATCACATCAACTGTTAAAATTTGGATAAAAAGGGTTAAACAAATCATTGGAGAAAAATATAGGATATTTGAGAAAGTTATTGCAAAATACAAAAAGGAGGTTAATTTATTGCTAACATCAACTATACATTCATTTTTCCTACATTTCGTGCACACAATATATACCACTATTACCCTATGAGGTGTTAGATGAACTAGTGGCTACATCTGTAGAAGCAATTTGAAGTCTTCCTGTCAATTCTACCAAAGCCAAGTTGCTTAATTTTGATGAGATCATTGAAGAGACGTTTGAAGAACATCGAAAAAAATATCCACATAAGAAGACAAGGAAGAATCGAGAAAATCTCTTCCTCATACATAAAAATGAAATAAATCCCCTAGAATCACAAAACCCATCACAAAAAGACAAAAATCTCTAGTAGAAAAGGCTAACTTAAAAGAAGCAACCACAGAAAAGAAGAAAAAAATTCTAAACAAATAGAAGTCACTTGAACTCGGGTGAAGAAAAATATTACACTCCATCACCTCCACATCCACATGACCCTTTAGCACCATCAATTTCAGAAGACACAGAACCAATAGAAGAAACATGGCTTAGTTAGCAATCCTATAGCTAATATCAGAAATGGCTAACTGTTGGTGGAATTTCATAGTTACGCGCCAAGAATACACTATAAGTACAGGTGGAGAACAAATAGATATTTCAGAATCCATAGTATACTATCTAGAGAAGCATGCATTCATACTCAAAGATATATTTCACTTGATTACACAATCATTGGCAAAATAAATATAGGACCAAAGAGAAATAGAGCAAACAAACCACTCTTAAGAAAAATAAATTCTGCACCAAGAGCATAGTACAACACATAAAGGAAGTGGATGAGATAATTGGCCTATTGGTGAAACAAAAGAAGGAGAGAGAAGATTAGAAAAAGGGAAATGAATCAGAAGACTAGAAATAGAAGAGGAAAACACAAGAAAAAGAACAAGAAGAGTTGGATAAGAAACAAAAGGAAGAAGACATTAGTAAGCAAAAACACAAGAGAGAAAGGTAGAAGAAGAGAGAAAAAAATTGAGTTAGAAGAGAAAAAGAAGAAAGAAAAAGACGAAAAGAAATAGAAAGATCAAAAGGAAGAGAAAAAGAAAAAGAACAAGAAGCAAATAAAAAGAAAGAGGAAAAATAAAATTAGAATATAGGAGAGGAAGAAAAGAAAGATAAAGAAGAGAGATAAAAGAAGGAGAAAGAAGAGAAAGAAAAGAAAAAGAAAATAGAGGAATAAAAGAAATCATACAAAGAGAAGGAAGAGAAAGAAATATAAGAAAAAGAGGAGGCAAAAGAAAAAGAAAAGAAATAGCAAGAAGACAGAGAAGAGAAAGAAAAAGAAGACAAGGAAGCAACCCAATAAATAAGAGCCTCCACAAGCCTAAATACATCTACACAGTCCCTATAAACACCTAAAATATGCTTACACTTAGTATTTCATCCAATTCAATCAATTGACGACACTTTGTTAATCAACCCTTCTTCGCTCCATTCTTGGATACCCATTCACAACACTCTTTCTGTCATACTCCTATAATCATCTAATTTGGCTAATATCTCTCTTATTAGTAAAAATTCCTCTTGACCATTCATAACCTCCCTAGTTCTCTCTAGACCAATTCTATTGGCTTCGTAGGCTATTTATCAGTCATAATTGGTTATCCAACCCCTCCTAACTCTCAACAAGTCTCTAATCACTTGCTAATCAAGTTTAACTAGCCTAAACCCTAGTTAACTAGCCTAAACCAAGCTTAACTAAGCCTAAAACATGTTTATCCTAAAAGTGATTTTTGAGCTTGAGTCCCACATGCACCCAAAGTTCAAACTCTTCCCTTGAGAAAAATATAAATAGAAAGGTAACCTCTCCCTCTCAACCTTACACCTTGTTTACATAACAAAATATCTCTCACATTTGGAGATATTGGCATTAGACCTCATTTACATTAGCCAAGCTAATAGGCATTTGATCTTGGGTCATCCACCATTAAAATAACTTCATCTTGCGCCCATGATAGGTTAGTAATGGAATAGATAAACTTTTCCATGTAGCCATTTAGTGAGATTCATTCACCCTCATGGAGTAAACAACAAAATTGATTGCTTAGATCCTTATTAGGCTCATTTTATTAAGCTTTCAAGAATAGAGGTTAGTTATATTTACTAGATTTCTTATTTTCTTCAAGTTTAAATGCATGAAAAGTAGGTTTCCCTTCTCATTTCTTATCTGATGGTCCATTGAGGGTGTAATGCCATCAATTTTTTTTTTTCCATTTTTAAAGCAAACACACTAAATTTTTTAGATTTAACATGTAATGCTTACTAGATATTGCAGATTTCAAACAAAACAATTATTTCAAATGAAGACAAGTAAAATAAAGAACTCATGATCTTATATTGTAATTTTTTTCTTTTTTTCTTTTTGAATAGAGAAAGGTTACAAGACAAAATAGACATGTTATTACAAGACTTTCAAATCACAATAGGATAAGTTTACAAGATGAGGCTATCCACAATCAACCATATAACATAGTTACAATGAGGTGTAATATTTACAATGATTTGAGGATAAAAGAGACAAAGTCACCACTCCAACTAAAACTTCATCCTTGAGTCTCCACCTGGAGTGTTCTTCTGAGAGTGTTGAATCAAGAGATATGGCTTGTTTACCACCTAACCAATAGGCATCATCACATGTCTTTCCATGGTTGGAAGCCATGCTAGCCTCCCCCAAACCCATTGGAGAGAGGAACAAACTACCACAATGTGCACAAGTATAAAGGGGATAAAACACAACAAGAAATACATAAGACAATTTAACCACTTAGACATACTACACATGATAAAACAAGAACATGAGGATAACAAGGTCAACCTCACAAGGGGGAAGAGAAGAAATAGGATGCCCAAATCAAAGGTGTCCAACCATAAGAAGACCAACAAAACATGTTTACAAAATTCCTTATTCCTCCTAATCATTCATCCTCCTTATTCCTCCTTTATGTCATAGTAATCCTTCTTGGGAGGGTTTTCAAACCCAAAAGGGTTTCCTCACCAAGAATGGGGAAGGGTTCAAGCCATATGAACCTTTCTCCCACCTCAAACCATATGAGGGGATGAGTAGGGACCTTCATGGCTTGAACAAAACCATGAGGTTTGAGAGGAAATCCCTCTCTCTTCCCCTACATTCTCCAAAAACCATCAATCCAAATGATGGTGGAGAGAAAACAAAAGAAAACAACAAAGAACAACCAAACAAACTATATTCACCATACAACTTCACACACATCATTTTATTGATCAAAACATAGTTAACAAGTTAAGCACAACTAAGAAAGAAAAAGGTTAAGAATCGTACCTCTACAATGCTTTCCAAGACTCTAAACTTTTCCCTTTGTCCAAGCAAACCTCCAAGCTCCCAAACTTCTCTAGGTACTCCCAAAAAAATGAACCAAGAAGACCCCTTCCTTCCCCATGAGAAAGAATAAAAAGGAAACCCAAAAGTTTCCTCACTAATGGGAAGGTGGAAAGTGTCACCCCCTCTCCCTAAAGAGTCAAAGATTCCAAAAACCAAATAAGTAAGAGTGAACTCACATTTTAGCCCTTATCACCCAAAATACTAAAAACTAAAATAAAACAAAGTGGAGCAACTTTTAACAATTACACAAAAACCAACCATCTTACATGGATGGTGACTAAGGAGGGGAAAATGGGAGGTAAACTCCTCCAAACCTTGGAAATAAGCCCCCCTACCTATTAGGTAGGGTCAAAGGGCCCATTTTCATTGCAAAGGAACTCCCAAACTCAAAAGGGGTCCCTAAAAATGCCCAAAATAGCCCAATTTCGGGTTTGGCATGCTTGGGCACAAGGGTAGAGGTGTGGGGTCCACCCAAGGTTCACATGTGGTCCCCAATACCTTCTACCAACACACACACACTCTTACCCAAAACCATCATTTAAAATAAGTTGAGATCACTAAACCCCTAAACTAGTTTACTTAATAAAATGCACCCTAAACATAATTAATTTTACAAGACATAAATACATTACAATTGAGGGTTCACCCATGGTGCCCAATTAAATACATCTATTCTAAGGCCTCAAAATTTAGCATGGTTAAGACTTAGCCCGTGGGCCACTCATGCACAATTGCGTAGCTACCCTAATAGCCATGCTCTCCTATACTGTCACTGCATACTCATTGTGCACATTAACCGCATCTGTCCAATATAATAAACATAATCTACACATCACAAATTCAATCAAACTTATAATGTCCTAACATAATTTTACAATTGATAGTGCAATGCATACAATTATTCACATAGTTTTCCATGAATCACCCACAAATAAAATTGCAATGACATACACTTAGGCTAGCATGAATATTACCATTATTAAATCCCAAAACTATATCATTAATCAAATCGACCACAAGGAACTAACATCTAACCAATAAATCTATCATATAACCTTGTTAGTCTCATCCACATCATAAAAAATATATCAATATACGAATCTAGTCCAATTGGTGCTACGTACCCAAAATACCATAGTGTCCATGAGGACAAATAACATAGCAAAATGTCCAAAATCTATCAGAGTCTCAATCAAAACATGTCTATGCATAAAGGAACCAACAGATAACTAGAGCTATAAAAATGTGGGCATGACATCCTCCTCTCCAGGAATTAGACTTCCTCCTAGAAGTCATTGGAAGAGATAGGGATATCTATCCTCGGTGGTGTAGAATCATCCCTGTAGTGATGACTCGTCATATCGGTCCCACTGCACTCTAACTGGTCCAATTCTTGACCCCAAAGGGAAAACCTCCGGTGCTCTATTATGCGTATGGGCTCCAAGATTCATCCGCCCTCCATCCTCTACCTATAATGCCAACCAATCCAAAACATGAGAAACATCTAGTACATATCTACGAAGTACAAAAACATGAAAAATATCATGGGCCCATGCAAGGCATGGTGGCAAAGGTAGACTATAGGCAACTGGACCAATGAACTTAAGAATATCAAAAGGCCCCACAAAATGAGGTGATAGCTTAGAACCCTTTCCATAACGGATCGGACTCTTACGAGGATGAACCCTCAAGAAGACTTTTTCACCCACTAAAAAGTGATGATCAATCCTCTTGGTGTCTGCATACGCCTTCTGGCGTGCTCTAGCCTGCTCAAGTCACTTTCGAATCAGAACAACCTGCTACTCTAAATCCTGAAGATAAGCTGGTCCCAAAATAATCCTATCATCTAGTCTGTCCTAGCTCAAAGGTGTCTTACAAGGTTGTCCATACAAATCCTGATAGGGAGCCATGCCAATGGAGCTATGATAACTATTGTTGTAGGAAAACTCAACTAAATGCAAATAATCTTCCCACTTCTTTTGTTGGTCCATCACATACATCCTCAACATGTCCTCAAGAACCTGATTAACTCTCTTTGTCTGCCCATCTGTCTCTGGATGATATGCCAAACTGAAATTAATCTGTGTACCCAAAGCATCCTGAAAAGAAGTCCAGAAAACTAATGTGTAGATGGTGTCTCTGTCATTGATGATCATCTTGAAATCCCATGCAATCTAACAATGTCCTCCATGAACACTTTGGTGATGGCTTGTGCATTGTAGGTAACCTTGGTTTGCGAGAAATGTGCAACCTTGGTTAACTTATCCACAAAGTGACCATAATGGCATCATGATGATAAGAGGACATAGGGAGTCCTACTATGAAATCCATGGAGATCACATCCCATTTCCACTCGGGAATGTCATGAGGGTATAAGAGTCCTGCAGGATGAGAATGCTCTACCTTGACTCTCTGACACTCAAAACAATGTGCTACAAAATCTGCTATGTCCCGACGAACACCTAACCAATAATATAACTCTCTCAAATCAGCATGCATCTTCTTCACTCCTGGATGCGCTGCGTATGGGGCTCGATGAGCCTCAGTAAGGATGAAAATACGTAGATTACCTACCTTAGGCACATAAATGCGCCTATGGAATCAAAGAAAACCATCAGACTCTAACCTGCATCCTAAATATCTACTCTCAAAAGAACCCTGAAAATCCAACATCTACTTAACACCCTCATAAAACCTATCCTCTTGAAGATGCTCAAGTATCCTGCTTCTCAAATATGACTACACTGTCAAATAAGCAAGCACATGTCATCATCTACTAAGCGCATTTGCAACAACATTCTCCTTTCCTTTGATATACTATACCTCCATGTCATACTCACATAGGAACTCCATCCAACACCGTTGACGAGCGTTGAGGTTTGGCTGAGAGAAGATATTATTTAAGCTATAATGATCTGTCCTCAAGATGAAAGTTCTACCCAAAAGGAAATGTCGCCAATGCAAAACTACATGAACAATCATTGTAAGCTCCAAGTCATGAGTAGGATAGTTAAGCTCGTATTCCTTGAGCTTATGTGACTCGAAAGGAAATCACTTGACATTCCTGCATAAGAACTACTCCCAAACCCTCTAGTGATGCATCGGTGTAAACAAAAATCCTCTTTCGGGTCTAGATCTGCTAAGATATGTGCCGTGGTTAACCATTCCTTAAGCAAATTTAAGGCTGCTCACAATTTTCTAACTAGTCGAACTTCTTCCTTTTCCTTTGAAGGGAAGTAATAGGGTGAGAAATCCTAGAAAAGTCCTGCACAAACCTGTGGTAATACCTTGCTAAACCCATGAAGCTTCTCACCTCAGTCACTGATGTGGGTGCTGGCCAATCCATGATAGCTTGAATCTTAGAGGGATCTATAGAGATACCCTTTCCTGAAATAATGTGTCCCAAGTACTGAATCTTTGTCTGAAAGAAGCTACACTTTTCCAAGTTCCCAAACAAATTCTGCTCTCTCAAAATCTAAAGCACCTATCTCAAATGTTCCTCGTGTTCCTCCTCGGAATGAGAATATATCAAAATATCATCAAGGAACACTATGAAAAAGTGATCTAGGAAGGTCCTGAACACTCCATTCATGAAGCTTATGAAGACAGCTGGGGAATTGGTCAAACCAAAGGGGACAATAACGAACTCATAATGCCCATAATGTGTGCAAAAAGTTGTCTTATGAATATCTACCTCCGATATGCACAACTGATGATACACTGACTTGAGATAGATTTTGGAGAACACTCTAGATCCCGCATCATCTGATCAAACAAGTCATCAATCCTGGGGAGTGGGTAATGGTTCTTTATTGTGACTTTGTTGAGTTGTCTTAGGTCTACACAAACCCCGAGAGGACCATCCTTCTTCTTCACAAATATAATGGCACTCCCAAGGAGATACAAGAGGTCGAATGGGACCCTTCTCTAATAACTCCTCTAAGCGTATCTTGAGCTCATGAAGCTCAAGTCGTCATCCGACAGGTGCCATAGAAATTGGTGTGGAGCTAGGCACTAAGTCAATGGTGAAGTCCACCTCCCTACTAGGTGGTAAACCTGGAAGCTCTCCTAGAAACACATATGCATACTCCCTCAAAATTACGTGATCATCAAGGGGTGAATTCTCTGGAGTACTGTCTGAATGATCACTGATAGTGATAGCAAACAATTGACAACCCTTATGCATGCTCCACTTGAGTTGCTTAGCTGAGATCATACATAAGGAAATAGGTCTCTGCATCCCTGAAATCACAACCGCACTACCAAGATCATCCTGACACTCAATGACCTTGTCTCGTCAATCCACCTTGGCTTGATGAGACTCAAGCCAATCCATGCCCAAAGACTACCCGATAGGACCCTAAAGGAATAACTCGGAGGTCAAGTGTAGTGGAGAAGACTCCCAAATCAAGTACATAACTCTCCACATACGAGTCTATGGTGAGTTTAGCCCTAGAGGCCAACTCAACCGCCTAACTATCGGTTGCCTAGCCACCACTAGCCCACATTGATCCACTACTGAGAAGGAGATACAAAAGAATCAAGCACCCGAATGAAAAAGTACTTGAGACAAAAATACCCTTGATAGTACTGTCATCTCAATGATGGCGTGGGTGATGCTGTCACTGACGGTTGTCGGCCGTTGCATACACACGATGGGCGTATCCCACATCACCCACCCTCTATTTGTATCTAGGAGATCTCTGCATATCCATAGTAGTGGGCTTTGTGCAAGCACATACGCACATAATGCTCTGGATCCCCATAAATAAAACATCCTCCCTGTACCTCTCTCGAGATGGGGTCCCTCCGTACTCTGGAGAACTCGAACATGTCGGTCCAACCCTAGCAGATCGCATGAGTGGGCTGGCTATGAGTGATGAGTACCCAACCTCCTATCTCTAGATCCACCAAAACCACTTCTAGACCCACCTCATTGAAAACTCGAGTCTGTCAACCCCTCTGATGCTGGTGTCCCCGACGCCGTGTCTACTGTGATGGGTGTGGTGGAGCTCTCAATGCTACTGGAGAGGACCAAAATCTTCCTCTAGGGGCTGGTGCTGCACCCCGTGCCCTCTCGACTCGAAATGCTTAAATCTTGTTCTGGAACTTGCTATTGTTTCTATCTCGGTGCTCTTGAGCCTTGGTTCTATTCTCCTCACCAAATAGGCCTTTTCAATAGCCTTCTCTAGCGTGGGAGGAGATAAAATCCTAACAGATTTTGTTGTATCTACATTCAAGCCCCGAATGAACTTGTTTACCTGTAATTTCTCATCTTGCAGGTAGTCTACATACTGTAAGAGATCCAAGAATCTACTCTCATACTACGCCACTATTCCAGAACCCTGTTGTAAGTCATGAAACTCATCGATTCTCTTCTACACAAAATTCTCTAACATATATCGAGCGCTGAACCGCTCCTCGAACAACTCCCAGGTCACTATATCTCGAGTCAAATGGAGCTTTTGCTCCTCATTCCTCCAGCAAACACCTGCTGCGTCTCAGAGAAGGTGTATAGTGAACCTGT
Source organism: Taxus wallichiana var. yunnanensis (assembly GCA_018340775.1). Taxonomy (NCBI): domain Eukaryota; kingdom Viridiplantae; phylum Streptophyta; class Pinopsida; order Cupressales; family Taxaceae; genus Taxus; species Taxus wallichiana. Next base: position 233,946,814 of record CM031239.1, on the reverse strand, counting down.
ATTTGACATTACTCTCATGAGAGTGCAAGCCAAAGCAGCTATCCAGGCTAAGGAGCCAGGACTCTACCCCAAAGCCATCTGTCGAACCAGTAAATGTAGGTGGTGAAGGTGAAGAAGGTCACCTATCTCCTAATGGTCCCTCGAAGCTATGTGATCGGCTGTGATGAAACGAGGCCACCCTCTAACCAAGGATGGAAGGGTTACATGACCTTTCTCATCTCGGAATATCATGCTCGAGTGTTTTAGAATGTGCATTCTCACCAATCAACTCCTCATCTCCCAATTTGAATGTCCTCCTCTCTCGAGATCTGCGGTGGTGGAAGGTGCCCCGCACGATGCCTATCAACCTTTGTAGGGTCTCTAATATCTGAGGCCTAAAATTGGGGGCTGGCGACTCCCACGTAGGTGCACTACGTGCCGAGCCTCGAGCCGATCATACCCTCTTGGGTGCCATCCTAAACCCGAGGTAAAAATAAATAATTAAAAAAATGGTTTATAAACTTTTAAAAAGTTACGGAAAGCGTTAATTAATTTTTTAATTTTTTTGAAGTGATCAATAATTACTAATGCTTTGCTTAAGCCTCTCACATTAATAATTAATTTATATTAATCATTAATTTACCCAAAATCAAATAAACACTAACCTAATAATAATTTGATTATTTTACTCTACTAAGCTCCCTAGGGTCATAAATAAAAGTCTACACCCCTTGTAAATAATTAGTCTCCCCTTTTTATTAATTTACATTCCCATTAAAATATCATGACTTAAAGCAAGGTAGGATTGAAGGAGGACCCTAGGATCAATTCTAATCTTGGCCATTGATTTTGAATCTACCCTAAAAGTGCCCTAAATTTCTCTATGTTTCTTTTCCTCTCTATTCTTTTCTCATTTGTTTTGTATTGTCTTTTGAATGAGCATGTTGAAGAACTATGGGGATTGATTCCATGGAGTTTTCCTTGCCATTACAGGTGGATGAGCTATGGAGTTTTTATTTTTATCTTACCTTTGTAGTGATTGTAGATTCATACAATGAAGGTAAACACATTTTTTTTTTCATTTTTTTTTGTTTAATCCATATACATATACATATACATATATATATATATATATATATATATATATATATATATATATATATATATTTAAAACCCCAAAGGGGGTGGGCCGTAAAAAAAAGAGACAAAGCTGCAATGGCTACAATTTTTTTGGTTTTATTAATATATATATTCTTTGGGTTATTAGGGTCCGAGTGGTGTTTGGAGGCGGTGGCTAGATGGAGTAATGGCCGCGAGGGGGTGGGGGTGAGGGCGGGCGCAGATAGGCCACAATGGATGGAAGCTGTGTAGAGGGGGACGCGGCGGGGTGTGCGGGGAATACGAGGTAGGGTGCACGGGGACAAGGCAGGGGTTTGGGGTTTGGGGTTACGGGGGTCGTGGGTATGGGGGTTGGGGGTTTGGTCCCCCAAAACTAGGTTTGTTTGAAATTTGTTTTTGGTTTTTTTTTTTTTTTTATATTTTATTTACTTATTTTTAAAATATATATATAAAACAAAACAACTATATATATATACCCCCTTTTATTTTTTTTATTTTTATTTATAAATCTATATATTATTTAGAAGGTAAAAAATATATATATATATATATATATATATGTGTATACGTATATGTATATATACACGAGAGAGAGAGAGAGAGATTTATTACATATCGTATACTATATAATATACAATATGTATATTACATAATATGTTTGCTGCAATAAATTTGTGTGTGTGTGTGTGTGTGTGTGTGTGTGTGTGTGTGTGAGTTACATAATATGTTTACTACTTGTTTCAATAATCAATGCATGTGTATATGTATATATATATTTAAATTCTAGGAAAAATATAGTCATAAATAGGAAGCCAAAAAAAAAAAAACTATATAAAATCTATTTTTATTTCCTTGTTCAACACTATCAAACTTGCAGGCCAAAACCTATTTTAAAAAATGATAATATAACCATTTTAAATAATTCATAAAACTCAATGAACACTAGTTTTCCTTCAATGAACTAACTAATTGGTATTTTCAAATTTCTGCAATGCCAACTAAAGAAATATTTCAGATTTTCATGCAAGGAAGATTACATTAAGGGCATCCATGTATATTTTTTTGTTAAATGTAAGACTAAAACATTTACTAGTTACCCAAGAGTCTGCGTGTTTGAACCACATCTACGATATCAAATGTAATGCCATCAAAATTTTTTTTTCCATTTTTAAAGAAAACACACTAAAAATTTCAAATTTAACATGTAATGCTTACTAGATATTGCAGATTTCAAACAAAACAATTATTTCAAATGAAGACAAGTAAAATAAAGAACTCATGATCTTATATTGTAATCTTTTTTTCTTTTTTTTTTCTTTATGAATAGAGAAAGGTTACAAGACAAAAGAGACATGTTATTACAAGACTTTCAAATCACAATAGGATAAGTTTACAAGATGAGGCTATCCACAATCAACCATATAACATAGTTACAATGAGGTGTAATATTTACAATGATTTTGAGGATAAAAGAGACAAAGTCACCACTCCAACTAAAACTTCATCCTTGAGTCTCCACCTTGAGTGTTCTTCTAAGAGTGTTGAATCAAGAGATATGGCTTGTTTACCACCCAACCAATAGGCATCATCACATGCCTTTCCATGGTTGGAAGCCATGCTAGCCTCCCCCAAGCCCATGGGAGAGAGGAACAAACTACCACAATGTGCACAAGTATAAAGGGGATAAAACACAACAAGAAATACATAAGACCATTTAACCACTTAGACATACTACACATGATAAAACAACAACATGAGGATAACAAGGTCAACCTCACAAGGGGGAAGAGAAGAAATAGGATGCCCAAATCAAAGGTGTCCAACCATAGGAGCACCAATAAAACATGTTTACAAAATTCCTTATTCCTCCTAATCATTCATCCTCCTTATTCCTCCTTTATGTCATAGTAATCCTTCTTGGGAGGGTTTTCAAACCCAAAATGGTTTCCTCACCAAGAATGGGGAAGGGTTCAAGCCATATGAACCTTTCTCCCACCTCAAACCATATGAGGGGATGAGAAGGGACCTTCATGGCTTGACCAACAACCATGAGGTTTGAGAGGGAAATCCCTCTCTCTTCCCCTACATTCTCCAAAAACCATCAATCCAAATGATGGTGGAGAGAAAACAAAAGAAAACAACAAAGAACAAACAAACAAACTATATTCACCATACAACTTCACACACATCATTTTATTGATCAAAACAAAGTTAACAAGTTAAAAAAACTAATAAAGAAAAGGTTAAGACCTACCTCTACAATGCTTTCCAAGACTCTAAACTTTTCCCTTTGTCGAAGAAAACCTCCAAGCTCCCAAAATTCTCCAAGTACTCCCAAAAAAATTAACCAAGAAGACCCCTTCCTTCCCCATGAGGAAGAATTTGAAGGAAACCCAAAAGTTTCCTCACCAATGGGAAGGTGGCAAGTGTCACCCCCTCTCCCCTCAAGAGTCAAATATTCCAAAACCAAATAAGTAAGAGTGAAATCACCTTTTAGCCCTTACACCCAAAATACTAAAAACTAAAATAAAACAAAGTGAAGCAACTTTTAACAATTACACACAAACCAACCATCTTACATGGATGGTGACTAAGGAGGGAAAAATGGGAGGGAAACTCCCTCCAAACCTTGGAAATAAGCCCCCTACCTATTAGGTAGGGTCCAAGGGCCCATTTTCATGCTAAGGGAACTCCCAAACTCAAAAGGGGTCCCTAAAAATGCCCAAAATAACCCAATTTCGGGTTTGGCATGCTTGGGCACAAGGGTAGAGGGTGTGAGGTCCACCCAAGGTTCACATGTGGTCCCCAATCCCTTCTAGCAATACACACACACTCTTACCCAAAACCATAGCTTAAAATAAGATGAGATCATTAAACCCCTAAACTAGTTTACTTAATAAAATGCACCCTAAACATAATTAATTTGACAAGACATAAATTCATTACAATTGAGGGTTCACCCATGGTGCCCAATTAAATACATCTATTCTAAGGCCTCAAACATTTAGCATGGTTAGGACTCAGCCCGTGGGCCGCTCGTGCACAATTACGTAGCTGCCCTGAAACCCATGCTCTCCTATACCTGTCACCTACACACTCATTGCACACATTAACCACATCTATCCAATATAATAAACATCATCTACACATCACAAATTCAATCAAACTTATAATGTCCTAACATAATTTTACAATTGATAGTGCAATGCATACAATTATTCACATAGTTTGCCATGAATCACCCACAAATAAAATTGCAACGACATACACTTAGGCTAGCATGAAAATTACCATTGTTAAATCCCAAAACTATATCATTAATCAAATCGACCACAAGGAACCAACATCTAACCAATAAATCTATCATATAAACCTGTTAGTGTCATCCACATCATAAAAAATATATCAATATATGAATCTAGTCCAATTGGCGCTACACACCCAAAATACCATAGTGTCCATGAGGATAAATAACATAGCAAAATTTCCAAAATCTATCAAAGTCACAATCAAAAAATATCTATGCATAAAGGAACCAATAGATAACTAGAGCTATAAAAACATGGACACTACAGAGGGGCTTTGCACAAAGCTTCGAGGTCTTACCCCATTTCAATAGATTTTTACAAAACCTTTCATTGAGCACATTTCTTCTATCCCTTAAAAATATTTCTACTTTTTTATGCTTTTCCACTTTATTTGAAGTGACATTGCTTACGTCACCTCAAAGAGGGGAAAATGTAGACACCTAAAATATGCTTACACTTATCATTTCATCCAATTCAATCAATTGACGACACTTCGTTAATCAACCCTGCTTCACTCCATTCTCATATACCCATTCACGACACACTGTCGGTCATATTTCTCCTATAATCATCTAATTTGGATAATATTTCTCTTATTATTTAAACATTCCTCCATTTAACCATTTAGAACCTCCCTAGTTCTCTCTAGACCACTTCTATTAGCTTCGTAGGCTATCAATTAGCCACAATTGGTTATCTAGACCCCTTCCAACTCTCAACAAGTCTCTAATCACTTGTAATCAAGTTTAAATAGCCTAAACCAAGCTTAACTAAGCCTAAAGCATGTTTATACTAATATAATATAAAAGTGCTTTTGAGCTTTAGTCCCACATGCACCCAAAGTTCAAACTCTTCCATTTGGAAAACTATAAATAGAAGGGTCACCTCTCCCTCTCAACCTTACACCTTGTTACATAAGAAAATATCTCTCACATTTAGAAATATTGGCATTAGACCTCATTTGCATTAGCTAAGCTAATAGGCATTTGATATTGGGTCATCCACCATTAAAATAGCTTCATGTGGCACCCATGATAGGTTAGTAATGGAATAGCTAAACTTGGCCATGTAACCATTTAGTGAGATTCATTCACCCTCATGGAGTAAACAACAAAACTGATTGCTTAAGTCTTTAGTAGGCATATTTTATTAAGCTTTCAAGAATATAGGTTAATGATATTTGCTATATTTCTTGTTTAATTCAAGTTTAAATACATGTAAATAGGATTCCTTGCTCATTTCTTATCTGATGGTCCATTAAGGGACTGTGCATAGATATTTGGGCTCTTACCCCATTTCAATAGCTCTTGCAAAATCTTTCATTGAAAACGGTCCCCTAGAGACTCCTTATCAAAAATAAAATAAGCACTACAAAAGAGGAAGTAGGAAAAATCCATTCAATTACAATAAGGGGTCATGGAACAAACAATGAAGGATACAAAGTTAGTCTAGCCAAACTAACTCTGCTACAGAAAACAACATGCAGCTAAGTACTCGAACAAAGTGCCACATAGGATTAGATGCAAATATGCGTAGAGATGGAGGAGGTAATACATAAAATGATTTTTGTTATCCAAATAGATAGACTAAGGATCAAAATTTATCTCTTACTTTCCATTGAGCCAAACATTGAGAACGTGATGCGGGGAGATTTTGAAGGAAAACCGCAAAGACTTAGAAGTTGAAAAAGAGACAATCAGGAAAAGTGAAATAACATAATATGAGTCTAAACTCACCAAACCACACATAATAGAAAATTAGAAGAAGAGAGGGGAATTCTAGGCCATGATAGCCAAGTTAGAGACAAAACTGACAATGTCACGATTTATTATACATACACGATTGGATGACCTAACATGATCGAAGAAGACAAGGAAAAGATGGAGACACTGGAAAAATAAATACACAAAGCATCCATAGGATATGATATTTCAACAGACCCAGATGGAACAAAGAGAAGAAAAATGGTAGGACTCATCAAGAAATACCAACAACATAAAAAGGTGTGGACAGAAAATATCTACGATATGCATGATATTTCAAATGAAGCTAGGACAAAGGAGTTTGTCTTAACCTCATATTAGTTGCTCAAGAAGTTCAAATGAATATATAAAGGAGTCATATTGATGATTTTTATAGGTGCTCAAGTGTATCAAGAAGTGTTATAGTGCTGTTGATTATGAAAGAGAAAAGGGTGTAAGAAAGCTTGTATCCTCAATCTATAGTAGAAACATGATCTAGAAAGTTGTAATATGTGATAGATGGACAACTTGCATGAACATTACATTCTAACAAGATATTTATAGCATATAAGGATTCATAATAGTAACCTAAAGGTTTAGGATTAGTTGATTGAAACTTGGAACATTCTAATGTTGTCTTCATGCAAAAGGGATTTGTTATTGAAGGTCAGGGGATAATGTAACAAGGTGAGATCTTGGTTTACTAGTAAGTTCAATGGATGGTTAAGTATCAAAATGATAGGGGATAGAATTATTTTTTATCCAAAATAACTCCCCAAGTTATTTGGATAACTTATGTTTATTCTGAATATGATGTTTCACATTTCAAGTTACACACACTCATGTTTGTTCTTCTCGGCACCATTACATGACTACAATTCTTCCGCGCACCTCGTGTGCCTTGTTTCCTTCTTCATTCTACTCCATTTCCCCTTAATCCGCTATCTCCTTCCATTTACCCTTTTTGCCTTCCTTCTATGCAACCTCTTTCATTCATAAATCGTCGTGCACCCTCGCACGGACCTCGTAGACTTGCCTTCCAAAATGGCTAAGTCCTTGGCTCCTTTGCGTGTCCCTTTTCTTTTTACCACCGTGTGATTCTATCTACCGATGCTCACTCCCATTTTCATGCTTTTCTACTCCTATATCTATGTACCTTGCTTCCATGCACATATTCTTGTGCACCCTTATTCTAAACCTTTATGCACATGTCTTTTGCATGCGTACCTCTATAGCTCTCACTTTCACACCTTGCATCTTATGTACTAATCACTGTGCCACATCATTGTGTCGAATTGATTGTGCTACACATAACATTAAAGTGTGCCAACATAGCGCTGAATATGGACAACCAACCGCAGTGTGTGACAAGTGGTAGAAAAGACAAAAAAATAAATAGTTGGCCAATTTTTTTAGTCAATCAATGCGAACCACATGTCATTGTGTGTCGAGTAACCTATAGACTTCTTATAGCCATAACATCTGTTATAGTGATCATATTTTGCATGCCTAATCTCATTTGAAAGTCACTAACATCAGCTACATGTTAGACTTCTAAAATTCAGATTTAGGTGGGATTTGGTAGGCAAAAATAGGGAAATGTCTTTATGTTCATCAATGCACACATCTATTCGACCCCAACCACCAGATTTCTTCATATCTTTCCTTCTTCCTTCTTATACATGACCAATAGACATAGGGAAGCGTATCTAATAGCCTTGTAGGTAGTTTTACAAGAATTTATAATTTTCTATTGGTGGTTGAGGATTTGAATCTGAGTTTCCCTCATTTTCTTCTCTTCTCTCTCCTTCTTCTATAAATAACAAAGTTCTTCTTTGTAGAAAGGATACTTCTTTTCTATAACGACACCATGCCAAAATGGTGGCTAACTTACCATAGGTTTCAAACCTTGACGTGGTATTTGCAATGTATTTTCACCTCCGCCATGAATGTAAATGATTGTGTGTCCCTTCAGCAATGAAATCATTTTTGTGGAACTCTTGTCTTCCCTTTTGCATTTTCATTGTGTCTTGCCACTCTATTTACATTTTCGGTATGTTGTGTGTCTCCGCTTCTTGTATTCCCCACATTCATGTGTTGTACGCACTAGAAGGTTGAGCCTACATGTTGATCTGTGGTAGGCATCATCCTCCCTCATCTCCCATGCCCTCTTTATTTCCTTCATTGCTCATGGAGAGAGATTGACCCTTTCTTTCTAGTACTATCACCATCCTTAGCTTAATATTTCCCCTTTCTACACATCTTTATATCCCTGGTCTCTTAACATGTTTATTCTAGGATTTTCTTTCAGTAGTAGGAGTTACTGATGAGCAGAGAAATATATAGAGGAACCTGGCCTTTTATGGAGATCCGTATCAAGCATGCAAGATCCCACAACTTAGAGATGGTTCCATTATTGACTTGGAATTCCATAGCCATCATGATCACATTGAGGGAACAATTTCGAGCACCAACAATTTCTGACATGCCCAGTGGGACAAGTTTGAAGAGTTATACATCTTCATATGAGCAAGCTGATGTGTATTGTTGAGATCCAACCATTAGAGGCATATTTCAACACATATGGTGACTCCACTGATCCAAACGCACCCATTATTTCATTTCCAAACCAATCTCCCCTCCTTCTTTCATTCATTTCTCTTTTTTATCATTCCACCTTATTCTTTTAAATTTGTGCAATCATGAATTATTTTCTTTCCTAGAATTCCCATTTGTAATAGCATAACCATTTTCTCCATAACTATAGTTTCACAATCCTCCTCCAAATAAGTTTTATAAGCCCCATTATCTTGAAAATGCATATAACCCACCTCCCACTGATATGTATGGTTATTTTCCTAACCATGATGTTTATGAAGAATATGTTTATGCAGATGATGGTGACAACTATATGGCTAAATCTGATTTTGAGAAGGAGGTGCAAAAGATGGAGATGGACATGATGCAGCTCAAGATGACAAGTTCATTGAATGTAGCTAGAGTTGGCTATAAGGTCCCTTGTCTATGGGTTGGCCTTGTACTAGGCTAGTTTAGCGCTAGCATAAGCTGCATTTTCTCACTGAGATGTTTCCCCAGATCACAAAGTGGGTGGAGTTAATGGAGGCTTACAAATCTAGAACTTAAAAACCCCATCAATGGGGTAACTCTGCACTACCATCCTACATCCATCACATTCCTCTACACCAATATACATGATCTCAACTCTCGGTGCATATGTTCCCATATTTCTACATGCTACCCCTACTGAGAGTTCCATCCCTTCTCCCTTTTCCCCTCTATCCCACCTTAGGTGATCTTTTATCACCTTTCCCGCATGCTCTTTTGTTCCCTTAGTTCACGCACATTCCATTCCTTCTTACACACCCATCATCCCACCTTCTCGCCGAGCCCCATCTATCTAACTTTACCAAAGATGAACAACCCCTTACCTACATGTCATCTCTAGAAAATGACAACATGTTCGACTTAATACATAATAGTTGAAGAATGGTATGAATCGACTAGGATGACGAGATCATCATTGTTCCTATTCTAGAATAAAAGTAGTTAGTCTCAAAGGGTGTGCTCCTAGTGGAGACTAAGTTGTTTGTAGAGGAAGAACCATGCGTGACCCAGCTTGTAAGAACTCCTCTTCAGGAGGAAAATATGCACGAGGATACCATCTCGTGGGATTGAGATTGAGAGAAGTGGGAATATTACAAGGATCGACCGTGCCCAATAATATATCTAACTAGTCTAAAGCTAAAGATAGAGTTGCCACCGGTCATGCTCATTTCAGAGCATGAGGTTGAGCTTCAAAGCATGCCAAAGGTTAGCAACAACATCTCCCAAATACAAATGAAGAACAACTTCAAGATGTATTTATTTTTTTTGTTAATACTTTGAGAAGGGTGAGACACCAACTACAAGTTAGTTTTTCATTCTTGTTCTTGACCATGTTCAACATCAAGTCAATTACATGGTTGCAATTTTTAAGGAAGGGAAGCTACTTCTCCTTTCTGTTGCGCAGTTTTACTTGAGCTCCTTTTTCCTCTGGTTAGTATAGGATAGTTAAGGTTTGTTTTTCAGTAACACAAGTGCTCATGCACACTCTGCCTAGTTCATCTTGAAACACGTATTATTTTAAGCTTTTGTATATAGTGTTGTGCTTCTATTTCAGCGCACTCCCTCCGATGCCTTTCCTTTCTTGATGCACCCACAAATCACATTTTTTTGCTCTTTGGGATGGCGGTTCAATTTTTAACAAAGTGACATTTCTAACAATCCATGCAAATTTCAACTCTCATAATCCAATCTAGAACATATTTATATGAGAGCAATGGTTCATTTCAGAGTTTAGATGGTCCTTTAGTGAATCCAAGGGTGCTATTAAAGTTATAGATCATTTTTTTAAATTTTCGGGTTTGACTCCATACACAATGGATGCTTCTAAGGCTACTAGTCTCTTCATCTAGCAGGCAGATGGCCCCAAAATTTACCAAATTGTTATCCCAAATAACTCCCCAAGTTATTTGGATAACTTATGTTTATTCTGACTCTAATGTTTCACATTTCAGGTTGCACACGCTCAAGTTTGTTCTTCTGGATCCATTACATAACTGTAATTATTTCGTGCACCTCATGTGCCTTGCTTCCTTCTTCCTTCTAATCCCTTTCCCCTTAATCCTTTATCTCCTTCCATTTCCCCTTGCTCCTTCCTTCTACGTAGCTTATTTTATTATAAATCATCGTGTATCCCTTACGCGAACCACTACTGAACTTGCCTTCCAAAATGGGTAAGTCCCTGGCTCCTTTGTCGCCCTTTTCTTTTTCCACCGCATGCCTCTCTCTGTTGGCACTCATACTTGCTTGCATACTTGTCTAATCCTATAGATATGCACCTTGCCTCTGCGCACACATTCTCATGCACCCTTATTCTATACCTTTGCACATTTGTCTTTCACGTGTGCACTATGTGCCTCTCATTTTCATGGCTTGTGTCTTCTACACCATTCATTATGCCACATCATTGTGTCATACTCGAATGTGCTACACACATTCTATCAAAGTGTGCCAATAGGGCATTGAATCTCGAAAAACTAACTAGTGCATGACACGTGGTAGAAAAGAAAAACCAAATCAACAGTTGGCCAATTTTTCAGTCAATCAAAGTGTGCTCCACATGTTATTGTGTGTCAAAGTGACATGTATACTTATGATAGCCATAACTTCTACTATAGTACTCAGATTCCTGCATTCCTAGTCTCATTTGAAATTTGTTGACATTAGCTACATGTTGGAATTTTCAAAATCAGATTTAGGTGGTATTTGGTTAAAGGAAAATAGCGAAACATCATTCTGGTCATCAATTCACACATCTAATTGACCCCAACCACCATATTTATTCATATCTTTCCTTCTTCCTTCTTCTACATGCCAAATGACATATGGGGATGGGCATATGATAGCCTTACGGGTGGCTTTTTAGGAATTTATAATTTTTTGTTTGTGGTTAAATATTTGAATCATTTCCTCCTTTTCTCCTTCTCTTCTCTCCTTCTTCTTCTATAAATAACAAGTTTTTTCTTTGTAAAAAGGATTCATCTATGTTGTAACGATACCATGCCAAAATGGTGGCTAAATTCCCATGGGTTTCAGACCTTGATGTGGTTTATGCAATGTATTCTCACCTCCTGTTGTGAATGTAAATGATTGTGTGTACCTTCAGCAATAAAATCATGTTTTGTGGAACTCTTGTCTTACCTTCTGCATTTTCATTGCATCTCACCTCTCTGTTTGCATTTTCGGTATGATGTGTGTATCCTCTACTTGCGGTGCCCATGTTCATGTGTTGCACATGGTGGAAGGCTGAGCCTATGTGTTGATCTCGTGGTGCACACCATTTTATCTCTTTTCCTGCATCCTCTTTGTTTCCTTTATCGCTCATGGAGAGATATTGACCCGTTCTTTTTCTGTGCTATCACCTTCATTAGCTTAAGATTTCCCCTTTCTACACATCCTTCTATCCCTGGTCCCTTGGCATGTTTAGTATAGGATTTTCTTTCAGCATTAGGAGTAGTAATGGTATTAAAAATAGATATAGGAACTAGACTTCTCTAGAGATCTGTCTCAAGTGTGTAAGGTCCAACAACTTGGAGACGGTTCCATTGTTGACTCAAAATTCTAGATCCATCATGATCACATCCGGGGCATAATTTCAAGCACCAACATTTTCTATGAAGTTGAGTATGCTCGGTGAAGACTGTGTTGAGGATTCTTAACTATCAATAAATGTGTATATGGTCTCAAAATGGGTATTACAAATGTATGAGGTGATATGTCCATTCAAAAAGTCATTAAGGCCTAGGAAATTAATTATGCATTCTAGCATTGATTAAAGAATCTAATCAAACATGCATATGATAAGGATGTCATAAGAGGTATAGTAAAAATGGTGAGATACAAGAGTAAAGATGGACATTTGGGTAAGAAAAAGTGTCTTTAACAAGGATATTTGAAGATGATAGGGTTTACAAGGACTTATTTGTTTGGTTTGAACAATTAGGCCTTCCTAAAGAAGCTAAGAGATGTCATAAGGTAAGAATAATTAATATCATGCACATTCATTATAGATCACTTAAATAGTTTCCTATTGGTCCTGAGTTAGACATTTGAGGTAGGGGAAGATATTATGGCTCAAATCCAAGTGATCTAGATGTGTTAGAACCCTAAAATGCAAGATAGTGGAATGTGTGATATATGATAATGCTTCAACATGTTAAGATACAACTAAATCAGGGTATAATGACTGTGAAGAAAGTGAAAAGAGAAAGATACATGTATGACTAAGTTTTTATGAAAGGGGAGAGTGTTCATCTCTAAATCGGGATTTTTATGCATATAATTTATTTGAGGTCTTGTATGATAAAGAGAATGGAAATTGTAAGTGTATTAGTAATGAAGCATGTTATTTTGACCAAGTGAAATGAATTAGCAAGAAAATAAGGCAAAAAACTCTAAAGAAAGGATTCAAGGGGGTTTAACAATTTGGTTAAGCATCTACAAAACAGTCAAGCAAGATAAGAGGCTTAATTTTTGTGTTTTCCATTTGAGAAAGGTGCATTACTCTATGGGGAGCTTTGAGAAGTCATGCCATTGTGTGAGTCAGCCTCTAAAACTTGTCAAATTTTGTTTAAACATCACTAAAGATTCAGTTTAGAGACACTTTGGTCCTAAAGGACGGGATGGTATCATTTGTAGGTAAAATGGTGTTTATGAGTTTGAAAAAGACCTAAAGGATTATGTCATGCATGAATAAAGGAAAAACTGAAGAGTATACATTTAGGGGGAGCTATTTTTGAGGCTCTTATAGGTCCATGGATCAATTTTGTTGCAGAAGAAGATAAGGAGAGAGATTTCAGTCCCATAGGGAGCTATTTGAGTAAAGGAAATTGATTTTGCACATTGTTTTTATTGTTTCTAGTTTTTGTTGTCATTTTCCATGTCTATTGGTCATTATAGCCTTTTTATAGATGTCAAAGGGGGAGAAGCATCAAAAACATGGAAAAGAGGTCATGTAGTTGTTGGTCTTGTTGGTTGCCATCAATGTTTCTAAAGGTGGTTACCATCAATGACAAAGGGGAGATTGTTGGCCATTCTGTGTTTTTGTCATTTATTTCAATTCCATTGATGGAAAATGGTGTCATGGTGTTATATGATTTTCCATGTGGTGTTATTAAATTTTCAAATATGAAGATTGATTGGTAGTGATAAGTTTTTGTGAGTTCAAGGAGGTTCCATAGCTTGGTTTTCTAGGCATAGTCAAGGTTTAAGTCCTCTAAAGTTATCTGTAAGATTTAATAAGGCCAAAAATGTTCTAAGTGATGTGTTAGAGGTTTCTAAGACTGTATGTGGTCATTAAGTTCATTTCATGAGTTGGCATGGGTTGCGATATTCTTTTCGGCCTATTCCTAGCCTGGAGCAGCATGCAATATGGTGTGGTGACTAGATATTTGGAGATGATTTTGTTTTCCAAACATGGTAGTATCAAGGTGATGGTATAAAAGGGAATGTGTGGTGAGTTTCAGGTTAGAATGAAGAGGTATGATGCATGTATGAGGTCCCTTGGAAACAAGAATGTAAGAAAGGTAGTTTTACACATGTAAGTCTTAATGGATAGAGAGTTTCAGAGCTATTTTTGATAGATGATGATTATTTATAGTGAGAGGATGTTTTCATGATGCTTTATAAAAAGTTTCAGGTAATTCTAAAGAATATTGTTTAAGATACATAACTTTTTGTAAAATAGGGTAACTTAAAGTCTATTTTTGAAGAAAAAGTGGACCTTCTAATGCTCATTGTGAATTGTATGATTTCAATGGGGACATGAGATTTTTTCCATGATTCTTAGGTCAGTTATGAAGGTTTAAAAAAATAATGAGGTGGTTTTATTGTCACATTTTTATGAATGATTGTTAATAAGGTAAGTTGCTTTGAAACCTTAGCTAAATTCTAGATGAAAGTGACTTGGAGAAAAGGTGTGTACTGATCGTATCTTGATTGGTTTTGAAAATTTTATGTTTGGATGTTGTATATGAATCTTGCATATTTCTATAAAAGTATATTAGAGCATTTAACCATATATGGGCCCCACATGAAAATGCTTGTTTATGAAGAAGTTCAGTTTGTGGAAAAGTTCTCCAAAGAAGGTGAAAAATAATTTGACATTGATATTATCCCTTGAGTTGTTATAGATATTAATGATAGTTTCATATTATGTTTTAAGTAAAAATGGTAAAGTGTGCCCTATGTATGAAGACTAATTTAAGTGTAGTTTGGAGCAATTTGTTGTAAAATTGAGATTACAAGAGTGACAAGAAGAGTTAGGACTCCATTAAAGGTTTTTGTGTTCCAGTTTTAGATATATTTCCAATGGTATACTAAACTTGTGTTTTTTATATGGTATGAAGAATTTATGACCTTTTCTTTGAGGGTAAACTTGGGAGGATGCTTAATCTAGGAGGATGCTAAGTGTCTTCATGAGATAAAGTGATATTTCAGGGTTGTTCATGATTGTTGAAGGTTTCTCAGTGCTTATAAAACATATCTAAAGATGTTCCATTATTTGGTGAAGTGTGGAAGTGAGTTTTGAGGTGACAGACAAATTTGAGCTCAAGATTGGTTCTTGAGTCCTAGAAGGATTAAGGAGAAGTTTACAAAGATGGTATTCATGGAAGGCCTTACACTTGCATTTGGAAGGAAATATAATATGTTATGGAAAGAGGATTCATAGATATTTCCATTGGTATATTTCTCATGTCTTGGTGATGATATTTGATGATCATTTCGTGTCAGTTTGTGATAAAGAAGGTTACTTGGTTTTTAGGATTGGATTTCTTAGGATGAAACAATGATGTGATTCAGGCATGAGATAGATTATATAATTATTTATATTAGTTATAGAGTTAAGAGGGATGAATTTTGTCCCTATTGAGGGTATTTATATGTCTTGGAAGTGGCAGCAAGGGTGCAAACTATTTGAGTTTATAAAATGGGTTTTTGGGCAGCTTGATTTGGTGAAGAGGAAAGTAGATTTGGTTTGAACACATGAATGTTTCATGAGATATAACATACATGGATGTGTTATAAAGGTCCAGGGATTCTATAGAGTTGTTACATTCCATAGTTGAGTAATTCTTAGGTAATGGAAGTAGATGTTTGGTGAAGGATATGAGCCTTTTGACTTGTGTTATGATTTATTTGATTGGTCCAAGATAATTAACGACCATGGATGATGTTGTTATGCTATATTACACATGTGTGATGAATTTTGGGGCTTGAATAATCATGTTTTTGGTGTTAGTGTATTTTACTCATCCTACTGATGGGGTTTTGAGATTGTTTTGACAATGTTTGATGGTTTTGGGCATGACTAACCTATATGGGTCAAATATGAATGTGTTAATAAATGTATTAGGATTTTGTTAAGTTGATTTGGTTGAACCAAAGGAGGGAAACTGATCTAACTTAATATTTTAATGATGAGAAGCAAATAAAAGTAAAGTTTGAGTTCATTTTTAAACTAATTGTGCATGGGGAAAAATGTGACCCAAAAGAGAGAGTGTAATAGTTATGAAGATAATTTTTGAGAGTTGAAGATTTTTTTATAGATTGAATACTGGTTGAGAGTGTGTATGAAATATTTTAGCTCCAAGAAAAGGTGTAAAATACCAAGATAAAATTATTTGAAGGAGAGAGCATGTAATGAGGGTTTGAAGGAATTTGGAGCTAAATTTTGGGATAGCAATCAGATCTCGGTATCAACATATTTTCAGTGATCATACTTTTGAAAAATATGATGAGCCTTATTCATAGGAGTCTTTTTTTAAGAGTAATATAAAAAGGGTTTAGGGGTTGATGCTCCTTTTGGGGTTGGTCCCTCACAAAATAAATCTCTTGTGATGTGTAATATTCACTTGAGTCTTTGTTGTGTGTAATATTAGCAAACTGTTTAGTGGGTTTTCTTCCCCTTTATTTTTTACCACCTACATCTTATTTCTATGTGTTCTCTTTTATATTTCATGTTCATTTGAATATATAATGCACACCTAAGAAGCTAACATGGAATGTATATAATTGAATAGATGTTACAACAATGGTAAATGAAGTAAAGATTTTATAGGAGTGATTCACCCCACAGTCCTTTGTTCTTCCAACACTATGACAAATTTCCTAGCATGTTAGGGGTTCCAAATAACTGATTCTAGGATAAAAAACAATATTTCACAAAATAGTAGCTCCCAGAACCCCAACTCTCTAAAAATAGAATGTTCCCATTTCAAGTGTAGAAAGTTTTTGTTATCTCCATTGTGGCTCATCTTGTTGAATATAATAAGTATGAAGTTCAAATTTTTGTATCCTACCCACTTCGGATTTTTCATTAGAATACTCAGGTTTGGGTGATAGTGATGTTACTCATATGGATATGGAAGATCTCAAGAATATGATGCACAGTGGACCCGGGAGCATGTGGAAGAGAAATTCTACACAAGTGGGTTATATGCTATGGGAAGTCATCATCTATCCATTGAAACCAAACATGTTGTATTAGAATTTTCTAGCCATAATGAGCTAGAGAATCAAATTATAAGAGTTGATGATAACTCAATCATGGAGGTACTCACAACCAAATAAATTTCTCAATTTATGTAAATTCTATTCTGGAAGAACATTATTTTCTTCACAAAATAATATGCATCAGGTGAGTGGTCCAAGTACAATTCATACTTTCAAGGCCTTACACGGGTTGGGTAAGTGGTTGATACAGGAAGAAAGCCATCCCATATTCCAAACTCTCTCTTCTAAAGTGAATTTCATGAGGTATTCTCAGATGTGATCATCCTCCTAAGTAGGATAATGGGAGAAGAAACAAAAATATATTTCCATGATTGGATGGAATTTTTATCCTCACCATCATCGAGGGAAGATAGATGATAAACTGGGTACAAATAATTAGTGATAACTTGCATCACCAACCGCTTCACGTGTCGGCTACAAAAACATTTTCCAAGACTTCATACTTAGGGTATACACCCTTGTTAGCATGAGGTCATTCAAAGGTTTGACACCCACCCAAAAAATTTCAAATAAGGCATATAAAAATATCCACTTTGTTGATCCTGAAAGAAAGAAACCATAATTTTACTGAGTGAACAATGAGCTCACTATGTTTGTCATTATATTATTGGAAGGAAACCATCACTCAAGGTTCTCTTCACAAGATTATTCTCTAATCAAAAGGTATAAGTCCTTCTTCAAAAAAATTTGAACTTTTCTTACATCTGAGTGTCTGGTTTTGATCTTGCACTACAAAAGCTACCATGATATCTTAGTGAAAGGATCATTTTTGAGCTATATAAGAATCTTGTTCATGTCAATGGTAAGCTTAGGAACCAAAATAAGAAAGGTGTTTCTTTCCCTATCTATCTCAGGATGTTATCCTACAAATATACTCATGAGGTTGTTAATTTAGATGTTTCTTTCACTCCTCTAATATTATATTCATGCACCATAAGAATAGAATTTTATATTTAGAGTGATCCAAAAACATTTCACATCCTAGACTTGTATCATATTCCACAAGTTGAAGACTACTAGGTGAATTATGCAGATGATTTTGAGGTCAAAGAACGAGATCATACATGGATGAAAATTGTAAAAAATAAGGAAATTTACGTATGACTTGTATGAGAATGGCATCAAGGATGAAGGCATGGAGATGTATGATCTGAAATATAAATCGGTGAAAGCCTCATCCCTTCTGCAAGTTGCTTAGAGCACCCACGAATCAAGGAATATAAATGAGGGGAATGAAGAAGTAATTAGAAGATCAAAAGACTAGTTCAAAAAGAAGAGAAATTCCCTCTTTACATCAATAAATTCCCCAACTCTCCAAAGGAAAAAATCCCATCTTTCATTTTCAAAGGTCTCTGAGAAACCTTCCATATCAGCTCACTTAGGATAATATTAAAAATGAAAGTCGGTGGAATTAGAATCTCTTCACTACAAATGGTTGCACAAAAAGGTAAAGATAACAGAAGACCATGTGGTAGATTTGGAGCAAGGGAAATTAGTTCAATCCATCCTTTTGTCCTCGATAAGTATCAAAGGATCTCATCCTCCTTTGGTGCACAAGCCCCTCTTGTAAAAGATGTTCCTTCTCATTCAGAACAAGAGACAACAATCATGCCAAATGTCGAGCCTGAAATGAATGAGATTTTTCCATGGGTGCAAGAAATGATTACAAAGTAATCCCACACATTTCAACAAGTACCATACCTTAACTTCATAGCCATATCCTCAATGGTAAAAGTAAAGAAGGGAAGGTTAGCTCAAGCAACTTCCCACTTTTTCCGCGGTGCTTTAGGTAACCAATATGTAGAATTAGTCCAGCCAAAGGTGACCAAACCCATTAAATAAATGACCACGATCGACTACCAAATGACCACTATTCCCTTATTCTTGGAAAATCATGAGGGATATGTACTATTGTTCAAGGAATATTCCACTTGCCTCCCTCACACGAATCTGGAGTATAAGGAGAGAATTGATTAGTTGGAAGATCATGTGAGAACACTCACCTCTTACGTTCAAACTTTCATGGATCTAAAATCTGCTTCATCCCTTCCAATCAAAGAAGTTACTCCCATCACTAGCTTTGATCCAAAATCCATTTGGAAGAAATAACACTTCGCCATGTAGGGGTGAGAAAATGATAAATGGGGAAGAAAGATTGTGGACAAAGGGAAAGTGTTGCTTCTTGAGATGATTTCATTATTCAAGTACATGGGAATGACATCCACCAAGGTCAAGATGACAAGAGATGAAATCGAGAAAGAAAAGGAACAATGAGATCAAGTGTTTCCACTGGTGACAGAAATGGGGAAATCCCATTCTCACATATTGGTGGAATAGAAGGTATTCAATTCCCCATCGAAGATTTATCTCAAGTGTGGGTGAAAACTCTTGTTTCTAGGGTCAAGATGTTGAACCACACTTTGGATGAGTTGTATTCACAAGAGGAATGTTCTTCTAGGTTGTAATATGATGTCAACATTGAAATACAAAATATTAGAGTTCTTACAATAGATGAAAATACCTTAGCGGATGACTTGTTGAATCCATCTAAAGAACTTGTCAAGAAAGTAGTTAGGTATCCCTTTTCCTTCAATGAGGACACCTTTGGAGTCTCTCACTTTGAGATAATGGTTTTGATATAGATCACTACAAATGGACATTAGTCATGGTTCATGAAATGTAAAAACATCAATGCCATCTTAGATAATTGGCTCAAGTCCTTGAAATTTTATCACATTTTGTAGGGTGAGAAAGTTGTACCCACGAAAGCTTGATATAACAGAGAACTAAAAGAAGTCAAAATATTCCCATACGTACTCAAAAAGGTCCATGAAAGAGTAAAAAAATCAGCAAGGGCATTTCCTTCATATAAGTAGTTATCTTTCTTCTTTTCTCTTTTCCTCTCCCTTCCTCTCTTCCTTCATGTTCTATTTCCTCATTGGAAGGTTGCACTTTTAATTTTTTCTTATTTAATTTTTTCTTATTCATTTAAATATGACTATAGTTGACATTGTAATAATTTACCCTCAATTAATAAAAGGGGACTTAATATCCTTCCTTGGAATACAAAGAGTCATAAGTTGTAAAAGACAAATGAAACGTCATGTGGGGGGTAGGTGAAGAGTATTTTTGAAATATATATTGCAATGACTTCCTCATTCCAAGAGGTTTTCAATTTTGTAAGTATGTGAGTAGATAACTACTAATAATTAGCAAAAGATAGAAAATTATTATATTTTCCTTCTCTGTATGTTTCCTCTATCTCCATAATTGTACAACTATGAATATGTCAATAAAGAAATGAGTTTGATATTTTATGGATGGGCGAATAAATGAGATTTTATGTTCATGTTTTCATCCACTCTTGATATTATTAGCAAGGTTGTTATTCATTTTATTTGTCATTGTTGATATTTCTTGTTAATCCTTGTAAAAATCTAAATTTTTCATACTTGCAGTAATATTCCCTCTCCTAATTTCCCACTCCCACTTTCCCACCTTCCTCAGTAAACTCCTCCTTAAAAAAATTACAATAATTTATCTCGAGTATAGTGGAGTGTTCCTATTGGATCCCCAAACTTTAGGCTAATAATTGTTTTTTATTATTTCACATACAATAATGGAGATTCCCATTTAAGCAGAGGGACCTAGTCCCAAAGCATTGGTGAAAATAAACTAATTTTTCCCAGTGAAAAATTATTTCTCTAAAATTTTTTAGTGCCCACCATGGGGAATATTTTTCTATTGTCCACCCATATATATTCCACAAAAATATTTTAAAAAGTCATATATTGAAAAACCCAAAAAAATAGAAATTTGAAAATTCCATGAGCCTTATGTCTTCCACCAATGGATATTATTTGTATCCTCCTGTCATAAGATGTAAACTTATTTTCCATATATAAGAAGACATTGCATTGGAATCAAGAGAGGCTATTTTTCATAATAGAGAAAAATCTCTCATTAATTCTCTACTACAAGAGTTCTAGATTCTGAAGAATAATGTGTCAAGGATTTGGAAAGAGAAAGACAAGTTCAAATCTAGAAAAGGAGAGCTCGGGTTGATTTAAAGTCTGAAAACTAGTTGGTAATAGATACACCAAGTCTTAGAGTAAAAGAGAAAACCTTGATCCTATCTTTGAAGAAATCTAAAGGTGGCAAGAGAAAATAAGAAATCCTCGTCACACTACCTCCCTCCTATGAATTATCACATTTTGAGCTCAAGTGGTGTTGAAAATCCTAATCACACTCCTCTTGTTTCATCCCAAGTTTCTCCAATTTCTCCAAATCATTGGAAATATAATTTTCAGATCTTAAATAAGACTTTGAAGAATAATTTACGGAATCAAGAGCGATGAAGCATACGTAGAAATGAAATCGAGAAGAAAAAGTAAGGAATGATGGAAGAAAGAGAGATTATCCAATAAAAATTCTAGGGGAAGAAACACATGTCCACTCACCTTTGTTGAACAATCCATGAATTATAAAAGGAATCTCGTGAGAGTTTTCCAAAATTTAGAGGTGATGACATAAAACTACCAAAAGAACATGTAGTAGCATTCATCGAATATGTGGTGTATTAGGATTAGAGAAAAAAATATGTGTTGGTGATGTTATTTTTTATAATGTCTAAAAAATAAGCTAGCAAAGTGGTTCTATCTCTTACCGGATAGATCCATCAGTAGATGGGATGATATCAAAACTAGTTTTGAGGAAAGTTTTTAATCCACTAAATATTTCCAAGATATTCTAGTGCAACTGGTGAAAATGAAAAAGGAGCCCAATGAGACTGTGAGGGACTTTGTAGCTCATTATAACATGTTTATCAAGAGGATGCCCTTTGAATCTATGTCATCGATGACAACGTGAAAATATTCTTCATCAATTCTCAATTTCTTGAGGTAGGATTCATTCTCCGAAGATCTTTACCTAGGAATATTAGAGAAGATCAAGAATATGTTGTTGAAGTAGAGGGTGATCTAATTTTTTCTAAAAACTACAAAATCCAAGTGGAAAATAAAAAGTTCAAAGTTATAATTCTTCCTCTATAGATCCTCTGGTTAAAAATTTGGAAAATGATGTGATTGCACTCAAAAATAACTTACACAAAGCACTTTGAGAGATGATCCAAGGAAGAATACATTTCCAATTAAGAGAAGGATTATAGTACCTCTCTAAAGACTTTCTCTAGAAGCTCTCCCTACCAATACAACTTGTCTTGAACAACATGACAATGAAGAAGAGATCGTTGAACAAGATGATGATGATGAAGAAGATAATGTGAAAGAAATTGAAGAAGTTGATGATGCTAAAATCAGGTACTTCAAGTACTCAACTAGGGATGAAAGTGAAGATGAAAAGGTACCAAGATTATCTTATGCAATGTTCACCCATTCTCAATCCAAAAGTAAATTTCTCCCACCGTTGATCCCAAATAGAAGAAAGATGCAAATCCTCCAACAACGACGCTACCTAAAAAATAATTATCAAAGGAGCTATACTTCAGCCTTTTATGGACTCGCTAAAGAAAAACCAGATCTTGTGGTAGGCAATAAGACCTCGGATGAAACAAGTTAGTATCCTAAGTCTAATTCTATTAAATATTCTCCTCCTTCCAATTAACCTAATACTACTTCAAAGAAAGTGAATGTTCCTAGAAAAACCCTTGAGGAACCTAATAAGCCCGTTGTATCTTCCAAATCCACCTCTATTTCCAAATCTACCCCCATTACTAAAGCATCTCCTAATCCAAAAGTAGTGTATCCTCCACATCGTAAAGCTTTCATCACTCCAAAGAAAACTACTTCCTCTTTATTCGATATAATATACCATGTAGAATGGTCTAAGATCAAAATTTTTTGAGTCCTATTATTTGTAAACCCATCCCGAGTAGTTTGATAAACTAGTCTAGTTTATCAAAGGTAATAACCCAGAGCCAAATGTTGTCACACCCTCTTCAAAAGGGTTACCACCAACTCCTCTTTCCCTACCATCTCAAAACATGCTTGTATTAAACATATCCAATACGATAAGATTAAACCATTCCATCTTTCTCTTCTCATTGGAGGCTATCAAGTGAATAATTGTATTATAGATTATGGTGCTTCTAAAAATGTGATGCCAATAAAATTAGATAATTTTATGGGTGTTTTTACATGCCCAGTGGGACCACAAGAGTCATATTTTAAACAGGTGTGTATGTTTTTATTTACTACATTTTATTGAGTTGTGCTCTCAATGAAATTCCATCCTTAAGAGGTATACCCAAGCACAATTGACGACTCCATTGGTCTAAGTAAACCACTCTCTACGAGTTTCATTTTTTTTTCCATCCATTTTTCTTCCACATATTTTATTTTTATCCCATTCATGAAGTTGTACAATCATGACTTCATTCCCATAGTGGAATTCCCACTTGCAACAACAACAATACCAGTTCACTCCACCTCCAAGATTGCAAAATTCATTCCCAGATGATTACAGTCCACCTCCAAATCTATTTTATGGTGAAAATCAGTAGCATGCATATTCCTATGAGAAAATTCATGGTAATTTTGGTTACTCATCCAACTATGAAAATTTTGAAGTGCGGGAATATGTAGATGATGGAGGCTATCCTACATATGAAGATGCATATTTGTAACTTAAGCTGCAAAAATTGGAAGTAGGTATAGTACATTCTAGGGCCACAACTCAAATAAAGGCATTCAAGATTGGCTTGTGGTACTTGTATGTGTGTTGGACCGATGCCAAATCACTACATCTTGTAGGAAAATATTGGTTTCATGGTTGAAATGTTACCTCAACTTGAAAGATGGGTTGAAGAGATAGAGGCTCATGAATACAATTCTAGTCAATCCTATTAATGGGAACATTCTACACTACCAATTTAGAGTCTTTCTTTCATTACCCAACCACTATCATTTCATCCTAAACACTAATTACCAAGATTCTCATTTGATGTTCATATTGTGAATCCCATTTCTCCATCTCCTATCTTCCCATCCCACCTTGACTCTCTTGCCCATCCTTCTTCTAAAATTTATTTACTTCCACAAAAGCCACAAGTTTCACCTCTTCCATCACCTCAAACAATGAAGGAACCAGTTGAGTCCCAACCCACCCCTCCTCCTACATTCTAGAATCCATTTTGGGAGGACCAAACTTATAATATTAGTGAAGAAGAGGAGGATATGGTTAAGGATACTAATAAGGAAGAGCTTGCAAAGAATATAAAATCTAGAGGCCAAACACTATCCCATCACGAACTCATCATCCCCTTCCCCACCTTGAGGAAGTGTCTCCTCTGATACCAATGTCTCTCTCTCCACACTCGCCTCCTCATACACTACTCTTAGCATATCCTGAGTATCATGCCACTCAAGATCACTCTCCTCCTCCTCCATATGGGATACCCCACTAGCCTCAACACCAACCCCCTCATCCTCCATCTCCTCCCCAACCAACTCCTCCTCAGTCTCATCTTATGTGTGCTCCTTAGAATCGAGTCTATGTAAATGGGCTCATCCTCCTCTCCACTATGAGCAGGAGCAGCCACAATATGAAGAAAAGGCACTCGAGGGGCACCATCTTCCCATCGAGCATGAAAAACACCCCTAATTGTGATAGGTACCCCTAGAGTAACCACTTGTCTAGACGAGATCTCCTCTAGTGCCTTTCTCGGGCCTCCTAAATGGTCCTGTAGACCGGTACCACTGGGGGAAGTATGTCAAAATATGGGAGGCCAAATTGTGTAGGGACCGATCAAATGGATGAGTCTTGAATCTCCGACCCTATCAACTAATTGGCATGTGGTGGAACAAGCTACCACCATGGTCACCTCCTATCCCCATAACCCTGCCATGTCTTGGTAGGGAGTGGCAACCATGTATGTCATGGTAAGAGAAGCCACTGGCTAATGAGGTGTCTTATGAATGGACATAGCTATCCACCTAACTTCCCTAATAGCCCCTGGGTCCAATACCTATACTCCCCTCCTATAGGGGGTGATGCACTCATAAACCCAACTCATAACAAGAGTGGGGTGGCTCGGTGACTTCCCTACAATCTGACTACCCTGTATAAGTTGTGGTAAGTATTCCCTAGGATGTCTTCTCCAGAGGCATATATACGGTTGTGTGCCTTGATATGTTCAATGATATGAGTCCAATGATATAGAAGGGTGTCACTCCCTTTTCTCGATCGATCGGGAGGACAAAATGCCCATGATGGCTCTATAGATGATAGGAATAGGAGCAGTGGCAATGGACCAGACCCTAATTCCCTTCTTTGAACCAAATGAAATAATAATGTCTTCCATAAAGGTGGCCCCTTGAGTCATCTCATCCCCTGGATCATGTTGTCTCGATTCGGTCTCCACCCAAGTATCGAGATCCCAATAATGTCGTATATATCATCCAAGGTTGTGGTCTACTCACCTCGGCACCTAACAACTAGAAAGTGTTCCAGTGTGCACCCTAATAAGAAAATAAGCCACATAATATGTGACTAGCGAGGTGCAACATGGGGGATGCATGCAATCCTCTAAATGCCTCGCCCTCGGAGAGTATCCCTCGAGCCTAAGTCACTGATCCAAAATCCCAGGATCCAATCACACTCTCTCTCCTGACTCTAGTGTATGTACTCATCATTCTTCTACATTCAACATAACATGGAAAAAATATAAAGTTAGTAACATATACAAGAAGATAAGATCACCAAAAACATGAAAAAACATTAAAAATTCAAAAAAACAAGTTATTGTAAGTTTTGTCATTCTATTCAAAACCACCACCCAGTGCATGGTGGTAGATCCAGACCACCTCCTTAGTAGGGTGGTGGTCTTATGACTATCTCCTTGATAGAGCAAAGCGGTCCCGTGATTGCCACCCTACTTTGGGTCTTGGTCTGAGATGATTTTCAAAATATGCCCTTAACCCTAAAAATGCCCAAAAACACAAAGAATGACCATTTTTGACAAAATAAAATATTTCCCTATGGGCGCCCCCCCTAGAGACTCATTTAAGACAATAAATTTTTAAAATAGTCCCCCTAGGTAAACTTTTCAAACATTTTACATTTTAGGTATGAAAAGGAAAAAGTGAAAAAAAAACCAACCTTAGACCACATTGGTCGATCTCCCACTCGTGGAGGCATGATCACAATCTTGTAATGATCATTTTGGTTGTACTCTCATCAAAAATGGTCACTATGGGCCCAAAGTTCCAAATTCACCAAATCAAATATGCACAAATGAATTAAAAATGAATTGTTTATATATATATATATATATATATGTGTGTGTGTGTGTGTGATGCTTTGACCTTGTTTTGAGTGTATGTGTTTATAGGGTTGGAGCGTTGGCAGATGTATATCTCTATATCCCTGCACAAATGGTAAGTCCTTGTCTCATTTTGGTTTAGGGTTTATTTTTTTATATTTTTTCTATCTACACTTGAGTCTTATTTGTCTTACAAGTAATGGGAGTTTGGATGGCAATGTTTCGACACATGGGCGTGTCGGGTATATCTTCTAACTCCCCATTTTGGGAGCACCATACTCGAACTCTATGTTTTACGCCTTTTCATGGCTAAGAAAATTATCGTGGGGTAAATATGTATGCACCCAAAATTGCATGTGCTACATTGTCAGAAAATGGTTACAAAAGTCCCCAATGATGATTCAAGTCCTTTCAAGAAGGTTTTCAAGATCCAAAACCCATTCATAGTGTATATTTGTTTCCTAGACATATTTACTTAGCCTTCGACAATTTTTCCATCTTTCTTCCTCTTTCTGCGCATGTTTTGTCTTTTAGTACCAAGACTATTGCCTTGCCTAGCGTGGTTCAGCGCTGCTTGAGCAGTGGCGCGGTCTGACTGATTTTTCTAGATTCTATCATGCATGTTTTTAACATGTGATGATTCACTTAACTTCACTTTTAGCATGCATCCATGGGCCAAATTATCTAAAAATATTTTTGATTGTTTGGTTCTCCTTCCCTCTTCTATTTTTGCATGTGCTTTAGTTAGTTGGAACTGCATCTTCTTGCCTTATGCATGAAGGCACATCCCAGCCCTAATTCTTATATATTCCATGCTTGTATTCAAGAAAAAGGCCTAAGAATTTTTGTGTATCTTGCATTGTATTGTTGCCACAATATTTCTAGGAATTGCATAGCCAAGATAAGATTCTTTGTGTTATCTCTCTTCTACTTGCATTGCATTGACTGCCTTTAAGCTATCATTGCTCAAGCACCATCCTCCTGCTGATTTTTTTGCATTCCTAATCCCTTGGACTCATATGAACACTTGGAGAAAGAAAGGAACAAATTGAGGGGACAGATATAAATACAATCAGATTTTCCAAAGCTCTTGCTTATCCAGGTTGGAATTGTGTGTTTGTTTTCTTTATTTGTCAAATTGTCAATTTCAAATCACTAGTTTCAATTACATATCAAATAGAGTAGTAAAATTGTTCATTTCAATAGGTTAGGAAATTACAAGTAGA
Source organism: Taxus wallichiana var. yunnanensis (assembly GCA_018340775.1). Lineage (NCBI taxonomy): Eukaryota > Viridiplantae > Streptophyta > Pinopsida > Cupressales > Taxaceae > Taxus > Taxus wallichiana. The sequence goes on along the minus strand of CM031239.1, from coordinate 233,919,024 downwards.
TCAAATAATTAGAAATTTTTCTCTTTAACATTACGGGGAAGTTGTGGGGAATAATAGCTCTTTCAGGGTCATGATTTGTTCTTCACCTCTGAGGTAGGGTTTGAAGGGTTTTGATTGGATTAAGTTATTTTTTTAGATTAGATTCACATATTCACACAAGTAACCAGATACATCCGGATGATTACTTGTATTTAGCTTATTTATTAGATTAAAATGCATTGCTTAAAAATTAGAAAAGATCAAAAAGATTTCCTTTGATAGATTAGTTTTCTTTTTATTGTTTTGTTCTGATATATTGTGAAAACTCAAAAACATAGATTAGATTTCCTTTAGTAGTTAGTTTTATTATTAAAATCATTTCATTTCATTATGTATGACCATCAACGGTCCACAACAAGAAAAGACATATAGTTGTGATCCCTTGGTCCCATAACCCAATGGGCGAAATTGATAATTGACATTGATACAAGTTTACGTTTGATAGTATTATGCACACCCACAACTTTTGTTGAGAAAATAGAACAAATAAATATGCTAAACATCACTGCTAATCAAGCCTATGATTATGGGACTACTCGTGAAAACAAGGTTTGGTTATGCACATGAACATACAAGGGCCACAACCTCCATGAGTCTTTGGTTCTGATCCTTAGGTCCTACAACCCAACGAGCCTCGCTACTAGTTAGAAATTAACACTAGTTTACGTACATTAGTATTTAGATCTTCACCACTTCCACCAGACATTATTACACAAATTTCCTTACTTAACATAGCAGCCGATCAAGCTAAGAATTTCTGGACTAGGCTAGAAAATTGCCCCTAAATCCATGTGGCTCCACCATGTCTCTCATTCCTACTTCCATGACCTTATCTCGGGAATCCATACGAGGTGATCGTAAGTAATTTTACATGTATTCAACAACAAAAGAACATAATCTCAAGTAGAGATCGATATTGATTAGAGTCTCGGGAAGCTATTATATCTAACTAAGCCATCACACCACTTCAAGTTAGGAGAACATTCTTCACTTTAGACTCATAAATCTCAATATTGCGTTTTGAGGACATAATATTTCCCAATTAGCTTGATCTTCATAACCACACTCACATTCAAATTCATTCTACACTGGTTGTATCGGCATGACCTCGAGAGGTCAGGTGTGAAGAAGGTCATGTATTGATTTTCTATCGTATTAATTAGTGAACCCAACATAAAGAGATAGTCTCTAAACGTTTCCGCTTTCTTCATCCATCCTTTATTCTACGGGTATTATTATACCCCCAAATATGTCAAGATATGATGAGTACGGTTAACCCATCCCAAGTTTTGACATGTACAACTACCAAACATGTATACCACAACAATCACCTTCACTCTCAATGTGGGCGGACAACCACTCAACTACTCAAAACCCTCTTCTTTAGGGAACCAATGTTGGTTCCTCTGTACATATTGAGGAACTTGACCAAATCACGCAAAATTATCCTCACGAACAATCAAGTTCAAATAACATGAATTTCACTAGGGAAGCAAGTTCATCTCCTTAGGTATTGTTTTGACAACCCATTAGCATGCAATTGGCAAACCCCCTCATATAGATGAGGAATACTTAACACGATATGATAGGAGTGAATAACACTTCTAGAATATGAACTGAGATTTCGATAGGTTACAAGGACAAGGTGATGTTTTACTCCAAAAAAATAATGCTACCCCTCCACCAACCAAAAATACTGCTAATGAGGGGTGGTAGCATAGTGAACAATTCATAGTAGGATACCATACTCAACAACCTCTAAGGGTTCAACAAAAATCACCTAAGAAAAGCACCACCCCATCAATAGGCGATGTCATCTTAGCATTGGTAGATAAAGTCAAGGAACTAGAACTTTCCCAAAATGCTCAAAATTCATACGTGGGCAAGCAAGAACTTCTCCCTATCTGCAAAATTACATACAAATACCGACTGCATAGAATCCTCCAGTTTATATGGGTACTCTAAGCCCTAAAGATCTACTTATGGGGATGGGCACGATGGGTATCCCCCCTCACACCACATATGGATATCTGCAACAGGCACTAGCTGAAAGTGTAATCTCAAATGCCATACCAACTGGAAATGCAATGTTCCCTAGATTCATGCCTTTGATTCCATATCACGGTAATTAACCCCTATGTACACATGTATTCTAAGTCTCCACAAGGGGATATGTACACTTACCTAGGTTCATATGGAAAACTACAGGGGATGCCATATGCCCCAAAAAATGTATACGTTGTCCCATTTTAGCAACCAATGCAACCTCCACCTCCCCAATAAGGATATTCAATGGTGGAAATTTATACAATGGGTACGTATTCTAAATATCTTAAAGAGCCTCTAGAATTTTCCATTCGGATAGTCATGCTCCTAAGACCCTTACTTGATCTTCTGAAATTTAAAGGGGAGGGCCATCCTGATGCCCACATAAAATCTTACCCAACGGCCATTCGAGATTTGCTCCCATGGGACACAGTAGTTGAAATTTTTTTCCCTAGAGACGCTAGAAGGTATTGCTCTCAATTGGTACTATAGGATACCAGAGGCTTCAATATACCCCTTTAATAAACTTGTATCATAATTTATTAAGGATTTTTATATAAACAAGATTTTGAGAACAAGGAATCGGGAATTCCTTCATATCAAGCAAGAGTAAGACGAGTCTACAACCCACTTCATTCAGAGATGGCAACAAGTTCTATACTCCTTTGCAAGTGCTCCAAATATGGATCAGATGGAGCTTTGAGATATTTTCCTCCACTCTCTCAATAGGGAGATGAAGGAAAAAGTTAAAAATTTCTTGCTAAGGAGCTATAAAGAGGTACAAGAGGATGCTCTTTCGAATTGACCAAGCTTCCATTGACCGGTGGTTGTAAGACTTATGGAGCTAATGAAAAGTCAGTCTCCCTTAATAAAAATAACCCTTGTTACTCCAACAACATGAATAAAATTTAATGCCAAAAATCCTTAATAAGAATCATGGAGTCACGATAGATGGGGTGATGGACCAACCTAAGAAACCTAACATTGTTAATGCTCCCAATAAAATAACTTCAAACAATAACAATAACAATGGTAACAATCAAAGGAACAATAAATTTTCACCCTCAGTCAATGGTGTAGATTTTAACCATCAACAAAAATAGCACTAACAACAACAACCTCAAAAATCAAGATAAACACAAACCCAAGGCCCTAGTGAATACCTAGGAGGGTATCCAAACCAAGGGCAAGGGTTCCCAAATTTTGGCTATAACAATCAACAATAGAGTAATAATCGTAGTTGCAGACCGTAATAAGGTACAAACCAAAGGCCTTGAGACTATGATCCTAATTTATATTGTGATTTCAATAGGGTTCGTGGGCATGACACAAGAACATTCCACAATTATAACATATTTTTAGTGTTTTTGAGAAGATCAAAGAAAATTATTTGTTGACATGTTTTTGGCAAAATCGACAACACCCATTCAAAACACCTACATGGGACCGGTATCTTCACGAACACACCACTTAGAATCTTTAATGATCCTCTGCCGACACATCTAAAGGATGGTAGATTAGATCAACAGTTCAAATAAAGGTATCGTAATAGGGACCCATGATCACGAAGCCTCAACTTCATCAAACCCATAAGTTGTGCCTCCTTTGGATGGTCGCCCAAAGAAACAAAATTATGGGGTTGGTGGAGTTGGAAATTGAACCTCAAATTAATGCTTTAATTAGAGTTAAGGATTATTCTTTGCATCCAATCCCAATCTACCCGAATATATTGAATGACATTCATGATACACTAGGAAATCTAGTAGGATCTTATGACTTGATCAGTGACTTAACCAAGACTTTCTCTCACATTTCCTTCTTGGATCTGTTAAAGAATTCCCCTACTCACAAGAGCCACTCTACTAGAAGCATTGGGTCTTGGTCATTTGACTAACATCACCCCTCCTCTAGAAGCATAAATAAACCATGTGGACTTTGATGTCTATCCTCCAAGGCATCTTGAGAGGGATGTTGTAGTTGTATTCAACATCAACAAGATGCCCACAGATGATAAAATAGCTCATAGGGGTATCCTATGTTGTTTTTACAAGTCTGGATTTACAAAAACTATGTAAAGTGTGTGATGATTGATGATGGGGAAGTATTCAACATATTCCCCTTCTCTTTCCTTCAAAATATAGGGTATAGAGAGACCAATTGATCTTCAAAACGAAACATCGAGAGGCTATGAAAACCTCAAGGAAACATTAATCAGAACTATAGTTTTGTCAATCACCCTTTGACCTAAGATGGTACCAACTAATTTTTATATTATAGATTGGGAAACCAACTATAATATGATCCTTGGTTGTCCTCGGATTCATCACATGAAGTTGATTCCATCTACTTTGTTTTAGGAATTCATATTCTTTCATTTAGGGAAGGTCTTTGTAGTGTAGGGTGATCCAAAACCCTTCGACATACACCTAGCTAACTTGAAGAAGAGGCTAGGAATCCACTCTGAGTTTGAGCTTCCTAAAAATTAGTTAAATAAACCTACAAGCTCAGTAATAGAGGAAAAGTTGGTTCATACAACGAAATTAGAAATCATAGGTCTGATCGAAGGTGTTCTGGAAGTCAAAGATGAAACCTTCATCGTAGAGACAGTATTGTTAGGAACCACGGTAAATATTGTTGAGCTATTGGATAATAATTTACCCATTCCCTTCCTTTTGATTATATGAGCATGGCACATACCACGAGACTCGAGTTCTCTTCCAGCAAATGAGGTTTCTATGGTTGAGGTAATTAAGGTAAAGGACAAAGATTCAAAATATGATCCAACGTCCATTTTTCCAAGTAATTATTGGACTCTCCATTTTGATGGAGCCAAATACCATTTTCCACTTTGGGGCAGGTGTGATTCTTACCTCTCATGAGGGAAGGATTCTATCTTTTTCCTTCAAATTAAACTTTGAGTGCACAAATAATGGGGTTGAATATGAATCCCTTATACTTGGTCTCATCGTAGCCGAAAGAATGGGTGCTCTTAATATTAGGGTGTTGGGTGATTCACAACTTGTTGTAAATCAGATATTCAAAGTATATGAGACTAGAGATGAGCATTTAAAACTCTACAAAATAGTAGTGTTGAATCTAACAAAGAGATTTGACTTCATATCAATCGAAGAAATTCCATGAGAGAAGAATCTCCTTGCAGATTCAATAGCAACTTTGCTTCTCGCTTTACTCCAAGTAGTGAGTTAGAAGATAAAAACTTCATGGTCTCGGTTTGTTAAGAACCTTTGGTTTGTAAGACATCGATAAATACAATGTTGACATACATAGAGACTGAGAATGAGTCTGTCATCATTGTATATCACGCTCACGTTGACAAAAAAACTCTAGGATATCAAAACACTCTCGTAGAATTACATATTACATCATGAGGTTAATATTTCTCTAATTCCACACTCTTCCTCCTATTTTGGAAATCCCATGATAGAATCTTCCCTAGGAAGGAAATTGAAATTTGTGAGGTAGGAGAAGAAGGGGATTTAGAGTTTCCTTCGCCCCACCTGAGTTTGAGGAAGGAAATGCCTCCTTAATCAAGGGAAAAATTGATATAAATATCAAGACCAAGGAATAATTAAATATCTTGAAGCTAGGGTCCTCTTTAACTCCCGAGGAAGTTTAAATACATACCCATATTCTCAAGGAGCATCAAAAAGCATTCACGTTTAGCTACAAAGAAATGACGGGAATTACATCACACATTGTAGTGCACAATCTTGTCACCAAGCCAGATGCTAAGCTAATTAAGAAAAATTCAAGGCCCATGAAGCCAAAGGTGGCCCTCATGGTGAAGGAAGAAGTGATGAAACTCCTCCAGGTAGGGTTCATCAAGCTAGTTGACTACTCACAATGGGTGTCTAACATAGTCCCTATTCTCAAGAAAAATGGAAAGATCCACATTTACATATACTTTCGGGATATAAATAAGGCTTGTCCCAAATATGATTTCCCATTACCATCCATCAATGTTATCATTGACGTGATAGTTGGTTTTGAGTTTTTGTCTCTCATGGATGGATTATCTTTGACAATTAGATCAGATTCTATGAAGAAGATCGGGAAAAACTATGTTCATAACTCCTTGGGTAACCTCTTGCTATGATGTTATGTTGTTCGGGCTTAAGAATGCTAGTGCTATATACCAAGAAGTGATGAATTATATATTTCATGATGTTATTCATAAGATTTAGGAATCCTACATGGATGACCTTCTGGCTAAGGCCAGAAAGCACTATGATCACCCAGAGGTGCTTCGTATCATCCTTTCTCGCTTAATCGAATATGGCATCACATTGAATCCAGAAAAATGTATATTTGGTGTAACAGGAGGCAATATTTTGGGGTACATCATATCTTCATGAGTAATTGATGTGGACCCAACCAAAATCTAAGTTATATTGGAAATGAGTCCTGATGGATGAGTCTAGAATCAGATATTTTCTTTAAAAAATTTGGGAAATCCGAAGGTTTATTTTTGACTTGACCTTTGCTATTCACTTAATCAAAAAAATTTGAAAAATGATTGCTGCATTGATTAGATATATTAATACGATGAGGCATTTAAGTCGATTACATGATTCTTATTATCCCCTCCCATGCTCATGCCGCCTAGATTAGATCACACATTTATCTTGTATTCGTGAGATATTGATTTTTCTCTAGCCTACATGTTGGCTCAAGAAGATGATGATAAACGAGAGCGTGTAGTCTATTTTATTATTCAAACATTTCTTGATTATGAGACACATTACACCCAAGTAGAAAAATAATTCCTTGCCATAGTCTTTTCGAGAAAGCATTTGAGACATTATATGATGAATCAAGAAATGAGGGTTCTTGTTAAATCAGAGCACTTGTGGACATTCCTTACACAAGGATCCTTATCTAAGAAATCCAGGTGCTTCATAACTCTAATGGGTGAACTTGAGTTAAAATTTGTTAATCAGAAATCCATCAAAGGACAAATCATTGTGGACTGGTTGGATGATAATCCATTAGATGGAGGTGATCTAGTAGATCTAGACTACTCGATGAGTTTGTATACTTCATTGGGACTAGGCCCCCATTTATGTGTGTCCATGGTATACTGAGATCATTACATTTATATTGGACCATACATATGCAAAAGGGCCAACATCACAACAAAGAAGGTGGTTACATTTCATCGCTGCTAAGTACATTATTTTGGAACAAGTGCTCTATCGTAGAGCCTTCGACGGAATTTTGTTAAGATGTGTTGACATAGAAGAATCTAAAAAAATTATTTATGAATCACATAGTGGAGTATGTGGAGGCCACTTGGCGGCCACGCCACTACTCGAAAGATACATCAGATGGGCTATTTATGGCCCACTCTAGAGCATGACGTAGTAGAATTTGTGTGTAGATGCCACAAATGTCAAGAGTTCTCCCACGAAATCCACATACCTGCACAAGATCTTCAACCAATTATGACCCAATAGCCCTTTTCCACATGGGGCCTAGATTTGATAGGGAAATTCTCTCCATCATCAACAAATGGTCATAACTTCATAATCATTGCCACGAGTAATTTACTATTTGTAGGTACAGGTGCACAGTCATTATATCGAGATAATGGAACATCCTTCAAAAATGATGAAGTAAATGAATTGTGTACAAAGTTCAAGAAAATTCATCACAAGACTTCTCTTTATTATCCTTGGGCCAATGGATAGTGAGACCATGAATAAGACACTAAAGTCCATCCTTCGAAGACCATTAAGGAAAACAAATGAAATTTACATTTAAATCTTTTTTCGGCCATGTGGGCCTATTAGACATCGGTTAGAATACCGGTAGAGGGGCAACCCCTTTTCCTCGGTATTTGGTGTGGAAGCGGTTTTGCCACTCGAGGTCAAAATACCAAGTCTATGTATTTCATTGCAAGGAATCTTAGAAGAAGGTTATCGAGAAGCACAAATCTCTCAATTAGAAAGTCTTGATGAGGATAGACTCAATGTTGAATAATGGCATAGAGCTTATACTAGCTGGATGTTATGGAAATAAAACAAAAAGGTTTACGAGTGAGAAAGATATGAGGGAGATTTGGTCTTAATACTTGATGGCCAAATAGACAAAAAGACCAGTGAAGGAAGAAAATTTAGACCCATATGGTTGGGTCCATATCGACTAGTAGAAGACTTCAAAATGGGGCATTTCATTTGTGTACACTAGAGGGTGAGCATTTTAACGAATTTGTGAACTCTCTTCACCGAAGAGGTATTATGTATGATTCATTAGCATTTTCATATGTACATTATTGTATCTCGCATTGGAATTTAATTTTCTAGTTCATTATGTAAAGTTTGTGATCAAGGGAATTATTCTTATAGAAACTCCTAATTTTTTTGAAAATAATGGAAAATCAAACAAATCATATATTTTCAAATTTTCACAAGATCATCAATTGTTTCCTAATCGTTTCATCAATTCAAATAGGATAAGATAAAGTTTTGATCATTATCATACCAAGGCCTGTATACTTGGTTCGCTTTATGGTCTCTTTCTAGATTAGGTGTCTTTTCCTATAGTATGTTCTAGAAGCTTCATTATGTCACATATATCCCATAAATATATCTTTAGAAATAAGAACATACTAAACATTTTGCCTAAATGAGTAAGTCGAATGCAAATCCACAAAAAAAATATTTTACACATTTCTTTTCCCTACTAACCTTCGGTCTTTGAGAATGCATCTCTTATTGGTGATGTAGGGTTTGGAAAGGAGAGAAATTCCCTTACTCATCTATTCCTTGTCTACGGTGTTGAGCCCATCCTTCCTACAGGTAGCATGGGACAAGGTGTAGGGGTCTTTTTGATAAAATTGAAAGTTAGAAACAATCCATTCAAATATTGTGAAATCATAAGTAAAAAACAAAGTGATTTAGGTGTCCAAAATTCCAAAAGAGTTTAAATCCTCAAAGCCATATTTTTTCAACCAAGTGGCCATCTACGGATCTAAGTCTAGATAAACTAGAAAGCACATCACATTCTAAACTATGAAGTAACTTGAGTATGGTGAGGTTGTAGTGTCTCAATTTAGTTCTGTTAGGCCATTGTCTTTCCCTCATAGTTACCATTCAACAAACTTTCATAACCTACACCTATTTTGGATCTTAGTGTTGAGTCCTCGCATCCTATTGGTTGCATGAAGTTTGGAGTGGGGCAAGTACATTTACTTATCATGTCATTGTATCACCACATTTTTCCAAGAAAATATGAAGTATCAAAGATTGCTTAAAGAAACTAAATTTCAACATTACATTGTAGTCACATTGTCATATAAAAACATTATAAAATACAAAAAATAAATCATTCTGTCATCATTTATCATCCACTGCATGCATTCTAAAAAGAAAAGAAAAATGGAAATTCTAAATGTCTAGATTACACATGAGAAATAAACCATAAGAAAGTCAACTCAGATACAATGGATTACCAAACTAAAAATAATAGTCAGTATATATCATGGTGAGTCAAGTTTGTATCCAATTCCATCATGTGCTAAGGCATGGTCAAAATGCTCGCAATGAGCTCCATATATATAAAAAATCATATATTTCCCAAAAAAATGGAAGCAAAGCAATAAATTGTCCAATGGCATGTCAATCCATGTGGGATTCCTCAGATGGTACATGGCCACATCTAGGACTCATAATGTGGCTATAACAATGCTGGGAATGAACCGAATGGTGTGAGTGCTCATGGTGGTGGTGGCTTGTTGTGGTCTCACTACGGGAATGGCTCGCCTCATTAAATTCTCGACGGTCTCATATTCTTCCACCTAGGTATGAAGGGAGGTAGCCAACTCCACTATCCTCCAAACAGGAGAAAACACGTCCGTGTGTCTACCGACTACTATCAGTTGACCTGAATCCTCAGTCATCTCGGCTCAAGTCTTCCCTAAGGTAATCGGGAAGGGTGTCCGTGCACACTGTCAGATAAGCTCTCACCACTCTTGTGCAGCCACTACAAGTAAGAAAAGAAGAAGAAATAGGTATGAAAGAAAACCACAAAATGCAAATAAAAAGAAAGTACTTGAACTAATGCTTTTAGGTAACATAGTCAACAAATGAGTATTAAACATACTCGGATCTCTTGACATCCAAGTAGGTTCGGTGGTGGTTGTTGTTGATGTTACCGGTGGTTACGGGGCCTCCCAAAATCCAAAGGCCAAATGTTGTCCCATCATGGACTCATCATCCCCTTCCTCGCCTCGAGGAAGTGTCTCCTATGAGACCAATGTCTCTCTCTCCGCACTCGCCTCCTCATACTCTACTCTCAAAGTATAGCTTGAGTATCATGCCACTCTTGATCACTATCCTCCTCTAAATGGTATGTCCCACTAGCCTCGTACCAACTCCCTCATCCTCGATCTCCTCCCAACCGAATCCTCCTCGACTCATCTCTTATGTACTACTCAGAATCAGATTCTTCTTTAATGGTCTCATCTTCCCCTCCACTTTGTGAATAGGAGAAAACACAATCGAAGAAAAGGTGCTCAAGGGGTACTAGCTACCCATTGAGCATGTACCACACACATAATCGTGATAGGTACCCATGGGATAACCACTTTCCAGTGGGATATCCTCTAGGGCCCTTTTGGTCCTCCTGAATGGTCATGTAGACTAGTACCACTACGGGAAGTATGTAAACATATGGGAGGCAAAACTACTGAGGAACCCAATCAAATGGATTATTTTCAACTCTCTCGGCCCTGTCAAATAACTGGCCTATGGTGGAACAAGCTACCACCATGGGCACCTCCTTTTCCCATAACCCTCACATTTCTGGTAGGGAGTGGCAACCATGTATATCATAGTCAAAGAAGCCACTAGCAGATGAGGTGTCCTAAGAACTAACAAAGTTTTCCACCTCAGTACCTGAACAACCCATGGGTCAATACCTATACTCCCCTCTAATAGGGGGTGATGTGCTCATAAATGTAGCTCATAACAAGAGTGGGGTGGCTCACTGATTGTGTGGTGCCCAAATTTTTATAACTCGGTTACTTGTTGTTCCTCTTACTCTTAGACATGTTTTTGTGAGGGATTTGATATATGTTGGACATTACATAAAGATATTTGATCTTATTAGACATGTATGGAGATTTATGCATATAGCACCTATTCAGCCTAATTACTATGTTGTAGCTTTTTCTTATGATGTCATGGGTACTAATAGATATGATGTTTCTTTGGACCGTAATTATATTGATGGATACTCAGTTAGTTGCATGTTGGTATTCTATGGATATATGTCACTTTATCATTATGTATAAATTATGGTTAATTGTTTATAGATTCTAGAAAGATGATATGTTAGTGTAGAATTCATTGATAACTTATTTAGTGGTTGATTCACATTTTATCGTACATGTACGTTTAATGTGTACAATGAGTGTGCAGTGACAAGTCACAAGAGAACGTGGGATTTAGGCCAGCTACGTAACTTTGCACAAGTATCCCACCAGGGCTAAGTCCTAGTCATGTTTATTGCATGAGACATTAGTATTAGAGTTTATTGTTTAGGGCACCATGTGTGCCCCTCATTTGTAATGTAATATATCTTGTATTATTAATCTTCCTTAGGGTGTTTAGTTTGTGTTGTAAACTTGTTTAGGGAATTAATGACCCCACTTACATTAAGTTTTGAATTTGTTTAATGAAGTACTTAATCAAAAAGGGATTATGGTCACATGTGAACCCTTGGGTGGGCCCCACACCCTCTACCCTTATGCCCAAGTGTGCCCAAATCCGAAATTGGGTTATTTTAGGCATTTTAGGGACCCCTTTTTGGTCTAGGAGTTCCCTTAACATGAAAATGGGTGCTTGGACCCTACCTAATATGTAGAGGGGATTAATTCCAAGAAATAGAGGATTTTCCCTTCCTCCCTTTTGCCTCCCCTTTGGTCACATCCATGTAAGGGGTATGGATAAGTGTGCTTTGTTAAAAGTTACACAAGATTGTTTTGTTATCATTTTGAGTAATTTGGGAGAAGAGGGCTAAAAGTCATTTTATCCTTTCTCTCTTTTATCTTTGGCATCTTTGACCTTGAGGGAAGAGAGGGGTGACACATGTCACCCCCTCATTTGTGAGGATTTTTGCTTGCTCCTCTTCAAATTCTCCCTCATGGGAAAAGAAGAGAACTTTTTTTGGAGCTTTTTCTTGGAGGCTTGTGGATTTGGAGCTAGAGTTTTCTTGGGTCAAGAAGTGGAAGAGATTGAATTTGGAGAGATTTTTTTAGGTAGGCTTCTTGAAATTTATTGTATGTGTTATATCATGCTAGATATTAGTTTTTACTTGGAAATGTTTGTTGTTGCATGTAGAATTTATTTTTGTTTACTTTATGTTTGTGTTATATCATGCTAGATATTAGTTTTTGAAGTTTGGGGGAAGAGAGAGGGATTTTCCCCTCTCAATCCTCATAGGCTTGATGGGCAAGCCTTGTAGGATTTAGTTACTCCCCTCAAATGGTTTGAGGTGGGGAAGGTGGGTCATTTGGCTTGAACCTCCTTCCCCATTCTTGGTGAGGAAACCCCTTTGGGGTTTGAAAATCCTTCCAAGAAGGATTGGTGAAAGGGTGGAGAAATAAGGAGGGCTTGAATGAATTTGGAGAAATAAGGAGGGTATGGAGATCTTGTTTTTGTGTAACTAATGATGGTTACAAATTTTGGAGAACTTTCTTCTCTTCCCCATTTTAGAGGTAGAACTTGGGTTCTCCTCCTTTTCATCTTTGAAAATTTGGAGTCTTGTTCTAATTTTTGCCTTGTTTTTGTGTGGATGTAATGTTGTTTTTTCACCCTCACTCTTGTGCAAAGTTGTGGATAGTATTCCTCTTTCCCATGGGATTAGAGGAGGCTAGCATGCATCCCAACCTTGGGAAGGAATGTAATGATGCCTAAGGTTGGGTGGTAAAACAAAAAATTTCTCCTTTTATGTATTCCTTGAAGGCATTGAAGTTGGATCTCAAGATGGAAGTTGGTGATAATAGGAGTTTCATTGTAATCCTCATTCTCTTTGTGGACATTACCTCATTGTATTCCTTTTGGATATGGCTTTGTGGAAACTTCATTTTTATTGTAATTCCTCTTTGTTTTTGTGTTTGAAAATTACTTGTAAACTTGAGTAAGGATTAGTTTAACAACCTCTTTCATCCTTGTAAAGAATTTTGTAATGTCTTTCTTAAGTAGTTTCATGTACCTTAGAAGAAACAATGTATAGTGAGTTTTGAACTCCTTGATAAGAAATATTGTATTAGATAATTCTCTTTTATATGAACTTGTTGTAACCTCACTTGGAGAGAAAATAGAACATTAGATGTAGTGTTATTTTGGATATAAAATTCTTTCTTGCAAAATGTTGTAACATGTTTGAATGCAAAATGAAATATCATTCTTGGAGTGAAATACCTTTATAAAATTTTCTTGAAACTTAGAGGATAGAGAAAAACTAGTTCTCTCTCCTTTTCTCCAACCAAAATGAAATAGAAATATTGTAAAAGAAAAAAAAAAAAAAAAAAGAACATTCCCTCTCCTTCACTAAGTTGTAAAATTTAGCTCCAAATCTCTTCTATCATGTGAAATAGTTTTCTACATCTTTCTCTCTTCACATAAGTAAGGGAATCACCTCTTTGTTCTCATATAGATCATGTAGTTTTCAGATTTGTATAGTCCATATGGATTTCAAAACTAGACCTTATTATTCACAACTTATGGAAAATTGTTTAATAATTTACATAGTTGCAAATTTATTTCAGGCATTAATCTAGTTATACTTTTTCATCCTATGATTCCTTAATGATCCTATTTTAATCTAGATTATGTTTTAAAATTTTGAAAATATATATAGATGTATTATATTTTATTTATTATAAAATAGATATATTATACTATATTAGTATTTTTGCAGTGTTATATATTATAACATAAATGTATTGTTTTATATATTTAAATATACTTTGTTCTATATATATATCTTAATACAAAAACCTAAACAAAGATTTAAATATTATAAACAAAATAAAATTATTTTGTGCGTGGTTTGGGGGAGGGCCAAACCCCTCCCCCTTCCATTATGCGGCCTGCCCCTGTTGTGGATTGCCCCCTCCCATGTTTGTGCAAACTCCCCTACCCCTCTATCACACTCCCCCACTCCCCATCTGCAGATCCCTCATCCGCCCATGCCGCATCTCCTATCCCATGCACACCTCCCCTATCCCACCACCCACGTCTCCACCGCCACCACCGTTCCCTTTCACACCAACTTCCTCCACACCACCACCATGCCCCCTCAAATTTGCAGCCAAACCTTCCCCCTCTCAAAAACACCACCCTCACTATTTTCTCAAGTAAAATCAAACAAAAAAAAAAATATAGTAATAATAACATTCCATCTCCATAGCTCTCAACACAACTGCAAATAAGAGAGCAAAAAAAAATGAGAAAAGGATATTTGAAAAATAAGATCATAAAGTTTTTAGGGCTTTCTAGGGGAAAATAAGATCAAGGGTTGAGAGCTCTTTAATCCTAAGGTCTAAAAATAACCCTGTTCACTTTTAAGTCATGAGCATTTTAAATGGGTTTGGGAAAATAAATTAAAAGGGATGTGGGGGCAATTAAACTTAAAGAGGGGAAAACTAATTAAGTTAATGAGGGGAGTATAGACCTGTAAAGTGGCCCTAGAAGACACTTAGTAGAAATAAATAATTAAAGATAAAATTTGACTAGTGGTTAATTAATTAGGTAAACTTCGAAATAGTGTAAAATAGTGTAAAATAATTAATAATGGGAATTAGATAAGTATTGTTTATTATTTATTTATTTTTAAAAATTACCGACTTCTTGGTCCATTTTCCAGTGTCTCGAGGTGGGGCACTACATTTGGTATCAGATCCAAGGTTCGCACACATGGACACTCTGGGTAATCAATCAACTAGTTAACAATATTTGTAATAACATTAAAGTAAATAAATAAATAAAATATTTTAAAAAATTCCGTAACCATTTAATCATAATTTAATAACCTCTTCGCTCACCTCGTGCACAGGATGGTACCCATGAGACGACGCTTAGTTAGGGGTTTGGGACGTGGTTCACCTATGTCCGAACCGTAGGCACCTGAGCTAGGGCCTTAGATCTTAGAGGCTCTCCAGCAATTGATCGGCGTTGTGGAGCACCATCTCCCACCATCGTAGGAGGCGAGAGAGGAGAACATTCAGTTGGGAGATGAGGAGCCAATAGGTAAGGATGTGCATTTAAAGCCACTAGAGCACGATACCCTGAGGTGGAAGAGGTCACGTTGCCCTTCCGTTCATCATGATAGGGTATCCTCGTACCGTCATAACCACTCACATAGTCTTGAGGGACCATTTTAGGATAGGTGACCCCACTCACCTATTGGTTTGCATCGCCAGGATCGGGATATAGGTAATGTGATTAGGGATCTTCTTCACTTGCAGCTACCTACTTACACCAGCTCTACAGATGGTTTTGGGCCTGAGTCATGGTTCCTTAGCTTGGATAGTTGCTTTGGCTTGCACTCGTACAAGAGCAATGTCAAGGCAAGGTTCACCATACACCTCCTCCGAGATGCATCAGGTATTTGGTGGATGAATGAGGAGAAGAAGCTCCATTTGACTCAAGAAACAGTGACCGGGAAGTTATTTGAGGAGCATCTCAGGGCTCGCTATATTTCAGAGCATTTTGTGCAGAAGAGGATCGATGAGTTTCATGACTTACGACAGGGATCTAGCGCAGTAGCACAATATGAGAGTAGGTTCATAGATCTTCTGTAGTATGTGGATTACCTGCAAGATGAGAAATTACAGGTCAACAGGTTTATTTGAGGCCTTAATGTACATATATAAGGAGCAATTAGGATGTTATCTCCTCCCATGCTTGAGAAGGTCGTTGAGAAGGCCTACTTAGTTGAGGAGAACAAGACCAAGGCACAGGAGCACCGAGATAGAAAAAGGAGAAAGTTTCAAGATAGGATATAATAATTTTAGTGTCGAGGTCACGGGGTACAACACCACCCCCTAGAGGAGGATTCTGGCCTCCACCAGTAGCCACGAGGGCTCCACCGCACCCGTAGTAGTAGACGCAACATCATGGCCACCAGCAGCAGAGGGCTAGACAGACTTAGAGATTTCAGAGAGGTGGTACTAGAGGAGGTTTTGGTGGAGCCAGGGATAGGAGGCAGGGTACTCAGCAAGTACATCCAGCTCATACGCAGCAGTCTACTAGGGTTGGACCGGCAGGATCAATACACCAGAGTACAGGAGGGACCCCATCTCAGAGGGGTACATGAGGATGTTTTATTTGTGGGTCTCCTGATCACTATGTGCACATGTGCCCACAAAAACCCAATACCATGGACACACATAGGGCCTCTAGATTAGAGTAGATGGTGGGTGACATAGTACATGCTTATCATGTATGTGTAGCAGTTGACAAGCTGTTAGGTGAGCATCGAGCCCACATCATTAAGACGACAGTACTATCAGGGGTATTTATGTCTCAATATTTTTTGATTCAGGTGCTTTTGATTCTTTTATATCTCCTTCTATAGTGGACCAGTGTGGGCTAGTGGTGGCTAGGCAACCAAATAGTTGGCAGGTTGAGTTGGCCTCTAGGGCCAAACTCACCATGGACTTGTATGTGGAGAGTTGCGTACTTGATTTAGGAGCCTTCTCCACTACACTTGACCTTCGAGTTATTCCTCTAGGATCCTATCAGGTAGTTTTGGGTATGGATTAGCTTGAGGCTCATTGAGCTAAGGTGGATTATAGAAATAAGGTCATTAAGTGTTAGGATGATCTTGGGAGTGTAGTTGTGATTTCAAGGATGCAGAGGCCTATCTCCTGTGCACGATCTCAGCTAAGCAACTAAAAGCGGAGCATGCGTAAGGGATGTTAGTTGTTTGATATCACCATCAGTGATCAATCAGAGAGAACTCTAGAGCATTCACCCTTAGATGATCATGCAGTTTTGAGGGAGTATGTAGATGTGTTTCTAGGCAAGCTTCCAGGGTTACCACCCCATAGAGAGGTGGATTTCACCATTGATTTAGTACCTGGATCTGCACTAGTTTCTAGGGCACCCTATCGGATGACGACTCTAGAGATTCATGAGCTCAAGATTCAGTTAGAGGAGTTGTTAGAGAAGGGTCTCATTCACCCTAGTGTATCTCCTTGGGGAGTGCCAGTCATATTTGTGAAGAAGGATGGTTCTCTCAGGCTTTGTGTAGACTTCAAGCAACTCAACAAAGTCACAATAAAGAACTCATTATCCACTCCTCAGGATTGATGACTTATTTTATCAGATGCGGGGAGTGAGAGTGTTTCCAAAATTCATCTCAAGTTAGGGTACCATCAGTTGTGCATATCATATGCATACATTCATAAGACAGTGCTTTGCACACGTTATGGGCATTATGAGTTCATAGTTGTTCCATTTGGCTTGACTAATGCACTAGCTGTCTTCATGAGCCTCATGAATGGAGTATTCAGGACCTTTCTAGATCATTTTGTCTTAGTGTTCCTCAATGATATATTGATATATTCTCATTCCGAGGAGGAACACAAGGAGCATTTAAGGTAGGTACTTCAGATTTTGAGAGAGCAGAAGTTGTATGGGAACATGGAAAAATGTAGCATCTTTCAGAAAAAGATTCAGTACTTGGGTCATATCATATCAAGACAGGGTATCTCAGTAGATCCCTCTAAGATATAGGCTATTATGGACTAGCCAGTACCCACATCAGTCACTGAGGTGAGGAGTTTTATGGGTTTAGTAGGTTTATATAGGACTTTTCTAGGATTTCTCACCCTATTACTTCTCTTTAGAGAAAAGGGAAGAATTTTGATTGGTTAGAAAAGTGTGAGTAGGCCTTTCAATTGCTTAAGGAAAGGTTAACCATGGCACCCATCTTAGCAGTTCCTAACCCTACAGAGGATTTTTTTGTTTGTACTAATGCATCACTTGAAGGTTTGGGAGAAATTCTTATGCAAGAGTGTCGAGTTATTGCCTTTGAGTCTCGTAAGCTCAAGGACTACAAGGTTAATTACCCTACTAATGACTTGGAGCTTGCAGCAGTTGTTCATGCACTTGTGCATTGGCAACATTTCCTGTTGGGTAGACCTTTCATTTTGAGGACAAATCATCGTAGCTTGCAGCATATCTTCTCATAGACGAACCTCAACACTTGTCAACAAAGTGTTAGATGGAGTCCCTATGTGAGTATGACATGGAGGTGTAGTATATCAAAGGAAAGGAAAATGTTGTTGCAGATGAACTTAGTAAATGACGACATGTGCTTGCTTCATTGACACTTTCAGTGATTTGAGAGGAAAAATTCTTGAGCATCTTCTAGAGGACATGTTTTATAAGGGAGCTAGACAGATGTTGGAGTCACATGGTTCATTAGAGGGTAGATTTTCGGGTGTATTTTAGAGACAAATGGTTTACTTTGGTTCCATAGGCACATCTATGTGCCTAAGATAGGTGATCTGCGTAGCTTCATCCTCATAGAGGCTCATCGAGCCCACATATGCAGCACACCTAGGAGTAAAGAAAATTCACGTTGATCTGAGGGACTTATATTATTGGCCGGTCTTGACGGGACATAACAAATTTTATTGCACATTTCCTTGAGTGTCGAGGGTCAAGGTAGAGCATTCTCATCCCGTAGGACTTTTACATCCTCATGATATTCCCGAGTAGAAATGGGATGTGATCTCCATGGATTTCATAGTCAAACTCCCTATGTCTTATTATCATCATGATGCCATTATGGTCACCATCGATAAGTTGACCATGGTTGTGCACTTTTCACCAACCAAGGTCATCTATAATGCACAGGCCATCACCAAAGTATTTATGGAGTATATTTTTAGGTTGCATGGGATTCCAAAGACCATCATCAATGACAAGGATACCATCTACACTTCAGTTTTCTAGACTTCCTTTCAGGCTGCTCTTGGCACGTAGATTAATTTCAGCTTAGCCTATCATCCAGAGATAGATGGACAGACAGAGAGGGTCAATCAGGTTGTGGAGGACATATTGAGGATGTATGTGATGGACCAACAGAAGAAGTGAGAAGATTATTTTCATTTAGTTGAGTTTGCCTATAACAATACCTATCACAGTTCCATTGGTATGGTTCCTTGCTGTGCCTTGTATGGATGACCTTGCAGGACACCTTTGATTTGGGACAGACTAGATGATAGGATTATTTTGGGACCAACTTATCTTTAGGATTTAGAGCAGTAGGTTGTTTTGATTAGAAAATTCTTGAGCTAGGCTAGAGCATGCCAAAATGCATATGCAGATATCAATAGGATTGATCGTCACTTCTCAGTGGGTGACAAAGTCTTCTTGAGAGTTTGTCCGCATAAGAGTCTAATCTGTTATGGAAAGGGTTCTAAGCTATCACCTCATTTTGTGGGGCCTTTTGATATTTTAGAGGTCATCGGTCTAGTTTCCTACCACCTAGCTTTGCCACCATGCCTTGCATAGGGTGACGATTTTCCATGTTTTTGTACTACGTAGATATGTACTAGATGTTTCTCATGTTTTGGATTGGTCGGCATTACAGGTAGAGGATGGAGGAAAGTGGAGACTGGATCTGTATGCATACTAGAGCACAAGAGGTTGGCCCTTTGGGGTCGAGACTTAGACCAGGTTAGAGTGCAATGGGACCGATACGATGAGATAACAACTACTTGGGAGGATGCGACACATTTGAGGGCTAGATATCCCTATCTCTTTCAGTGACTTCCAAGAGGAATTCTAATTTTAGTAGAGGGGGATGTAGTGCCCAAATTTTTATAGCTTAGTTACTTGTTGCTCCTCTTACTCTTAGACATGTTTTGGTAGGGATTTGATAAATGTTGGACATTACATTAGGAGATTTGATCTTATTAGAGATGTATGGAGATTTAGGCATATAGCGCCAATTTATCCTGATTACTATGTTGTCACTTTTTCTTATGATGTCATGGGTACTAATAGATATGATGTTTCTTTGGACCATAATTATATTGATGGATACTTAGTCAGTTGCATGTTGGGGTTCTATGGATATATGTCACTTTATCATTATGTCTAAATTATGGTGAATTGTTTATAATTGTGCATGTTGTTGCATTTTCAATTCCAGAAAGATGATATGTTAGTCTATAATTCATTGATATATTATTTAGTGGTTGATTCACATTTTATCAGACATGTGTGTTTAATGTGTGCAATGAGTGTATAGGTGACAGGTCACAGGAGAACGTGGGATTCAGGCCAGCTACGCAACTTTACACAAGCATCCCATGGGGCTAAATCCTAGCCGTGTTTATTACATGAGGCCTTAGTATTAGAGTTTAATGTTTTAGGCACCATGTGTGACCCTCATTTGTAATGTAATATGTCTTGTATTATTAATCTTCCTTAGGGTGTTTAGTTTGTGTTGTAAACTTGTTGGGGAATTAATGGCCCCACTTACATTAAGTTTTGAATTTGTTTAATGATGTACTTAATCAAAAAGGGATTAGGGTCACATGTGAACCGTTGGATGGGCCCCACACCCTCTACCCTTGTGCCTAAAGTGTGCCCAAACCCGAAATTGGGTTATTTTATACATTTAAGGGACCCCTTTTTGGTTTGGGAGTTCCCTTAGCATAAAAATGGGCCCTTGGACCCTACCTAATAGGTAGGGGGCTTAATTCCAAGGCATAGAGGGAGTTTCTCTCCCTTTTTGCCACCCCTTTGGTCACATCCATATAAGGGGTATGGATAAGTGTGCTTGGTTAAAAGTTACACAAGATTTTTTTGTTATCATTTTGAGTAATTTGGGAGAAGAGGGATAAAAGTCATTTTATCCTTTCTCTTTTATATTTCACATCTTTGACCTTGAGGGAAGAGAAGGTGACACATGTTACCCCCTCATTTGTGAGGATTTTTTCTTGCTCCTCTTCAAATTCTCCCTCATGGGAAAAGAAGAGAACTTTTATTGGAGCTTTTTCTTGAAGGCTTGTGGATTGGGAGCTAGAGTTTGCTTTGGTCAGAAGTGGAAGAGATTGAATTTGGAGAGCTTTTTTTTAGGTAGGCTTCTTGAGCATTATTGTATGTGTTATATCATGCTAGATATTAGTTGTTTACTTGGAAATGTTTGTTGTTGCATGTAGAATTTATTTGTTGTTTACTTGATTTTGCTCCCTCCATCATATGGCATGATGGAGTTTTGGAGTTTTGGGGGAAGAGAGAGGGATTTTCCCCTCTCAATCCTCATAGGCTTGATGGGAAATCCTTGAAGGATTTAGTTACTCCCCTCAAATGGTTTGAGGTGGGGAAGGTGGGTCATTTGGCTTGAACCTCCTTCCCCATTCTTGGTGAGGAAACCCCTTTGGGGTTTGAAAATCCTTCCAAGAAGGATTGGTGAAAGGGTGGAGAAATAAGGAGGGCTTGAATGAATTTGGAGAAATAAGGAGGGTATGGAGATCTTGTTTTTGTGTAACTAATGTTGGTTACAACTTTTGGAGAACTTTCTTCTCTTCCCCATTTTAGAGGTAGAACTTGGGTTCTCCTCCTTTTCATCTTTTCAAATTTGGAGTCTTGTTTTAATTTTTGCCTTGTTTTATGTGGATGTAATGTTGTTTGTTCACCCTCACTCTTGTGTAAAGTTATGGATAGTAGTCCTCTTTCCCATGGGCTTGGGGGAGGCTAGCATGCATCCCAACCTTGGGAAGGCATGTAATGATGCCTAAGGTTGGGTGGTAAAACAAGATTCTTCTCCTTGTATGGATTCCTTGAAGGAATTGAAGTTGGATCTCAAGATGGAAGTTGGTGATAGTTGGAGTTTCATTGTCATCTTCATTCTCTTTGTGGACATTACCTCATTGTATCCCTTTTGGATATGGATTTGTGGAAACTTCATTTTTATTGTAATTCCTCTTTCTTTTTGTATTTGAAAATTACTTGTAAACTTGAGTAAGGATTAGTTGAGCAACCTCTTTCATCCTTGTAAAGAAGCTTTGTAATATGTCTTTCTTGAGTAGTTTCATGTACCTTAGAAGAAAAAATGTATAGTGAGTTTTGAACTACTTGATAAGAAATCTTGTATTAGATAATTCTCTTTTATATGAACTTGTTGTAACCTCACTTGGAGAGAAAATAGAAAATTGGATGTAGTGTTATTTTGGATATAAAATTCTTTCTTGAAAAATGTTGTAACATGTTTGAATGCAAAATGAAATATCATTCTTGGGTAAAAGCATACAAGTGTGTCCCACTTTGTGGCCATAAATATTTTAAAACATAGTAAATAAATAATTAAACAATACTATACAATTTTTAAAAATGTAAATGGATCTTGGTATTTATAGCCTCTTAAAAATGCATGTTTGGTCATTTTAAATGTGTTTGGTCATGTTTTGGTTGTCGGACATAGTTTGCTGAAATACAAAAACTACAAAAAAGTGGGACACGGTTATATGCTTTGACCCTCTTGGAGTGAAATCCATTCTTAAATTTTTCTTGAAACTTAGAGGATAGAGCACAACTAGTTCTCTCTCCTTTTCTCCAACCAAAATAAAATAGAAATATTGTAAAAGCAAAAAGAAAAAAAATAACATCCCCTCTCCTTCACTAAGTTGTAAAATTTAGCTCCAAATCTCTTCTATCATGTGAAATAGTTTTCTACATCTTTCTCTCTTCACATAAGTAATGGAATCACGTATTTTTTCTCATATAGCGAGAAAACCGACATGCCCACTTTCTAAAGCCACCTAGCTATTAAACACAAAACCCCAACTGAACTTGGAAATCACTCTTCAAAATTTAGAGTTCTAATGCATAAGACCTTTGAATCTTTCTGCATCCCACAACTCCTGAAATGTGTGAATCATGAAACCCGAAGTCTAAATTTCAAACTTCAAAATTTCAGAGTCCTGGCTAGCATTTTATTAAATCGCCACCAAAATTATCTAAACTCTGAAATTATTAGAACACCAAATCTGAAATCGTCCTCCACATTTTATTTTGAACTATCCATCTCTAAGTTGCTCGATGAAATCCCCAAACTCCATGAACATTCCTTGCTTGTGAGCTCACGTAAAAGCCAAGTTCAATCACCTTATCAAGTGAATCTATTCATCGGTGCATCGGTGACCATCCTCAATCTAGGCCCAATCCATTTTTCTTATCACATCAATCAATTCCATTGCGAGCAAAGCTCGGTTCAAGCTTTCAAAACTAAGTGCCCGACTCTATCTTCCAACAATCCACCTTAATGCTGAGATTTTCCTTTATCAATTTGACCTCATTTCCTCCTACAATATCATATCCCTTGGTGTGTACTCAACACTTTCTTAATTTCTACCATGTGTCATTCTAAGCTATTCAAGCTAGCTCCTAACTTCATTCTTATTGGTCCTCGGAAGCTTTGATCCTCTCCTTCGATGCTTTGACCCTGTATGGTTTCCCCAATGCACCAAGTGAATCAGGATCTACACACCATGCCGAGTCGCTAGTCCACCAAGCCACCTAAAATTATTCCTCGATGAGCTATTGTATGATTCGGGCCACCATGTGTTGACCGACACCACCAACTCATTTGGATGACTAGGCCTCTACACATTGAACCACGAGTCCTGAAACTCGATGTATCGACATCGAGTTTGGAAATTTACTTTACAAACAACTCACCCAGCTAATACTCTTTCACTCGTGTGAACCCGAAACCCAAAGTCTGAATTTCAAACTTCGAGTTTTCGAGTTCGAGCTCATATTTGCATTAGATTTCCTGCCGATATCCGATGTGGAGATCATCCGAACTACGAAAAATATTCGATTGCAAACTATGAAAATCCCTTCTTCACCTTGACTTAGCCTATCAATCTCGAGCTTGGGCCCAATATCTTCACTTCAAAATTTACATCATCCATCCCCTGAAATGTCTTGGCCTTGGGTCAGCCTCCTAAACTATGTTTTTCTGAGCCAGCGAGATGCTCCCTTAAGTTGAACTTGGCACCATTTCTATTCGAGATCACCATGCATTCATTTTATCCACCACACAACTATGTTATGAGATCAATATCTATCTTAATGCACTGAGATTCTCATTAACCATCTCCCCTTACCATCTAATGCACTTGAGCTTCTTTTTAGTTTCTCCTTGACCAAGCCACTTCAATGGCTCACATGATATGCATGATCTGAGTGTGTGTTTGGCTCATTGTTTCCTTTTCTCAAGTTGGGCCATCCATCAATGCACTAATTCCATCCATTCTCATTGATCTCAACTTCCATTCATTACATAGATATTCAAAACTGCTATTTTAGTGCTCACCACCAAGCTCGGGTTCCCCTTATTTATGAGCAACCTTCCATTTCAATGTCGATCCCGATCAATGACTCTCGACTCCATCTCACCTAGTAATTTCCTCAACTTGTCCCATGAGGCATAAATAAGCCATACTTTCCAAAGTAGACTTAAAACCATCAAATCACCTATTAGCTTGCTAAGTGGCTTGCCAAGTGTTCAAGCTCAAATCTAAGTTGACTCTCTAAACTAACTTCTACCCTATTTTTACTTCCACAGGACATTTTATTTAAACTAGAGGGCAATCGGAGTAAAGTAAGACCTCTCAAACATGATTCATTAATTTTGGTCATCTTTTACGTGTTAAGCTGGAAGTGGGCTTGCTGGGCCAATTTTACCACTCTAAGAAAACCTTAGACCTCTAAGACACTGGAAAAAGAAATAATAGTCCAATATGACCCTAAAATTTCCCATAACACCATAAATTCTCCCTAAGCGAGAAAATTTTACAAAAACTCCCGAATGCTTCATGAAGATCCTTATGATGCTAGGGTCCAATTTACCGTGTTATCCATTTTTACCTAGGGAAAAAAAATTATAACATTTTTGGCGACTCACAGGGATCTTTGTCATGCTAAGCACTAGTCCAGTATCCTTCAGTATCCATTGGGCATGGAATCACTATTGATATCCCAAAAATGATCTTGAACCATTAAATTCTTGTGCCTAGTTGACCGTTACTCACAATTTCCCAAATTTCATAATAAATTATTGAAATTCTCATGAGTGGAAAATTGTTTTGATATGAAATCCTCACTTGATATCATTCCTCTACAAACTTACATAAAAGATGACAGATGAAACATTGAACTTGTACTAGAATATGATATTGGCAAGTATAAAGCACATTGCAGAGTTTGGAGTAAAACACTTGCTAGTTTTGGACATCATGGAACTCTATTAAATCCTAATTTTTCTCTTCTTCTAAAAAATTAGGATTTAATAGAGCTCCCCACCTTCGACACACTATGCACGAGAAACAACAAAACATAACACACACTATGTAAAAAACTAAAAAATCATACATGCTTAGAATGAAACATGCATAGTGCACACAAGCACTTCTTCTCCTGAACACCAAACTACTCCTACCCTAATCTAACTGGAGGAACATGTGAGATAAATGAACCCTGCAACTAGTTTTACAAAATAACTTCCTTTCCTCATAATGGGAATCCATGTGGATGATTTGAAAATGGCCATGGCTAATATTGAGAGTGAAAAACTGAAACAAGCCCAATTCTCCACTTGGTTTACCAAGGCATCAACTAGAAAGATAATGCATGCCTCTTTTAGTTACTCTGCATTTGTTTTGTAAAGGCATTGCAATTGATCCTCGATCTTCGTTAAATCACCCTCACATTTTGAAGTGAATGTGACTAGTTGTGGATCCTCCTTTAGCTCTAATAAATCCAAATACCTGATGTCACACAGTCCGATCCTTTAAATTTATGCATTTCTCTGAACTCTGACTTCAATAATGAAGTCCTCATGCAACCTTCTTAGAAAATGGGCTTGTTTGTGATATGATCTTGGCTTCATTTCTCATCTATAAATAGTTGATGTTCCACTTTGGTGATTAGTATAGAAATGATGTTCTCTCCACTCCCTTTACCGTATTTGAGAACAAGAATTTCCTCCACAACATGCAGCTCTTTAGGATTGCTTGCAACCTCTAATGGAGTCATTATTGAATCACTACAAGTGTTTGAAGTGTGTTGCTCACCTAATATTCTTTCCTATTTCTATTGAATAAAAAAATGACATGCATTTTTAACCTCCTTGTCCAACATGAAACCTACAAAGTCAACCTCCTTTATTTTCTAATTTTGAGAACTATAGGGACAACAAGGTATTCAAAGGTATCATCGACAATAGAAAATCAGCATGTGACCTTCTTCACACCTGACCTCTTGAGGTAATCTCAAGACGGCCGAGTGTAGAATGAATGTGAATGTGAGTGTGGTGGTAGAGATCAACCAAGTCTAAAGAAAATAATGCTCTCCTAAATTGAAGTGGTGTGATGGCTTGGTGGGACATAATAGCTACTTGGAGACTCTAATCAATCTTGACCTCTACCGAGATTTTGCTTGTTGGTTGTTGAATACGTGAAAAATGACTGCGGGTGCCTCGTATGATTTCCAGACAAGGTCATGGAAGTAGGAATGAGAAATGTGGTAGATCCATAGGGATTTATGGGTCATTTTATAGCCTAATCCAAAAAGCATTAGCTTGATCGGATGATATGTTCGAGAAGGGAAAGTTATTCAATAATGTCTCATGGAAGTGGTGAAGATCGAATAATAATGTACATAAAGTAGTGTCAATGTCTAATCTGGTTAGTAGGCCCATTGGGTTATGGGACCTGAGGATCACAACCAAAGACTTGTGAAGGTTGTGGCCCTTACATTTTCATGCACGTAATCAAACCTTGTTTTCAGGAGTAGTGCAATTAACGCAAGATTGATTAGCAACGAGTTTTAGCATATTTAGTTGTTCTATTTTCTTAGAAGAAGTTATGTGTGTGTGTAAGACTGTCAAACATAAACTTGTATCAATGTCAGTTATCAATTCTATCCCACTGAGTTGTGGGACCAAGGGATCATAAGCGTACACATTTTCTTGTTGTGGACCATTGATGGTCATACAGAATGAAATGAAGTGATTTTAATAAGTAGACTAACTACTAAAGGAAATCTAATCTATGCTTTTGGATTTTTCACAATATATCGAACAAACTGTTAGAAAATAAGGGGTAAAATATGCGGAATAATCCCTCATAGAATCACAACAGTAGAAACTAATATGCATAAAATATTACAGATGTTAAATAAAAGTGTAAAATAAAATAACACAACACAAAGAGACAATATTTAACGTGGTTCACCCGATTTGGGCTACGTCCACAAAGAATCCCTTGCTCAAATTTTATTACAAGCCATCACTCTCTCAATACAATACCCAAATCCATTTGGAGCTATGCTCAACAAACTCTACAAAATTCACAGCCAAATTCAAAACGCATCTGCAATGTTTTCATTATATCTACCATATGCACAAAACCATATAAATAGACAACTACTTAGCAGTTTCACAAAGCGTGTGTATTAAAACCATGGGCCAAAACCATCCCATAAACCTATGGGTCAAAAACCTACCCATATGATAAAATCACATTTACCAATATATCGGGCACGTTTTAAGGTCCATTTTTTTTTTTTTGGGAGCTGCGGCCCCGAACCCCAACAAGACAATTGTGGAAAGTGTACATTACACTTAGTGTATAGTCTTCAACACTTTCTCACATAAAAAAGGCTCCACAACCTAACAAAAACAATAAAAAGTAAACTTATGTATGAAATGAAATCTTTTTGATCTTTTCTAATTTTTAAGCAATGCGTTCTAATCTAATAAATAAACTAAAGACAAGTAATCATCTAGATGTAGCTGGTTACTTGTGTGAATATGTGAATCTAATCTAAAACAAATAACCTAATCTAATCAAAACCCTTCAAACCCTACCTCAAAGGTGAAGAACAAATCATGACCCTGAAAGAGCTATTGTTCCCCACAACTTCCTAGTAATGTTAAAGAGCAAACTTTCTAATGATTTGATCTACTTGTAATTTCCTAACCTATTGAAATGAACAATTTTACTACTCTATTTGATATGCAATTGAAACTAGTGATTTGAAATTGACAATTTGACAAATAAAGCAAACAAACACACAATTCCAACTGGATAAGAAAGAGCTTTGGAAAATCTGGTTATATTTGTTTTTGTCCCCTCATTTTGTTCCTTTATTTCTCTAAGTGATCATATGATTCCAAGGGGTTGGAAATGCAAGAACAACATCAAGAGGATGGCTCTTGAGAAATGGAAGCTTGAAGTCATTCTAGATTCAATGCAAGTAGAAGAGAGATAGCACAAGATATCTAAGCTTGGGTATGCAATTCCTAGCAAGATTGTGGCAGCAATACAATGTAAGATATAAAAAAATTCAAGCCTTTTGCTTGAATACAAGCATGGAATATATAAGAATTGGGGCTGGGATGTGCCTTCATACACAAGGAAAGAAGAGGCAGTTCCAACTAACTAAAGCACATGTAAAAATAGAAGAGGGAAGGAGAACTAAGAAATCAAAACTATTTTTAGACAATTTGGCCCACGGATGCATGCTAAAAGTGAAGTTAAGTGAATCATCACATGTTAAAAACAGACATGACAGAATCTAGAAAAATTGGTCAAGGCTCCGCTGCCCTACGTAAGGCGGCGGTCTCGGGATAGCCACCTTGCCTAGGCAGCGATTTCATAACCACCTCCCGGGAAGGGCAGTAGTCCTAGCACTAAAGGCCAAAACATGCACAGAAAGAGGCAAAAAGATGGAAAAAGTGTGGGAAGGCTAAGTAAATATGTCTAGGAAACAAATATACATTGGGAATGGGTTTTGGATCTCGAACACCTTCTTGAAAGGACTTGGATCATCATTGAGGACTTTTGTAACAGCTTTTCGACAATGTAGGACATGAAATTTTGGGTGCATGCATATTTCCCCCTTAGAGAAGCATCTTAGCTATGAAAAGGTGTAAAATGTAGAGTCTGAGTATGGAATTCCCCAAATGGGGAGTTAGAAGCTATACCTGACACGCCCGTGTGTCTAAATGTTTCCATCCAAACTCCCACTACCTACAAGAGAAAGAAAACTCAAGTGTAGATAGACAAAATATTGAAAAATAAACACTAAACCAAAACAACAAAAGGACTTACCATTTGTGCGGGGATATAGAGATATACCTACGCCAATGCTCCAAGCCCTGTAAACACATACACTCAAAATGAGGTTAAAGCATTATATATATATATATATCTAAACAATTCATTTTTAAATTCATTTGTACATATTCAATTTGGTGAATTTTGGAGCTCTAGGCCCATGGTGACCATTTTCGATGAGATTACAACCTGAAATGACCATTACGATATTGTGATCATGCCTCCATGAGCGGGAGATCGACCAACGCGGTCTAAGGTTGGTTTCTTTTCACTTTTTCCTTTTCATACCTAAAATGTAAAATGTTTGAAAATTTTACTTAGGGGGACTATTTTCAAAATTTATTGTCTTAAATGAGTCTTTAGGGGGGCACCCATAGGGAAGTCTTTTATTTTGTCAAAAATGGTCATTTTTTTATTTTTGGCATTTTTAGGGTTAAGGAGTATTTTGAAAATCGGGTTAGGACCGCTGCCCAAAGTAGGGTGCCGATCATGGGACCGCCGCCTCCCATGAAGGTGGTCCTGGAACCGCCACCCCGCAGGTGGTCGGTGGTTACGAGCTAGAATGACAAAAATGTAAAATAACTTGAATTGTTTTGAATTTTGATATTTTGTCAAGTTTTTGGTGAGCTTATCTTTTTGTATACGTTACTAACTTGCTCTTTTTCCATGTTCTCGTGAATGCGAAGAAGGACTACATATGCTGGAGTTAAGAGAGGGAGTGTAATTCACTCCCTAAGATTTGGATCAGGCCGACCGAGGCTCAGAGGATAATCTCCAGAGGGAAGACATCTAGAGGATTACACGCATCCCCCATGTTACCCCTTCTAGTCACATATTTTGTGACTTATTTTCTATTGGGACGTAGAACGGAAACATTTCTAGTTGTCAGGTGCTAGAGGTGAGTGGACCATCACCTTGGAGGATGTATACTGCATCCTTGGGATCATGATACTTGGGAGGAGACTGACTTTGGAGACAATAGGATCTAGTGATGAGATAACTCAGTGGGTCACCTATATGGGAGATGTCACTATTTCATTTCATTTGAAAAAGGGAATCAAGGTCCATTCCATTTCCACTACTCATATTTATATCATCTGTAGAGCCATCATGGGCATCTTTTGCTCCCGAATGATTGGGGGCAAGGGAGGTGACACCCTTTTATATTGTTGGGATTATATCCTTGTACAAATTGAGGCACACAGATGTATATATACCTAGGGAGCAGACATCTTAGGGACTACCTACCATGACTTATATATGGTAGTAAGATTACATGGGCAATCTGTAGTGCCCCACCTCGGGACACCGGAAAATGGACCAAGAAGTCGGTAATATTTTTTAAAAATAAATAAATACTAAACAATACTTATCTGATTCCCATTATTAATTATTTTACACTATTTCAGTTTACCTAATTAATTAACCACTAGTCAAATTTTATCTTTAATTATTTATTTCTACTAAGTGTCTTCTAGGGCCACTAAAGAAGGTCTATACTCCCCTCATTAACTTAATTAGTTTTCCCCTCTTTAAGTTTAATTTCCCCACATCCCTTTTAATTTATTTTCCCAAGCCCATTTAAAATGCTCATGACTTAAAAGTGAACAGGGTTATTTTTGGACCTTAGGATTAAAGAGCTCTCAACCCTTGATCTTATTTTTCCCTAGGAAAGCCCTAAACATCCTTATGATCTTCTTTTTCAAATCTCCTTTTCTCATTTTGTTTTTCTCTCTTATTTGCAGGTTGTGTTTGAGAGCTATGGAGATGGAATGTTATTATTACTATTTTTTTGTTTGATTTTACTTAAGAAAATCTTAAGGGCGGTGTTTTTAGAGGGGGAGGTTTGGCCGCAAACTTGAGGAGGCGCAGCGGCGGTGGTGTGGAGGAGTCGGTGTGAAGGGGAATGGTGGTGGTAGTGGAGACGTGGGCGGTGGGGACAGGGACATGCGCAGGGACGGGCGGCAGTGTGGGACGGTGGAGGGAGCTATGGATGGGGAGTGGGGGAGTGTGGCAGAGGGGTCGGGGAGTTTGCGTAGGCATGGGAGGGGCATTCTGCGGTAGTGGAAGCCGTAATGGAGGGGGAGGGGTTCGGTCCTCCCCAAACCATGCACAAAACAATTTTATTTTATTTATATTTTTTGTTTATAATATTTAAATCTTTGTTTAGTTTTTTTGTATTATATATATATATATATATATATATATATATATATATATATATATATAACAAAGTATATTTAAATATATAAAACAATACATTTATGTTATAGTATATAACACTTTGCAAAAATCTTGATATAGTATAATATATATATTTAATAATAAATAAAATATAATACATCTAAATATATATTAAAAAAATTTAAAACATAATCTAGATTAAAATAGGATCACTAAGGAATCTTAGGATGAAAAGGTATAACTAGATTAATGCCTGAAATAAATTTGCAACTATGTAAATTATTAAATAATTTTCCATAAGTTATGAATAATAAGGTCTAGTTTTGAAATCCATATGGACCATACAAATCTAATTTTGGTGTGTTTAAAAGCTAGATGAATCTTGAAAAAGTTCAATTTAACTTAGTCAAGGTGGGGCCCATGTCAAGTTCTTAAGATGAGGTAGGGAATATGGGACATGTCATCAAAGAGGCCAAATTGAATGCTTTGAGTTGTTCTACCATTGGGTGAAGGTGGAAGCGACTTTCAAGGGAACCATTACTGAAAAGAACATTAGGATCAATAGGTTTCAACACAAAAAGGCAAGGCTAGTAATGTTTGATGCATCCGGTGACAATTTCGTGTAGAGTTATGCGGTTGGAAAGTGTCAGAATGTAAAACACGTCTCATTAAGGTAAATGATAGGAATAAAATAAAAAGCGAGAGGTGAAGGAAGATAGAGAAGATCTCACCCATGTAAAGGAGTTGTTGTTCTCTTACGAGCCGGAGATGTTTTTGGTGGAGCTCTATATGTTGTTTCTCTTTTGGTTTCTTTTTTATCTTTCCTACTTCTTTTGGATCACTATACGTTTAGATCCTTTTTCACTTATATTGTAATATTTAGCTATTGAGCCCTCTTTGTTAGTTGATGCTTTTCCCTTCTCAGGGCTGTTTCTCTCACCTTTACTATCTGGCTTTTGAGCCCTTTTGTATACAGGGTATAGTCCCTTCAAAACTATTTTCCCTTAATAAGAAAAACAATAAGACCCCAATGCATATATTAGGATGTGCTCACAAGGATCTCACCGACCCACTCGGTGAAAGGCAATGACAAGTCAGTCATTTGAGTTAGCCACCTAAGAAATTTTATCCCCCCTTTTATGTAAATATAATTCTGTGGGTCCCACCAATAGACCAACGAAGATCTCTCGAAGAACTTTAAAATATTTTTTTAGTAAAATAGAGATAAATTCAAATGTTTGAATTTATGAATCATGGAGGGAGATTTTTATTTGGGAGTACAATTAATGAGTCAAGAAAGCATGGAGTGTTCCAGTCAATCATGGGAAGTTACAAGGAGACCATACTTACTACTATTATGCCTAGATTTTAGGATTTCTTCCTTATTTCTCTCATCAACTCAGAATTTCTATAAATGTAAGGGAATGCATTATTTCCAAGTTAGTTATACATTTTTCCAAGTTTCCCCTCTTCTTTCAAGCTGAGATGTTGTGAATTTAGAGGCTTTCAAGCCTTCCTTCCAAAGATTGTAATGGAAACCCTTGCCTCTTCCTACTGTAATGATGCACTATGCATGTGCTTGGAGTAATAAAATGATGTTTTATGACTAATTTTCTATCCTTACACCATTTTTGTTTCTTCCTTTTTCCTCTCTCATGTTTGCAGGTATATTGTGCAACCCCATGTTTATATTGCATGTTTTGGAAGATGTTGTGCTTAATGGGAATGAAGTATTATATGTAATTGGGTCTATGATGCATGTCCATCCTTCCCATGTTCATCCTTATTCATTAGTAGGCTGGAAATGTTTCTAGCAATCCCTTTTCTTGGTGTATCAACACTTCTAGTGTTAGTTTTATTTCATGCAATTTCTCTCCCTATCCCCTTGAAAATATTAGTATATGTTTAGTTAACTAGTTCACTTGCATTAGGAGTAGTGTAGTGATTATTTTAGGAAGAAGAATTCAGCCTTCTCGAAGGTCCACCTCAAGCCTGCAATTCCCACAACTTGAGAGGTGGTACCCGTGTTACCCAATCACACCGAATGAACCATTCACATGTAGGCCATTTAGGGGGTGCTGTGATTTGGTGATAATAGGTCTCACCCTAACACAAAGCTAAAGGCCTATTTTATTCCATGGAGACAAACTACGTCTCACTTGTGGGAAGAATAAAATATTCCCAATTTTCCTTAGCTAATTGTCTTAAGAAGACAATCTTATTAACTATCTTAGTTGTGGAAATTCCAACATCATATAGAATTTTGTTGAGTAGAAGATTTTGTAGAGATTTGGGAGGGGAAATTTAGATGGAATGGTATTCATAAAATATTCCAGTCAAAGGACAAATGAAAAAGTTGCTACTAATGAGAAAAATGAAGTACATAGTGCAAAAATCAGAAGATCCTAGAGCTGAGATTCTTTATCAAGATGATGGACATGACAACTATTTCTTCACTTCTGAAAGGGATGAAAATTTTCCTTTCCTTATGGAGGAGGATTAAAATCAGATATGAAAAATGGATTTTCATGGAATTAATTCTAGTTTGAACCTCAGCGGGTTTTATGCTAACATCTCGTTCGGTGATTCTCTCCCATTTTCTTACAAATTGCAATTTGAAAATAACAATAATACCTCAAAATATGAATCCCTTATTCTAGGGATGGATATTGATAAATATGAGGTTATTTAAAATCTCAAATTCCTTGGATGGTATTGAGATAATTGTTAAGAAATTGTGGAACCAATATTAGGTCAAGAACCGAGGCTCAACCATTATAGGAACCGAGTATGGGATTGTATCGAATCTTTACACACTTTCTTGATCCAATTTGATCCCCATGAGAAAATTTAAAAGATTTTTATCTCTCAATTTGAGATTCTTTGATGACTTCGTACCCTTCCTTCATTAATAAAAAAGTTACTATTGAGATGGTGTTCATGCTTTGAGAGTCTTTGGATAATTTTAATCATTGGTAGGTATTCAATAACGACAGTCAAATTCTCTCTTTCTTAGAGAAAATAGATAACTTCAACAATAGTTTTTATGAGGGAAGTGATAATCGAATTGAGAGTATGTCATGATTAATATAAATAAGGGATAGAAGGAGTTAACTTAGAACATGTTATCAGATTAGAGGAAACAAGATTCCAAAAGGTCTTGTGTCCCTTGAAGAATTTTTTGATAAACATGACAAATTCATCAAGGAGAAAGCTAAATATTCCTTTTGGTGTCTTTTTGAATTTGAGAAAGAGAATATCGGTACTACAACACAACCAAGAATGGTAAACATTGGTAATTTTTGTTCTCCGGAAGATAAAAGAATTTTCTTTTCATTAAGAAAATATTATGATCTCTAGCATATTCCTATGATGAACTCAAGTCATTCCGTCCAAAAGATATGCATCACTCAATCCCACTAAATCATGAAGTCAAGCCTTTCAAGAAAAAGGAGTGAAAATATATCCTAAAAATTATAGACATAATCAAAAAATATGTCTTGAAAATTTTAAACCCAAGAATCATTTTCCCCATCCATCACTCCACATGGGTAACAAATATTGTTCAAGTGTGGAAGAAGAATGAAGAAATAAGGATTTGTGTAGACTTACTGTAAGTTTAACCAAGATTAACCATTAGATAAATACCCATTTCCTATCATGGATCACATCCTACATGTGTTCACAAGATCAAAGATTCTCTCATTACTTGATGAATTCTTTGGGTATAATCAGATTGAGGTAGCGGAAGAAGATAGGAAAAAAAATACCTTCACAACTACCTAGGGCATTTTTTCTTATAGCATAATTCCATTTGGTCCCATCAACCCTAGAGCAACGTTTCAAAGGGAAATTAATCTTTCCTTAAAATACCTTAAAAATTACATCATCATCTATCTCTATGACCTCATGATAGTTTTGAAGAAATGAGGAGATCATATAAAACATTTAGAACAAGTGCTAATCGTGTGACAACAACATTGAATCCCTCTACGAATACCAAGAATTCCATATTTTTTGTTATCTGAAGGAAAACTCCTTGGAAACATCTTGAACAAGGAGGGGGTCAAAATGATCTAGAGAGGATAAGGGAAATTTAAGCATTGTATTTACCCATGAGAAAGAAGGTAGTTCATTCTTTCTTTGGAAAGGTAAACTTATTCCATTTCTTTGTCTAAGTTTTTGTCAAACTGACCAAGCATATCACTAGAATGATGAATCCTCAATCAAGTTTTAAATGGAATAATTAAGGAATGGTAGCATTTTATGCAATTAAAGAATCAATAGCTAAGGCTCCAATTCTTGTATCTCCAATTTTGATAAAGAGTTCATTTTATATTAATATGCTTAAGAACACATGCTTTCACCAATTTAGTCAGAAGAATGAAGAAGGCATCAAAGAACCTATTTCTTTGGTAAGATGTCCACTAAAAAATTATGATTTGAGATACAATCAAATGGAGAAACATGATTCTGATGTGGTAAAAGCTCCAAAGAGCTTAAAATTCTACATCCTCAACTCTCACACCATGGTGATGGTTCCACGGCTCTGCGATCACATCAATCCTAACTCAACAAGATCCGAGAGCCAAGAGATTAAATTGGGTAGCTAGGATCCAAGAGTATGACTTGGATATCCAACATTCAAATCTGTTCGTGGGAATGGATTGTGCCGATTGTTGGTCGAGGATGAAGCTCTCTTGACTCAACATAATGTAAAGGAGTGTCTATGCTATGAATTTGTAAGTAAGGATATTCCGCAAGTGATTTTTGTAAATACCACCAATGAGTGGTATTATAATATTTCATACTTCATCACTTATAAATAATGCCCGACCCATCTAGACTATAAGTAAAGAATAACCCTATAGCTAAAATTATCCAAGTACGTCATCTAGGATCATGTGTTATACAAAAGAGGATTAGATGGATGCTTCTTGAGGTGTGTTGACAAAGAGAAACAAGAAAAGTTACTCAAGGCTTATCATGATCAGGCTTGTGGTGGGAATTTCTCTTCCATGGTGACTACTCATAAGATCCTATGTGGTAGGTACTATTGGCATACGTTGTTTTCCAATTCTCAATAATGGGTCTCCAAATGTGAACCTTGTAAAAAAATTGTTGGAAGACCACAACTTGTTGTAATTCCTCTATGGCCAAAGTGGTTATTGAAGAATATTTCCAATAATGGGGCCTCAATTTCATCAGAGTTCTCAATCCTCATTCAACCACATGACATACCTATGTGCTCATGAAAATTGACTAATTCACAAAGTGGGTGGAAGAAATTATGGTTAAACAAGCCAATTATGAAACAATATGTAACTTTATCAAATAAAACATTATCATCCATTTTGGGATCCCTCAAAAGATCATAGTTGATAATGCTACATATTTTTCATCCATGGAGTTGACTGAGTTTTCCTATGGTTATGTAATATCTCTTTCACACGCATCAAAATTTTACCTACTGAGGAATGGTCAGGAGTCAAGTTAAGTAAAAAATTTATCATGACCATTATCTGTAAGCTAGTTGATCAAAATCAATGAAACTAGCATAAGAAGCTCTATGATGCAATGTGGGAAGACATGATTACTGAAGAAAAAAATGTAATCAGTATGACACCAATCTAGTTGCTTTACGAGGATCAATGTTGAGATTCTAGTCACCTTTGAGTTTGAAGCCTTCAATTCATCAAGGAATTCAAAGATGGCTGATTTTATGAATCTTGATAAGAGGATATTGTATCTTGAAAATTTAAGTGAAGATAGAGTAAAGGTGGTTGATCAAATACAAGAACATTATTTCAAAGTAAATAATATTTTCTATAAGAAAGCAAAGACAAAGGATTTGAAAGTTGGAGATATTGTATTATTTTGGGATAAAAGGAGAGATCCAAAAATAATTCATGGGAAATTTTATTCCTCTAGCTAGGAACATTCGATTTTTAGGAAAGGTATGGACAAAACACTTTCTACCTCTCACATCTAGATGGCAAATATTTTGAATCTTCTTGCAAAAAACAATACTTGAAGTTTTATAAACAATGAAAGTGGGTTTTCCCCGCATGTACCATAGGTGAATTTAGGATGTGTGTTTCCCTTTCCCATTGTGTGTGTTTTCCTTTCCATTTGTCATGTGTTTCTCTTATGTTGTGTGTGTGCTGTTCATTCCATGTTTTCTTATGTTGAGCCTTTATAACCTAATGGATAAGGAACTGGTCCAAGTTGTGTATTAAGATTCTACATCTCATGTTCATCCTTTCCTAAATTTTTTTGATCTAGAATAAGTCCCCACATGATATACAATTATTTTCACGTGTTTTTGCAAGGGAAAAATTCAAGTTAAAAACATGACAACTTTACCCTAGTGTCAAAAAAATTCTTATAAACCCCTCTGAGAACTCATCTGGATCAGTTCTTCCTCTATGCCAAGCCTATCTCCATCCTAAAATTACTTATATGTGTTGTGATAACATTTCCCAAGTTTTTTAAAGATTAAAACAAGTTCATGAAGTTCTTCCGATGTAGTGCTTCTCAAGGCGGATTCTTTAGTAGACCTAGAAAGACTATTTCTAGCCTTTCCGGGATAGATGTGCATCCTTCAAAGAATATTTTATGGCCAAAATTTCATCAAAAAAGTTTTCTTGAGGATCTAAAAATATATTTCAAGTGATTTAGGAAAGTTTAGGGAAGATTTGAAGGTTTAGGAACAATATCAGTGAAAGGTTTTTTAAGGTGAAGGAGCTTGTAGTTAAAAATAGTTCATGAGCTTTGGAAGATAATTACAAGAGCTCCATAAAGAGTTAGAGTTCAAACAAATATATCATTTTAAATATAGTTTAATGATATAAATGATGGTCATTTCATATTCTTCACAAAACATAAGAGATTCTTACCATATCCTATTTTAAGTGACACACCCTCTGGTCTCCATAAAAGGATATTTTGGGGGTTGAATGAATAATTGTATCATTAAACCCATCCCATTCATCTAAAAAGGTTTTTTGGAGTCAATTTCATATTAATAAGATCCAAAAATGTCCTCCTAGAGCTCTAGAAACTTCGTCTTTAAGGCTCTCCTCAAGGTAAGCTTTTAGGACTTAGTCATTTTTTCAGAGGTGGACACAAGTCAGCATGAGAATGTGGAAATTTTTTCTATCCCATTTGTCCAAAATATTTGTGATAGTAGGGACACAAAAATGTTCCCAAGTGCAGTTAAGCCCCTTGGACCATGATATGACCCTGGTGAAGCTCTATGATGTAAGATAAGACCCTTCTCACCTCATTCTAGCCCTTCCCATTGTGCAATCACAAGTTGAAACTTGTAATCCTAAGGAAAGGGTGAATTATTCTACCCCATATTTCCCATCCCTATGGGAAATTTTGGACCAAAAAATGTTCCCCATGCTTGTCTTGGATCTTGGTTTTCCACATGACTCTAGAAGGCTCCACAAGCCAATTTTCAGCCCTTTCCCTCTTCACCTCGTCAAATCACATTACGCCACTTGTCACTCCCACATGAGGGTAATTTTTTATTCTCCATATGTCCTATAACTTTGGGATAATAGGGACAAAATAATTTTCCCCATTCCATCCCTTGTCACAAATCTTAATATGACCCAGTCTTAGCCCCCCAGTGTTTTTTGCTTGCTTTCTCTCTCTCCTATGTTGGGTAATCATTAATCACCACTTATCAGCCTAGGGTGATGGTATATTTTCAACCCCATATATTCCATCTCTTTAGGATATTTGGAAAAAAACACCCATTCCAAGTTGATCAAAAACCTAAAATTTACTAAGTTTGTAAGTTGTCACTTCTTCACTCTTTTTGCCGTGCATGTAAAGAATTGTTGAAAAAGTGATAAAGTTCATTATAATAAATATTCACTATAGTTTTCTCAATGAAATCATCAAAAAGATGAAAAAAACCCAAGAAATTTACAATTTATCTAGATACCATGCCAATTTTATTTCCAGATTGACTATATGCTCGAAATTAGAAAAAATCACATCTCTCAATCTAGTGGACGAAATTGAATGAAATTTTCATAGTATTCCTCTCATCTAGGTGCCTTAAATAACTAAGTATTAGGAAAATAAGAGTTTAACCAATTTTTTAATGGCATAAAACCCTTTTTTTTCCCTAACTCGTGTTTTTTCAATTTCTCATCATTAGAGAGAACACATTGGGTGAAATTTTGAACAAAGAGTCCAAAAGGAAAACCTATTCCGGTGAAGCTATTTTTTTCACAATCCGAGGTGTGAAAGTGAATTTTCTAAAAATATTAATTATTTTGTGCCTTCACTTGCTATAAATATTAAATTTCCTAAAAATAAAAACCTCTCGAGTAACATTACACGCAGAAAACAACATAGATGAGATACTAGGAACTTCATACCAAAAAAGCAAAAAAACATTAAAAAAAAAAAAAGAAAAAAAATCAACTTTCTAAATATATAAAGTGTCTAATAATGTCAAAAAAACTATCCATTAAATATTTCCTACCATGTTAAGGGTTCCAATTATCTCGAGTCCAAAAAAAAAGTATATTCCCAAAATAATAGCTCCTAAACCCCAACTGCTAAAAATAGAAATTTCCCATCTCAAGTGCAAAAATTTGTAGTCATCTCCATTTTGGCCCATCTTATTTACTTTCATCAAAGTATGAAGTTAAATTTTCTAGTCTTGAGCTCTCTTTGGCTCTATCATTATAATACTCAGGTATGGGTGATAGTGATGTTACCCATATGGATTTGGAAGATCTCAATAATAAGATGCTAGGTGGACCTAGGGAACCTATGGAAGATAAATTCTACATAAGAAAGTTTTATGTTGTGGGTGATCATCCCATATTGGTTCAAATAAAAAATTTGGTATTGGCATGTTCCCACCATTATGAGCTAGAGATTTTAATTATAAGAGATGATGATAACTCGATCATAACAATTACTCAAAAAAAATCAATTATATATATATATATATATATATATATATATGAAAATATAGTCTGGAACAACATGATCTCGCATCACAAAAGAGTTTTCATCAGTGGTATTGGTCCAAGATAGAATCATAACTTTAAGGCCTTAGACTGGGTTTGTGGTTTATATAGGGTAAAAAGCAACCCCATATGCAAAATATCTCTCCCAAAGTGAATTTCACAAGGGCTTCTTAGATGTGATCATCCTCCTAAGTAGGCTAATGGGAGAAGAAATCACAAAATATTTCCATGATTAGATGGAATTATTTATCCTCACCATCATCAAGGGCAAGATAAATTATATATTGGGGGAAAATAATTAGTGATAAGTTCCATCACCAATTGTCTAAAGTGCCGGCTACTACAAAGACATTTTCTATGAATTCATACTTGGTCTATGCCCTTACAAGCATAAAGTCATTCAAAGGTTTGAAAATCGCCCACAAAATTTGTCATAAGGCTCCTGCATATGAAAAATATCTCATAGCTGATACTAAAAGAAATAAACCATCATTTTTAAGAGTGAATGATGCATTCACTATGTTTTTCATTAGATTGTTGGAAGGAAACCCTCACTCAAGGTTTTATTTCTAAAATTATTCTCTAATCAAAAGGTACAGGTCCTACTTCATAAAATTTTCAACCTTTTCCTACATCTTAGTTTCGGGTTTGATCTCACTCCATGAAAGTCGCCACGATATCTCACCGACAGGATCATGTTTTTTTAGTTATGTATGCATCTTGTTTATGTCAATGGTAAGCTTAGGAACCAAAAGAAGAAAGATTTATATTTCCTTATATCTCTTAGGATCATCTATTATAAAATTACTCATGAATTTTCTAATGTGGAGGATTCTTTCACTCCCATGAACTTGTATTCATACACCCTAAGATAAGAATTCAATATTCAGAGTGATCCAAAAACATTTCACCTCCTGATTTGCATCATGTTCCACAGGTTGAAAACTATTGGGTGAATTTTGTAGAGGTCAAAGAATGAGATCATATAAGAAAGAAAATTGGGAAAATGAGGAGATTCAGGTTTAAATAGTATGAGGATGGAATCGAGGATGATGGAATGGATATTTATGATCTGCAATATCAATAATTGAAATCATTCCCCTTATAAAAGTGTCTTAGATAACCCGTGAAATAAGGTATATAAATCAATGGATTGCAAACAAGAATCGGAATATCGAAAGAGTGGTCCAAAAATAAGAGATATGGCCTCATTGCATCAAGAAATTTCCTAACTCTCCAAAGGTAAGAATCTTTTATTTCCTCTTCAAAGGCCATTGAGAAATCTTCCAACTCATCTCACTCAGGAGAACACGTAAAATGAAAGTCATTGGAATCGAAGCTCCTCACTCTAAATGGTTTCACAAAAATGTAAGGATAATAGAAGACCCTATAGTAGATTTTGAGCAAGGGGAAATTGATCAAGTTCATCCTTATTTCCCTATTATCCTTTAATCCTCTCATTTTCCACTACTAATGTAGCCCCTCTTACACAAGATGTTCATTCGCATTTCGAGAAATAGACAACTATCATGCCAAATTTTGATGCGTAAATGAACAATATTTTTCCATGGGTGCAAGAAGTGATCATGAATGAATCATTCATAGTTCAATAAATGGTAGTCCCTAATTTCACAAACATAGCCTCAATGGGAGAATTAAATAAGGGAAGGTTAGCTCAAGTAGCTTCAAATTTTTCAATGGTGTTTTGGGATACCAATATATAGAATTTGTCTAATGAAATGTGACCAAAACCATTGAATAAATTACCCCAGCTGACTATGAAATGAATACCATTCCCCTAATCCTAGAAACTTATGAAGGAGATGCACATTTATTCAAGGAGTATTTCACTCACCTTCTCATGAAGAATAAAGAGTAAAAGGAGAGAATTGATCATTTGGAAGATCATGTGAAAACACTCACCTCATACATTTAAACTTCCATGGATCTAAATGTTTCTTCATCCCTTCTAATTGAAAAAGTTACTCCCATTAGTAGCTTTGATCGAAAATCCATTTGGAAGAAAAATGATTCGCCATGTAGGAGTAAGAAAATGATAAATGGGTAAGAAAGATTGTGGAAAAAGGGAAAGTATTACTTCCGAGATGATTTCATTATTCAAGTACATGAGCAAAATAACCACCAAGGTCATAATGAAAAGAGTTGAAATAGAGAAAGAAAAGGAATACTAGGATCAAGTGTTTCCATTGGTGATGGAAATAGGGAAATCCCATTCTCACATATTGGTGGAAAGGAAGGTATTCAATTGCCCATCCAAATAATTGTCTCAAGTGTGGGTGATAACTCTTGTTTGTAGGTACAAGATGATGAACCATGTTGTGGATGAGTTGGATTCTTAAGAGTAATGTGCTTTTCGGATGCAATATCATGTCAGCACTAAGCTACAAAAGCTTGGAGTTCCTATAATAGATTAAAATACCTAAGTAGATGACTTGTTGAATCCATTTGAATAAATTGTCAAGAAAGAATTTGGGATCCCTTTTCCTTCAAAGAGGAAACATTGGAGTATCTCACGAAGATAAGGGCTATGATATCAAACACTATGAAGTGACATCAATTGTGGTTTAGAAAATGTACAAACATCAATTCCATCTCGTATAATTGTCTCAAGTCCTTGAACTTTACTTAAATTTTGTAATCCAATAAATTTTTACCTATGGTAACTCGATATAGAAAATAATTCAAGTGAGTGAAAATCATCCCAAAGGTACTTAAAAGGTCCATCAAAGAGTAAAGCATAATTAGTAAGGTCAATGTCTTCATATGAGTAGTTATCTCTCTTCTTTTCTCTCTCTTTCCTCGCTCTTCCTCCCTTCCTTCATGTTCTATTTCCTCATAAAGGGGTTACACTTTTCATTTTGTGTTATTCAATTTTGTCTTATTTATTTAAATTTTACTACTACAGTTGAAATTGTAATAAGTTTTAGTACCCTTAATTAAGAAAAAGGGGACATAATTTCCTTCCTAGGAATATAAAGAGTCACACATTGTAAATATAAATGAAAGGTCATATGGGAGGTAGGTGAAGAGTCTTTTTGAAATGTATATATTGCAATGAATTCCTCATTCTAAGAGGTTTCCAATTTTTAAGTTCCAGTAAGTAATTAACAAGAATTAGTAAAAGATACCAAATTCTTGTATTTTCCTTCTCTATATGTTTTCTCTATCTCTATCATTGTATATATTTTTGAAGATGTCAATAAAGAAAAGAGCTTCATATTTTTTGGATGGGTTAGTAAGTGAGATTTTATGTTCATGGTTACATCTTGTATTGTTATTGTTAGAAATGTTGTTATTATTTCCAATTATGTGTGTTGATATTTTTGTTAATCTTTGCAAGAATATGAATTTTTCCTACTTGTAGTATTAATCCCTCTCCTAATTTCCCACTCCCACTTTCCCATCTTGCTTGTAAATTCCTCCCTTTCACAAATAACAAGTATTTTCTACAAGCGTAGTGGAGTGCACTTGTTGAATCCCTGGCCTTTAGGCCAACAACAGATTTTTATTATCTCACATACAATAATAGAGATGCTCATTCAAGCAGAGGGACCTAGTCCCATAGCATTGGTGAAAATAAACTAAATTTTCCTAGGGAAAAATTATTTCACCAACAGATCACATAACCTCACGCATTACATATCATAAAACAAATTAAATTAAATCTTTCCATGGATCCAATAAGGATTACTAAATAGGTCGTTAGGAGTTTCAGTTAGCACTTCACTAGGTCGATGAAAATATTCTTACACGGGAATACAAACCACCTTTTACCTTCTAGAGGAAGACATAAAACCTTAAAAATAATTTTGTTTTTAACTTCAATTTCTAGGCCCTTAACCATTTCCGTTCTATTTCTAAAATAAAATAAAACATCCATAGCCAAATACAATTCAAAAAAATAAATTTCCTATAAAATTTCATCCAACACGCCTCTTCAACTATTTGATGACACAATCCAAATCCACCCCCAAGTGGTTGGAAGGATTCCAACTATGGATACTCCCCCATGGCTCATAGTTCATAGAGACAAAACCAGTTGTGTTAAGAAATTCTTTCTTATTACACCAAATAACAAATCAACTACCCATATGTACCCATAATTACTAATATTTCTTATTATCTTCTTCAATACATTCATCATTCCACCGCACATGCTATAATACAAAACAATAGGAAATCCTTCCT
Organism: Taxus wallichiana var. yunnanensis; assembly: GCA_018340775.1. Classification (NCBI taxonomy): domain Eukaryota; kingdom Viridiplantae; phylum Streptophyta; class Pinopsida; order Cupressales; family Taxaceae; genus Taxus; species Taxus wallichiana. The sequence goes on along the minus strand of CM031239.1, from coordinate 233,874,357 downwards.
TAATAATATCATAATTATAATAAATCCCTAGCAACTCATCCCCTTAATAGTGTGTCCCATTTCAAACATTGATTCCTAATCCATCCCTTCTCACATAAAAGTTCCTACATACATAATGTGCTAATAATATCAAGAATGACACCCTTAACCAAGTGAAATAATCATTGTTAATAAAGTATTCATTCCACTAATTACCTTGGGAAATGTAAGCTATATGTCATTGGATCTAGTATGAAAGGATATTTTCTCCACTTTAAAAAAATTCTACAATCATGAAATATTTTCTATCTTTAACAACTTCAAGTGACAAATTAAGCATTTTCTCTAGGTATAACTTTCTCCCCCACTTTTTCTTTTCCATAAATCTTGAATCAACATTTGATTTGGAAAATATTAAGAGATATATAAAAACCTCATAACATCATCCTCAGTTGTTACTAGATATTTTTCCTTCCATAAATAAATATGAATTTTCCCTTCCAAGCCTAACATCCTTGCATGTGGAATTGCCCAACTCGGACATACTTTCTTTCATCCGATATCCTCGACTTTAAAAAAAGATATCCCTTTCCCCAATTAATAATGTCTCTCACCATTGAGGACTTATTCCCCCACCTAACTCTTAATCCATTCATTTTGGATCATGGTTACTTTATCGGTTCTATCCCTAACCTTCTCACAAAGATCCATCACTAGTCTTAATCACCCAATAGTATAAGTATTCATATGTTCATATGTAAAAATTATATTATATTAAAAATATAACCTAAACAACCATCCCCCATTTTTACATTCCATGAATTTTGTTATGGTAGACGAGGAACCGAAGGTGAAGTGATCCAGAAATTTTCAATCTTCTCCTAAATCCTTACATAAACAATCTTCTCCTCGTCACTCATATAATCTCCCATACCACAACCCAAAATATCTCAGATATGAATTGCAAAAATTAGCTAAATTCCCTTCCTTATTGCAAATAAAACATCTCTTATTCAACACTTCATATTCCAAAGTTTAGGTAAAAAATATCCCACCAACATCTAAGATTACTGTAAACTAGAAAAAGGAAACAACTAACATATGTACTCTTCTCAAGGTCATGATGCATCTAGAATGTGAGAAGATGATGTGAAAATTGGAGTTTAGTATGGTGATGAAAACAATGGATAATGTTCAATAACATAAAATTATATATGACTAATGATCTAGATGAGGTGGGTAAGGGATCCATTTCCAATAGATTTGTGAGAGAACTGATTTCTCATCTAAGTTATCAAATATCCTACTTATCTCTTCATGAGAGATACTATGATAGAGGATAATGGAGACATGGATCTCTCAAAATATGTCATTAATATGGAATAATATATTTCTAGGCTATAATATTATATGAAAATGTCTATTTCTTAAGGTTTTTACTTAAAAAAGGGTCACACAATGAGGAACATGAAATAGGGATAGTGAAGTATGGATTTTCATTCCAAACTCGGTGCACTTTACGAAATAAAAATTATTTGATGACATTAAGATTCCCATTTAATGCCTCTAATTGGTTGAAGATCAATGGGGTGAATACATAGAGTGAAATAATAACTATGTAGTACCAATTCTATGTCTCCTTGCTATCAAGCAAAACTAGGTAGATTGAAAATTTGTTTGAATACTATTATATGAGGTTGGTTCAGACTAGAAATTGTCATTTGTAGACCCCAAATCATGATTAAGAGGATTAAATAAAGGACATAAAGGAGAAACTATGGCTAATCATGGGTGATCATACCCTAATTGTGTTCAATATGATTGATAAAGTGGTCAAATATCATGCTCCATTCAGATTTTTAAAAAAAGTGTATCTCACACCCGACCTCTATGAAAAAATAAAGGAATAGTGGAGTGTCAAGATTATAGGATCTTCCATGTTCATTATGGTTTAAAAGTTCAATAATATTAAAATAAATATTAGAAAATGGAACCCAGAGGTCTTTGAGAAATTTAAACAAAAGAAAAATCAAAGAATATATAGCTAATTTAGAGGACAAAATTACTAATAAAGGTATGGATATTGTTGACTATTATCTTGAAAAATATCTCCTTTCCGAGCTTCACACCATAAACTCCCAAGAAGAATCTCATTAGAGACAAAAATACTGGGAACTATCAATACAAGAAGGATATTGTAACACCAAATAATTCCACATGACCAATCTTAATCATAGAATTCATAACAAAATTTTAGACATTACCACTAAATATGGGAGAGTAAGTAATGTTATGAACATCATCAAGAATGAGGATATTACTATCTACAAAAATATTTAAAATGGATATTCTTCATATGATGAGGAAAATTATAAAATGTCTATAATCGACATTCCTACCAACTTGATTAATCATAATATATTCGAGAATATGAATGAAAAATATACCATAGAATAAATTCAAAATAAATTATTCTCGATGGAAGGAGAGAAATCCTCAAGCCCCAATGGTTTTCTCGGTGAAATGTTTTAGAAGTATTGGGAAATCTACAAGGAAGACCTTCTTCGAGAAACTAATGAATTCCTCATAATGGGTAACCTTATTAAGGAGATTAATAATACCTTTATTTTTTAATTCTAAAAATAAAGGTACTAAAGAATTCAAAGAGTTCAGACCTATTAGTCCATTTAATGTTCTATACAAGATCTTCATGAAAACTTTAGCTTTAATAATTCCTCCTCTCCTCCCAGATCTCATCTCTAATCAACAATGTGGCTTTGTTAATGGGTGGATAATTCATGATGGTATTATTGTTGTGAACGAGGCCAAAAATTCCATGCATAAAATCAAGAAATAAGGCATGATCATTAAACTTGACACGAACAAAATATTTTGTGAGAATCACATGGGGGTTTTTGGATAGGCTTCTCAAAAGTTTGCATTTGATGACCACTTCAAAAATATTTTTAAGACTTACATCTCGTCACTTGTGTTTTATATACTTGTCAATGGGATCGTACTAGTTTTTCTACACTAGTAGAGGTATCAAACAAGGAGACCTCGTCTCTCCTCTTATTTTCATTTTGATGGCTGAAAATGATAAAAAAAAATATGGAAAAAATTGTTTCCTTGACCAGAGACCCTTATAGGAAATTATTTATTTTCTGAAATTACCCCATAGTAATCATATTTAAAATAATGCAATGCAAAACCATAATCACAGTGCACATAGGTTGATAACAGAGTGTGGTAGAATGCCTACATCTATGAGTTCAAAATACTAAACCAATTTATTATGTACTTTTAAATTGTGACTCTAGCTCAAAATTACAATTAAAGATATAATAAACTTGTTACCAGAAGAACTAAAATCTCCTCCATGACCATAATACCTTGGATTATGCAATAGATTTGATCTCAATTGGTGTCTGAAGAACAAGAACCTTATACACGACCATCGAGTGACAACTCCTCGCCTACAATAGATTCGATCTTTTGCGTGAAATACATTTTAGATCCAAAACCCGAATCTAGGTCATCTGCTAGTGTCATTGAGTTGATACTAACTACCATAATAATGAAGACCCTAATTCCTCCACTTTACGCTGTCAATTATCCTTCTAAAAGACCCCAATTCCTCCATTGTACAGTGTCAAGTCTTCTTCTAGATGACCCCAACGCCTCTGTTGTATGGTGCTAAGTATTCTTATAGATGACCCCAACTCCTCCACTATATGGTTCCAAGTCTCCTTCTAAAATAAACCAATGCCTCTGTTGTATGGTGGCAAGTCTCCTTCTAAAAGAGCCCAATGCATCCACTGGACGGTGCTAACTTGTGGAGCTAGATTTCTTCACAATGAGAATGCATTACAAGTCATTGTTTTACACAATAATCAAAATTGGCTGGCTAACCACCATCGGTTAGTAAAGGAACCACCATTGGTCAACATAGGAACTGCTATCGATCAACAAAGTAACCAACATCAGTTAGGGAACTGACATTGGTTACCTATGCATGAAATTTTATATTTAACTTATGGGAATTAGATCTAAATTTTGATATAAAGTTGATCTAATGGTTATAATGCATAACTATGGTATCGTAAGTTTGTATATGCCTATATAAGCATAAAAGGTAGGGTTAGAAGGTGAATTATGAGAAGGATTGAGTTATATCCTTCATTCTCCTAGATTGACAGGATGAAGAAGAATAGAAAGAAATAATAGGTTACATGAAGACAAATATTCCATAGAGAAAAGCTATATAGAAGGAAATAACATGTACAACTATGGTAGGTACATCTCAATGGTGAGAAGAGGGTAACATCTAATATTATATTTCCTTTGTATAGTTATTATATTATTGTAATGGCTTGCATAGTATGCAAAGCACATAGAGTTTCTTCTTATAGATCCACAGGTTATTGAGAGATTGTGTATTCATAGATCCATGAGATCATGTTGTATTGATGATCCATGTAGATATAGATATTGTAGAGGAGGTTGTCTTCATGTTTGCATAGGTTGATGCAGTGATGGAGAGATAGACTTACTTCTTGGTGCATAGTTATAGTTGCACATATGGTAGACCCATGTGAGAGGTCTTGTTATAGATCCACAGAGAGCTTGGTTGTAGTTCAGAGATGTAGTAGTTCCTGATTATGTGAGATATTTTGGTGGTTTGGAGGCACGGTTGTAGTGCACTCATGGAGATCCATTTAGAGATCTGGAGGAGGAGATACTCTTTGAGAGATGCATTGTACTCTTGTGGGAAGAGTTGGTTTATAATATTGTTCATTATATATATCTGAGATCTCTATCTTTGGTGGATGTATCCCACATTAGGTGAATCATGGTACATGTTGTGTTATGTGTTTGTAATTTGTTTTGATTTGGATTATTCTAGTTTACACTTCCACTGCTGTAGATTTTAGGGAATTGATTCCATTTCCGCATTACTATTTTCCCAACAACTTGTATCAGATCTTGGTTGAGCTTAGATTATATTTTTCATATGATACCAACAAGTGGTATCAGTGATGGCTTTAGTTTTCAGAGAAAGGGTTTATGCTTCAGTGTTTTGTTAAGTGGTATTACTGACAGATGTATGTGAGAAAGATTTTGTTTTACGATGTGAAAATTGAAGGAAGAGATTTAAATATCAAGTCAAAGCTAGAAATGTGAGGTTATTAGAGAATACAACGATCTATCGACACTAAAATTTTCCTCCATAATTTCTATTTCATTAATGTATGTATTAGGAATAGGATGTTGTTAAGTGTAATTAGTAGTAGCATCCGATAGAAGATAACGACACCGTCAGTACGGTGCCGCCAATAATGTGGAGTACGGTAACAGTCAAAGTACAATAGGAATGTTGTAAAAAGTAAATATTTGTCGTAAGTGGTCCGGTAATGTTAAAATGTCAAAGTTTGGGTAATTAGAGAAGTAGGGTCTACATGATTAGGAATTAGAAATATTATATTGGTAATAAAGACAAGGAGTGAGGTCATAAATATTTTGTGTATTTTATTTGTAAAAAGTCTAAAAATGTGGAACCCATGTAAAATGATAAGGTTTATCTTATCTTAACAGATAAGCCTACATGTACAGATAAGAGTTAAGGTATGGAATATGATTTGTCAGAGTGGATTTCTTATCCTATCTTAGAGATAAGATGGATAAGCCTGAAAGTTCTATAAATAGAGAGGCTACCCCCTCATTTAGCATAGAAATAAGTAGTGAGAAATATATTGTAGGAAGTGTGCAAAGGAAGCCATCAGTTAAAGGTGTGTTGAAGAAGCCATCGAGAGGTGTAATTGTAAAGTTTCTCCCATAGTCTTGTTGAAGTACCTCATGGGTGAGATTGTAACAATTTCATGTTAATATTATAATTTACTTTGATATTTCAGATTTGTCATCATTCCGTCTTATCATAGTCGATGGTATTCTTGTGTTCGGTTGTTGTTTTGTTTCCAGATTACGTCCACCAAACTAAAGGCTGTGCATTAGTAAATAATCATAGCACGAGGAGTTCCCGGTGAAGAATTATCATAGTGCCGGATTGGTGATGACATTTTGGTTCCGTTGCCAGGACCATTCCTCGTTGGTGGATTTTCTAGAGAGATATTCCCACTTAGGCAAAAATTAATTGGAGGGTAACCTTGTTTTTACTGTGCATAGTAGTTACCATGGTAAAGTCATTTTTACCGTGAATAGTAGTTACCATGTTAAAGTCATTTTTGCCATGAATAGTAGTTACCCTGGTAAAGTCCTTTTTGCTGGGAATAGTAATTACCGCAGTAAAGTCACTTTTTACCGTGAATAGTATTTACCGCAGTAACTTCACTTTTTACCGTGAATAGTGTTTACCACAATAAAGTCAGTTTTTACCGTAGTAAGTCAAGTTTTACCATAGTTTACCGTGGTCATTTCTATTTTACTGTAGAAAGGTGTAAAGTCACTTTCTAGTATAGTGATTCCAATTATTTGTGCACATAAGTCTTGTTGATTGTACTTGTGAGTTGGTATTTCACGGTGGTTACTTTTGAAAATGGGAAAGATTCCTATTTTTTCAGCTCAATCTAATGAAGATGCTTCTTCTTTCATTCAAGAGTTTAAGCGATCTTGTATTTGTAATGGCCTTATAAGAAGGGAACAATGGACTGAATTTTTTCCTACCTTTTTGGATGGTTCAGCACTTAGGTGGTTTGAAACACTAGGTGATAATGTGAAAAATTCCGGGATTTATTAACTAAAAGTTTTCTTGAAGAATTTGGTGAACAACAGAAATATGCAGATCTCATGATCGAGATCACAAAGCTATTCCAAGGAGAGAAGGAGAAGATAAGGGATTATCATGCTCATGTTCTAGAGCTAAGGAGGAAGCTCGATGCCCAAATTTGGAAGGAAGGACTAGCGGATGGGTTGATGAATGGCGTGGATAATCTCCTCTATAAGCACTTCATTCTTGGGATGAAGCCAGAGATCAGACAACGAGTGAAGTATGACTACCCAGCTACCATTGAACAAGCAAAGGAGATTGCAAGAAGGCAAGAAGAAAGCATGGAAGAGGAGCCCAAAGAAATTGTTGTTAAAGTAGAGCCTACACTAGCACCTTTGGTCCAGAATCCACAACCACTCCCGGTGAGCACAAATATTTCTCCTAGTACATCTACTGAGTATGAAGATCTGCTTAGGAAGATGGGCCAGTTAACTATTAATCTTCTTCAAGGAAAGGAATTTAGTTCTCAGGGAGGAGATAGAGGTCCAAAAAGAAATATTTCTGAAGTTGTTTGTTATGGTTGTTATAAAAAGGGTCATTATAAGTATAATTGTCCAGATAGAGCTTCTACATCTGGTACAAGAGATAATGATAAAGGAAAAGCACCTGTGAATTCTCTTGATGTAGTAGATAAGAGTAGAAATAATGAAGTAGATGTGTTTGTAACAAAAAGAAAGAAAGAAAAAGATAATCAAGATGGAAATGATCCTAAGAAGATGAAAGAAGAAACTAGTAAAAAACATAGGAGAAGGAAGTTGGGTGTGTAGGATTTTCTGATTTCACAGGGGCAAGGACCATACTCCATCTTGGAAGATCTGTCCAAAAGGCCTGCAAATATTACATATGGTCAACTCTTGGCTATGTCTTCTGAGAAGAGGCGGGAGTTGTGAGGTGGACTCAATGCTCGAAGAAGGAAGGAGGTTGAGGTCCCTGTTTTGGAGGCAGAGGAAGATCCCTATGCTCCACAAGCTAAGGTATTATGTAATGGTATTTCAATTCATGATGTCTTAATTGATGGAGGTGCTACGATTAATGTAATGACCGAGTCAGTAATGAATATGTTGGGTTTAAAATTGATCGCCCTTCAACACTTATGTTAAGGTCATTAAATAAAGGAAAAACTAAACCGAGAAGGTGTAGTTTCAAATGTGGCAATATCTCATTATGTGTGTGGTATGTGTGGTAGACTTTTAGGTGATGAAAAATGGTGCTTGTTGCATACCCAATGCTGTTGGGAAGACCATGGCTAAGGATATTTCATGCAAGAAACTACTTTGGAATGAAGGTTTCATGACACTTGGACATGGTAGAGAGAGGGTGAAGATAAATGTGATCCCTCGACATCATAAGTCGAACACGTGGATTGAAGTGATGGCGATGATTGGACATCCTTTGATTACTCTAGTACCGGTGAAGTGGACACGAAGATGAAGAAAGAAAGGTGGATGTTTCAGTCATTGATATCCTTCCGAGTCACACCAACTCATGACCCCATAAAATTATCTCGAAGAAGAAGTTGATGATCATCTCCAACAAATAAAGATTGGTGATCTTTGTGATGGAGAGTGATAAGGAATCCTACCTCCGGCTCTTTCGAAGGTACATACACCTATTCACTTTTGGTTACAAGGAACTCCATCAAGTAAGTTGGGTAGAACATTGTATTGAGTTGGTAGATGGTGCTAAGCCCATAAAGCAAATGCCATATAGAATGAATCCTAATTTTTCCAAGACTGTAAAAGAAGAAATAGATAAGTTGCTTGATACAGGATTCATATTTGCTGTGGGGAATTCAGAATGGGTTTCTCCCATTGTGATATCAATAAAAAATAATGGGAAGCTACGCATTTGTGTTGATTACGGGGAAGCTCAATAAGGCAACAAAGAAGGATCATTACCGTCTTCCATTTTTGATTAGATCTTGGGACGAAGTAGCTGGCAGAGTGTTATAGTTTTTGATGGATATAGCGGCTACAACCAAGTTCGTATAGCGAGAGAAAGATCGGTGAAGACCACGTTCACCACTCCTTGGGGAACGTTTGCTTATAGAGTTATGCCTTTTGGGTTGTGTAATGCTCCAGCAACATTCCAGCGTTTGATGAATAGGGTGTTTGAACCCTACATTGGGACCTTCATCAGAGTATTTCTGGATGATTTTTGCATCTATGGGAGCAAGTTAGACCACCTGCACCAGATGGAGACAGCATTTCAAAGGTTAGATGAAGCACAAGCCTCACTAAACCCTACAAAGTGTGTCTTTGGATGTTCTAAAGGCATTTTGTTAGGGCATGTTGTATCCAGAGATGGTATTGGTACTGATCCTGATAAAGTTTCAAAAATCAAAGATTTACCATTTCCTATGAATAGAAGTAAGTTGAGATCATTTTTAGGCCATGTGGGTTACTATAGAAGGTTCATCAAGAATTTCTCAAAGATTGCACAGCCACTAACCCAGTTCTTGAAGAAGGATGTTGCTTATGAACCAGGAAACAAGGCGCATGAAGCTTTTGGACAACTGAAGGAAGCCCTGGTGTCTTCACCTGTTTTGAAGAATCCAGATTGGAGCAAGCCATTCATTGTGTACACTGATGCCTCGAGATACAAAGACTAGGTAGTACTTTGAGCCAAAAGGATAAAAATGGGAATGAACATCCAATTTACTTTGGGGAGATAAATGACAAATGAGCGATCTTGAGGTAAACTATCTTATGAATCGAAAAAGAGGCTCGCTATCATTTTTTTTGTAAAGAAGTTTATAAATTACTTGCTAGGGTAGAAATTTATAGTTGTAACGGATCATCAAAGGCTCAAATATGTTGTCAATAAGCCTAACCCATCGGGGAGGATAGCAAGATGGATAATTTTGCTACAAGAATTTGAATTTGATATTATAGATAGGCTAGGAAAGAAGCATGTCAATGCGGATGCACTCTCTCGAGCCTATGATGGTTTAGGATCATCTTGTGATGATGATGATTTTCCGAAGCATTGTTCTTCCTTGACACAATCCCTAGTGAATACATAGATATTTAGAATTATCGAATGAATTCAAGTTTCTGATGGTGCCAATGCAAAGACTAAGAGAAATATTACTCAAGCCAGTCGTCCATATTCTATTCGCATGGAGCATTATTTCGAATAGGACACGATGGACGAGACAAGAGGGTAGTTGGACGTGATCAAGGAAAGGAACTGCTAGAAGAATTCCACAATGGTACATGTGGAGGGCACTTCTCTGACAACTTACTTACGTGAAGGATCTTGGATGCGGGTTATCACGGCCCACTCTTTTTAAAGATTGTTATAATTATTGTAAGACATGTGATATTTGTCAAACACATGGTAACCGTAAGACTTCATCAGCTCCATTATGTCCTATTCTTCCCTTGGTCCCTTTGAAAAATGGGGAATAGACATTGTAGGTCCACTTCAACTACATCACGTCAAAATAAGTATATTGTAGTTGCCACGAGTTATTTAACCAAGTGGGTTGAAGCTAGGCCATTGAAAATAGCTTCCATGGATGAAGTGGCAAGGTTCATATATGAACGCATTGTCACCAGATTTGGTTGTCCATTAGAAATTGTAATAGATCAAGGAAGCCACTTCATTAATGAGGTGGTAGAAGCCCTAGTCAATAAGTTTTCTATTAAGCACAGGAAGGCAACAACATACAAGCCAAGCACAAATGGATAGGTGGAGCGAACAAATTTTGTCTTTGTGTCAAATTTTAGCAAAAGATGCAGCCTTGCAAGTACATAAATGGGATAAAAGGATTCATGCAGCATTGTGGGCATATAGGGCAACATCAAAGTCAGCAACAGGATACTCCCCATTTTAGTTGGCCTATGGCATTGATCCAGTTCTTCCTATTGAGTTTGATATTCCCACTGTGAGAGTTATGAAAAATGAAAGGATGGATGAAAGTGATTTAGTAAAAGAAAGGTTGGTACATCTTCATTTGCTAGAGGAAATGAGGGAAATAGCAAAGGATACAAGCCATAAGAAGAAAATGAAGCAGAAGGAATACTTTGATCAAAAGATCCGATGGTCTCCATTTCATGTGAATGACTTGGTCCTAGTATATGATTCAGATACAAAAAAGAAGACAGAGAAAATTTCTTCCAAAATGGATGGGCCCTACAAAATAGCAGAAATTTGTGCATGAAAATGGTGCACTGACCATTTGGAGGAATTGGATGGCACTCCCATTACGAAATGGGTCAACCACGACAAGTTGAAGATTTTCCAAGCACTAGAATAGTCTACTCCGAGGACGGAGTAGAAGCTAGGAAGGGGGAGGATGTCGACACTAAAATTTTCCTCCATAATTTCTATTTCATTAATGTATGTATTAGGAATAGTATGTTGTTAAGTGTAATTAGTAGTAGCATCTGATAGAAGATAACGACACCGTCAGTACGGTGCCGCCAATAATGTGGAGTACGATACGAGTCAAAGTACAATAGGAATGTTGTAAAAAGTAAATATTTGTCGTAAGTGGTAGGTAATGTTAAAATGTCAAAGTTTGGGTAATTAGAGAAGTAGGGTCTACATGATTAGGAATTAGAAATATTATATTGGTAATAAAGATAAGGAGTGAGGTCATAAATATTTTATGTATTTTATTTGTAAAAAGTCTAAAAATGTGGAACCCATGTAAAATGATAAGGTTTATCTTATCTTAAGAGATAAGCCTACATGTACATATAAGAGTTAAGGTATGGAATATGATTCGTCGAGTGGATTTCTTATCCTATCTTAGAGATAAGATGGATAAGCTTGAAAGTTCTATAAATAGAGAGGCTACCCCCTCATTTAGCATAGAAAGAAGTAGTGAGAAATATTGTAGGAAGTGTACAAAGGAAGCCATCAATTAAAGGTGTGTTGAAGAAGCCATCGAGAGGTGTAATTGTAAAGTTTCTCCCATAGGCTTGTTGAAGTACCTCATGGGTGAGATTGTAACAATTTCATGTTAATATTATAATTTACTTTGATATTTCAGATTTGTCATCATTAGTCTTATCATAGTCGATGGTATTCTTGTGTTCGGTTGTTGTTTTGTTTCTAGATTACGTCCACCAAACTAAAGGCTATGCATTAGTAAATAATCATAGCACGAGGAGTTCCCGGTGAAGAATTATCATAGTGCTAGTTTGGTGATGACAGATCAACGTTAGTTAGGTGGAAATTTACATCGATATGGTGACCATGGTTGGTTATAGGGTGATTTTGTCGATTCTTGGGAAACTTGGTTTTACCGAGAAAATCACAGATCTGGAAGAATTGAGAAGATGCATGGAATGTGTTTTGTTTGTTGAGGTGTCTCCAATTCTTAAAGGCATAAGCATGGTGGTCAAATTACATATCTAGGTTATAGAGGTATGGTTTTTGTTACGTTGGTATTTTTCTTGCTTGTATGTTACACATGTATGTTTGGGATTACAGATCTCGATTATGAGATATATGAGGAGTTATGCATCCTTTGGTTTAGTAAGATGCATGAACTTTGTTAGAGAGGTAGTAGTACAAAAAGAAGATGGGGCTTCCATCAAAGAGGTAAGTACTTTGATTGAAGATGCGGTTGAGTGTCTTAGTCTTTGGTAAGGTGATGTGTTTCATCTTGGTGTAGTTTTATTGCATGTATGATTTTTTAATTTTTTTGAAATATTTGGATGCTTCTTGAAATTATTGGCTCAAGCATACTATCAAATTTGGTCATAGTAGGCACCTGGTTTAGTGTACTATGCCATTTATGGCATTGTGTTCATTCAGAAAGCAACGGCGTCGAGTTAGTGAACCGACAATGGTCATAGAGGGAACTAGTACTGTCGGTAGACCATGGTTGGTCTCTATGAAATTGAATTTACACAAGGTTTCTTATAATAGAAGAGGGAATGAATGGTTCAGTGTCCTGTTTTGGAGGATCTGGTTTCTTACACAATGTGTATAGGTAGAAATAGTCCATATCACTTCAATTTTCAATAAGAAAGAGGACGGAGATGGCTTGGTTAGTCAAAGTGAGACTTTGGTTCAGGTATCTCTCTATGGTTCATGATTTATTTCCTTCATTTGAATCAATTGGTATTATGTTTAGATTGTTTTCACAAGTAAAATATGCACTATGTATATTTGGTGTGTTTGAATTTTATTTCCGAGATGTTGTGGAATCGCGTAGGATAAGGGTATCTATTCTAAGGATGAGATCCTCAATGGAAAGTCATGTTTAGACACACAGATCCACGAGGTAATGAAATATGTTGAGTACAGGATGAAGAGAAGGTGATTCACCTACTTTACAAGAAGTCCAAAATTGCGTGACATAGAAGTATTCTTTGATAAGGAGGGAATAAATTTTATATTTCTTTCATCTGTTTTATTTCTCATTGACATATATAGCTTTTGAGCTCATTGGTTAGAGGTAGTGCAAGGAGTTCATGTTGAGTGGGAGCAAGCCATGGATGTTGGTATTACAGGTTGGACACATATGCACATGCAGAGTGAGAGGAGGATGTTACTATTTAGAGTAGCATGAGGCACAAGTTGTTTTAGAGGATAGTCATGGTTTTGTAAGTATTTAATATTTAGTGCATGATGATGTCACTTCTAGTTTTATTTTTAGTTCTTGGATATCCTTATGGGATTGTAGTTGATGGTTGTTCAAGTTGGGTTAAGAAGAGAGAGAAATGTTATTGACATTGAAGGGTAAAGAAGTAAAATTTGTGACAACAATGTATATTTACATCTTATTGATGTTTCCCTTGTTTTCTTTCATCTTGGATGTTTGTGCAGTATGTTTGATGAAATTTTTGCTGGTATTTACACTAGTCATTAGTAGCATGGTTAGTAGGGTTATTTTTGTTGACATTAATGAGCACATGATTCATATGTGGACTTGGAGTTAGTCGGTGAGAGACTTGGAGCTGAGGCCCGATGATAAAGATGGATGTACATGGTGAGTTTTGTACATGTGGATATATTTTATTTTGTGAGTCTATGATGATGTAGATAATTTTTTTCACATGGATACCTATGAGAATGGTTTAGATGCCTTGACCATGAGTAGGGATATTTTTATTTACTCATGTTACTATGTTACTCCTTGCTACATATGTTATCTACAGATGGTTCTTGGACACGTTAGTTATTTATACGAGGTTGGATTTGCAAAATAACATATTTGGATTATTTGAGTTGTGTAGGTGTTGTGGAGTAATTAACCAAAAGTTACATGTAGAAATCATTTGGGTTGTCTTGACCCAGGATCTTGTTTTTCTTACGCATATTCTAGTTTTGAATTTTCTTTGGTCAAGTTATGTTGGTGGTTGCATGGAGACATGGATAAATGGTTGGAGAACATGGTTGGTGGCTATTGTTGTGATAAAAGCTCGTACTTCAAGTCAAGTGGGAGATCTTGTAGGTGTGTTAGTCATAATGGCTTGATTACATGAGAGGCTTGGTGTTATGATTTAGTGGGAGATTATGTATGGATAGCTCGGGTATCATGAATCAATAGTAGCTTTGCACGTCAAGGTATATGGTAAGCCATGGTTTCTTGTCTTCTTGGTTTTAGAAGATGGTTTAATCTTCCGATTACTTAAGAGAATTATTGAAGGAAAGAATAGTTGATCTTCACGGTATGTAGAGGACATTGATGTATAGGTACAAGTACATAGGTTTAGAAATTTATCTACAATGTCGGGAAGATTATTGGGTTGTGGAGCTAGATTGCTTCATAATGAGCATGCATTACAAGTGGCTGGTTTACATAGTAACCAGCATCGGTTGGTTAACCGCCATCGGTTAGTAGAGGAACCACCATCCAGTTAGCAGATGAGCTGCCATCAATCAACAAAGGAACCACCATCGGTAAGGGAACTGAAATAAGTTACCTTTGCGTGAAATTTTGTATTTAACTCATAGGAATTAGATCTAACTTTTTTTTATAAATTTGATCTAATGGTTGTAATGCATAGCTATGGTGCCCTAAGTTTGTATATACCTATATAAGCATGAAAGCTAGGGTTAGAAGGTGAATTATGAGAAGGATTGAGTTAGATCCTTGATTCTCCTAGATTGAGAGGATGAAGAAGAAGAGAAAGAAATAACATGTTACCTAAAGCCGGAGCTTCCATAGAGAGAAGATGGACAAAAGTAAATAAGAGGTACAACTATGGAAGGTACATCTCAAAGTGAGAAGAGGGTAACATCTGTTGTATTTCCTTTGTATAGTTATTTTATCATTGTAATGGCTTGAAAAATATGCAAAGAACATAGAGTTTCTTCTTGTAGATCCATATGTTAGTGAGATATTATATTGTAGATTCTTCTTGTTAGATCAATAGGTTGTTGTGATATCTTGTATTGTTAGATGAACGAGGTTTTCATGAGATATTGTATTCATAGATCCATTAGATCATGTTGTATTGATGATCCATGTAGATCTAGATATTGTAGAGGAGGTTGTCTTCATGTTTGCACAAGTTAATGTAGTGATGGAGAGAAAGACTTACTTATTTTTACATAATTATAATTACACATATGGTAGACCCATGTGAGATGTCTTGTTGTAGATCTACAGATATCTTGGTTGTACTTCAAAGATGTAGTAGTTCCTGGTTATATGAGATCTACTAGTGGTTTGGAGGAATGGTTATAGTGTACTCATGGAGATCCGTTTAGATATTTTGAGGACGAGATACTCTTTGAAAGATGCATTATACTCTTGTGGGAATATTTGGTTTGTACCCATGTTCATTATATATATATATATATATATATATATATATATATGAGATCTCTATCTTTGTTAGATGTAGCCCACATTGGGTGAATCATAGTACATGTTGTGTTATGTGTGTGTACTTTGTTTTGATTTGGATTATTCTATTTTACACTTCCACTTCTATATATTTTATGGAATTGATTCCATTTCCACAATACTATATTCCTAACAAAATTCTTCTTCTAGATGACCCTAATGCCTTTGATGTACGGTGCCAAGTCTCCTTCTGAAAGACCCCAATGCCTCCATTGTATAGTGTCATGTCTCCTTCCAAAAGAATTCAATGCCTCCGATATACAAAGTGCAAGTATTATTCAAGATGACCCCAACGCCTTCGTTATACGGTGCCAAGTCTCTATATATGATAAGAAAACAAGGATACTCCTTCACTCTATTATGCAAAGATATGACTGATCCAATGTTTGTTGTTGATGATGACCTCCTTCCACTCTGTTGTTGGTAAGATAAACTCTAAACGGTGATAAGTTTATGCAAAGTATCATCAATGAGATCAATGGTGAATTCTAGTGCATCTCTACTGCTTTGTCACATCCCTTGGTCCCATGGTGTTTCAAAATTACAACACGAGAAAAAGGCATCAATTTTGCCTTTACCTTTGCTCGGTGAGTTATAATAACTCTGCAATATTTTACATTATGCCTATTAAATAATAGGACTTAATTTTTGGTTATAATAATATTGGATTGATGATGCCTATATGATTTATGAGTTATTCTTCCTCATATGCCTATATTAATATAATATAGGTCATATTTTAATCATGCTTATACAAAATAATCATTCTTATCTCTCCATTCCTATTAAAATAATAGGACTTATAAATAATGCCTATAATAATACTATAGGGATTACAATAGTTTTCCTCCACAATATCACCACCAACATGCCTTTGAACTTCACCTTTTGTTCTCCTCGGTTTGGGCTAGAGAATAGATTTTTGGAGAGATCGGAGCTTCATCACCTATGGGAATTATTAAATTCCTATAATATGCATCCAATATTTTAGCTCTAACATACAACATTCATTATTTTATTAAGGCATCCATTATTCTTCCTTCTTCCTTTATCAACTATTCCTCTCGCAACCTTTTCTTAAGAGGCTTGTGTTTATCATAGGAGGATCTTGTATAGAATGAAGTGTGGGAGGGGATTTTAATATAGTCCAACAAACCCCAACTATGTGGTTATATACCATGTCCACAAACTTTAACCTCCACCAACTCACCGGCCAATTTTGTTGAGTGGTGTGCATGTATGGGGGAGGTTGCGGAGGTCGATTCCCCATCCTCGCTTCTTCCTTGTCGGTTTCATAGACCACTACTACCATCGCTAAGCCCATGCCACCATGTGCCCTTTGCGACTGCCATGTCATAACCTGACCCATCCACCCATGTCCAAGTCACCCTCTATTGTCATTGTGTTAAGCCCGAGTCCTCTTATGTCCACATTAACCATGACACTCCGTCCGATCGCTATCCATGTCACGTAAGATCTCTACCAAGTCACGGGAATTTTTTTTAGGGCCTTATCTCACATGTAGTGGGAGTGGAGTTTGGTAAGGATTTATTAATACTATTTTCAACTATACCAACCGTGTCTTGGGCTATATAGAAATGCCTTTTCCTAGTTTTGTGTGCATATAAGAAGCTTTCCCCAATGGCTCACCAAGATAGGTGTATAACTCACCCTATCTAAACTCTTCATTGACCATGAATGCAATGCAATATTTCACCCCATAAATTGGTGAATAGATCTATATTCAAGTCACCGAGTTGATAATATAAGGGAAAAGGGTGATAGGCCACATGGGGGCTTGTGGACCCACCACATGGAAAAAAAAATTTCAATTGCTGATGAAGACGATCGTAATCGTGTGTAAAAGACCAAAGGCTTGAAACATATACATGAACTAATCATCTTCACTTGATATTTCATTTTTTCACTTGTCGTGACTTTCAAGTTGTTTTGGTCCTGTCTTAAAGTTGACCCAACTTTGACCATCCACCATTTTCACGTACAATTTTCATTTTCTTTGTTCGTATAGTAGACCGAAAGCTCACGGAGTTGACTTCCTCACAGTGAAAATCTTGGGGTATTTAGGGAACTTATTTCCTCCAAAATGTCCTCCAAATCAAAAATTCTTAGTAGCAAAATTATGTTTTGTTGTCTCCTTTATGTTCCTTAAAGGATACAAGCCTTCCTTTGATGTTATCAAGGTATCCAACCAAAAAATTCTAATGATACTATTTTCATCATTATGGCCTTAGTTTTTGAAGCAAAGAGGTTAAAAATATGCTTATAGATCGTGAAGATGTCTCGGGCCATTTTATAAGCTTTGACAAAAGCTTTGTTAATTTCCTCAACACTCATCAAGTACAAAAATATTAAAATATCTAATATTTTAGGATGTAATATTAATAAGGTTCCTTCCTCTTATCTTGGAATGCCCTTCTTCACTAGAAAGGTGTGCAATGAAGTTTGAAATTCCTATTTGGAACACTTTTAGTGAAAAATGACAGTTGGAAAGGTGTGATCTTCTCACAAGTTGGTAAATGTTTCCTCATAAAGAGTACCCTTTAGAATATTTGTATTTATCTCATGTCTCTTCTTAGGATTCCTAGTGTTGTCAATGAAAAAAATTTAAAGTATCTAAAAGAGCTTGCTTTGGTTAGGTGTTGAAGAAGAACACATAATTCATCGACATCTTGGGAAAAAGTATTCATTTTAAAAGTATGTGGGGGCCTCGGGATACAAAATATTAGGTGGAATAATAAATCCATGATTACCAAAATGGGATAGAGACTTATGAAAGAGAACCTCCCTTTAAGTTCAATTGTGAGTGTAAAATATTTAGGATCCTCAAATGATTTAGGTTTGCTCACTATTGGCGAGAAAATTTTTCTTGTGGACAAATTGATGGATTTCAAGCCAATGCTATGGGAATATAAGTCCATCTACTTGAATGGTGCAACTTCCGTATGTGCATGCATGAAAAATTGGATTTCAATGGTGGCCTTTTGACCAAAGATCCAACAGGGGCACTCCATTGACCATGTGGAAAAGCTAGCAATTTCTCACTAGAGAAGAACTTTGTCGAGAAGGGAAATCGAGTGAGAATGGAGGTAGGAGAAAATAATTTTGTGAGTAGAATATCGATGCCCACACACATTAATTAGAAAGTTCATTTACATTCATTTATAGTCGGAAGAAAAAAAAATCAGTAGGATCAACTACATGAATGAATGAAACTCATTGGTTACAAATTACCAACCAATTCCTCAATAAAAGAGGCAAAAATTCCTTCTTTTATTATTGAATCTTGAGCAGAGTTTGTACATAGCTTGAGAATGGAAGAAATTTGAGAGAGAAAGAAGATAGAAGAAAAATGTTGTTTTCTATCTTTTCCAGGTATAGAGCACTCTGGTCTTTTTGAAATCAATCACCAACCCTTAGAATGATGTTGAGAAGCCATTATATTCTTTGCAAGAAACTGTTACAACTTCACAAATCCTCAATGCCTTTTCAAATTCCTCTATTGTGAAGAAAAAGCTCATGGCGGGTTAAAAACTAGATCCCTGCAAAGCAGTGGTCGTTACATTCGATTTGCCGGTTTAAACATAGACCATTTGATTTTCTCCTCTAAATATGAAATCAGGCTGTCCACGTGGTAGGAAGAGATTGGAGCGAGTACGGGGGAAAGCCCTTTGCATTTTATGATTTTTTAGAGATCTGGCAATTTGGAACAAATTGGCCCCCACCCCCGCTTTGACTTTTCAACTTAGACATGTGGTGCTTCTGATTGGAAATGGGTTCGTGTCCCTTTTCTCAACATTTTAACATTTTTGGAAAAAGGCTCAAAAATCAATTTCCTTCACCGGCCCGCTCTCCCACTTTGAATTTTCAATGGTGGGCTTCACCTTTGACATTTTCCTTGTCAGGCTCAAGCTTTGAATTTTTCCCGATAGCACGATCGAGGTGCGGGTGATTTCTTAACTCTTCAATTTTTTCCCAAAGAGGCTCAAAATTTAATTTCCTATCTAGCCCACTCTTCCACTTTGAATTTTCAACTGTGGACTTCAAATTTGAATTTTTCCCTGCGGGCTTCAACTTTGAATTTTTCCTTTCAAACTTTCGGGGCCATGGGGAAAATTTACCATTTTTGCCAAAAGTGACCAAAAGTGTTAAGTTCACCAAAAATCCTGTTCCTCCCCATCCAATAGGATCTGACCATGTACCTACATTCATTGGGGCCAAAATTTGATGGGGAAAAGACACCCGTCATCCCGACTACGGGAAAAATACACAGAGGAAGAGAACTTCATCATTTTGAGTCCAATTTTTGAATTTCCTTCATGAACCAGAGGCATGGAGGAAAAACAAAGATTTGACAACCCAGGCCATAGAATAAGTGAACAATTTCGATCACAAAGGAGATTGTAAAGAGGATATTTCATGCACAGACCGGGAGATGGAGAATTTCTTAAAATGATCACAATAGAGGTTTAAATAGCTCTAGGGCACTACTTTTGCTAATCTCTTGAATCTCTAAATTGGATTAAACACCAACGAAGGGCATGAGCTCAAAAAAATTGAATTTTCTATGAAAACGTAGAGTTGTTTTCAGGGACAACACACACTAAGGATGATATTCCCTTTGGCTCCTCCTTTTGTAACACATTTTCTACTTGCAAAACTCTTCTCCTCAAAGGTAGCATATGGAAATTGGATAATGATAGACACATCTCCTCTACGGAATGATAAGAGGATTTCATCATCTCGTAAGAATTTATATATTGGATATCATTTGCATGAGAAATTCAGTACTCATATAGGTGAAAAAGTGAGTGATTATATTTCAAGATCGAACTTAAAGAATTCTTGGATTCAGGTCCATTAGGAGGGGAATTCCTTACACAATATTTAAAGAATTAGTAAACTTCAAGATATTCTCAAAACTCAACACATTTCCCAATTAGAAGCTAAGAATGAATTCGTACATGAAAAATATTTTAAAGGTTCTTATTTTATCAAAGCTGGTCACTTGCTTTTGTCTAAGGTGTAACCTACTAAGTTTAGCTGAAACAAATCAAGATCAACTTACTCCCAAATCTCCCAAAATCAATCTCATTTTCTGGTTATTTCTCTAAAAACATTTATAACGATGGAAAACTTGGTTAAGAGGGGACAACAATTTCCTAATAGATTCATTTTGTGCAAATGTAGGGAGGAATATATAAATAATCTCTTTTTGCAATATCCTTAGTTTTAAACCCTCTAAGAAGGTTCAAAAAATCTATGAAGACAATACAATTATGGAAAAGTGGAAAATAAACCTTTTTCACTTATAACATTTAGTAAGAGGCTTGTACTAACATGGAATTTATTAAATAGAATCCTCCCTAATTGGTTGGATCAAGATCAAGTTTTATGGAGCCTCTAAAGTTAATCCGAGAAAGTCGAAGGAGGAGGGTGCATTCATGATGATAAAGCTAATATATTTGTGGCTTATGTTGGCTCTATGGGGATTAAATCTAGTCACTATTCGGAGGTTTTGGATTCTATATGGGGATTGAAACTTATTAAAGCATGCTTGATATCAACAACATCATCATGGAAGGGTACTATACGAACATCATTAATTGGCTTAAAGGCCTAACCCCTACAAGTTGGAATATAAGTGATACCATGGTTGAGGCTATCCAAATTCATAATTCCTTCCCCAATTGCATTACCTAACATACCTATAAAGAAGGTAACAAACTAGCCGATATGATGGATAACATAGGTGTACTAGTGAATGATTTCAAAGTATAACATCTAGGTAAGACGCTACCGTCAAATATCTTAAACACAATCAACAATGAGTGAAATATTTAGTTTTACCCCATGAGAAATATTTCTTATGCTTCAGAGATAGGGAAAAATACTTTATTTATTTTATTATAAAGCCATGTTTTATCTCAATACCGAGTCTTGTAAAGATACATGTTGCTTGCCTAGAGTTCTAAAAATCCATTTTTATTTTTTGAGGCCATAATAAAAATGGGAAGAGAGATTTATAGAGTGGATCTGGTCAGTATTGAAGAATAGAAACAAAATAATGACCAATGTGAAATTCTTGGAAAAGGTAGATTTAACTCTTTTATTGACGGAGGTTAGAGGTCATGAACTTCACCTCTCTTGAATTCAACAAGACATGGAATGACATGAAGGTTACCTATAAAGGAAGAGACTTATAAATCATATAAGAACTCTTTTCCATTGTTATAGGTCTACATATGAAGGGGTTAAAATTGTACAAGAATAAATTTGATATAGCGGTGGAGGAACAAATTTTCTTGACAATTATGAGGTAATTGGTCACACTAAAGGAGGATTTTTAGGTACTCATTACCAAATCCTTTCAATACCATGGGAATCCTTATGATGATATTCATCACCATTGATATAAGGTTTAAAGTAATTCCATATTTCCACTTGGTATTTTTGAATAATTTCCATAGGAAGTTCCCTAAAAGCTTCCCTTTCTTCATTTTACATTCTATGGATAACTCTGTGAATTTGGTGAAATGGGAAATAGGGTTTACTCGTTTCATCATGTTTTTATCTTGATGTTTTATAAGTACATTGAGCACACAATTCTCCACCCTTTGCCTACCCCTATTTCTTCCACCCTTAATACCTCTAAAAATTTTCATCCCTCCTTTGTCTGACCCCCACCCCCTCTAGCTATGCCCCTTACTCTATCAAAATACCTCGTGAGTGAACTTTTCATAGAATCCTCCACAAAAATGTCTTGGAAAATAGTCCTAAGGAAGAAATCCCCTCTTCACCCTTATTCATGGTGAAGGTGATGCATTTTTAAGCCTTTTATTAATTTGGAAGAAGAGAAGTGATCCTCTCATTTAAAATACTATTAGCATTATGAAAGATCTAGACTTACATAATGACATGATAACTAGGCTCCCAAAAGAGATTAGAGTTTTCAAAGACAAGCTAAGATATTACAAGTTGTTTATTGATGGAGAAAAGTTGGATGTAAATCTTCTACAAGAAATTAACAACAAGGTTACTAAGATAGAGAAGGAACAAGATAATCTCATATCCAAGAATTGTGACATTTTATCCATTCTCAAGAGTACTATTGACTTTCTCTCTCTCATTACCCTTCATATTGAGGAAAGTAAAGGAAAGGAGAAAAATAAGAAGGATACAAGCCTCAAGGACATCAAAATGGGGTTGGAAAATGTCAAGAAGAATTTTTGAAAATCATGAAGTAGTTTTGATTAGGTTTCTCCTTCGTGGCATATCTTCTTGTTTTTACTTGTGTATGTGCTAAGTTTTTCAGTAGTTGTGATGTGATTTGGATGATCTTTTTCTATAGTCTTTTTTTCCTTGTTTTAGGATTTATTGTATATCTAGGATATGGCCTTCTTATAACCGGGTAGGTTCTAAGCAAAAACCTTTATCCTTATTAAAAAAGGCTAAGGGGGTAACATGATTTGTAATAGCTAAGTTATTATTGTTTTGTTTTTTAATGGTATTTAACTAAAATTATAAATAAATGAACAATAAAATGAATTTATTTAAATCAAACAATTTAGAAAAATATATTTTAATGTTTGCAAATTACATTTAACTACTCATTCAATAAAAAAATAACTATTATAAATTTATAGAAATGTAATGTAATTAAAGATAATTATTAGTTAATTTTTTATAATATTCGTATACACTCAATTTTTTTATTTACCCACATGACATGACTTGTTGGAATTGTGTTTCTATGCTAGAAACAACATCCACATCATATTCCCACTTACTCTATCTTGTCATCTCTTTCCTTACTTTCTTATTCCTATAATATGATGTGTCAAAAATTATGAATACAAGTCCATCTAATTAGTGTTTAAGATCTTACCACCATTGTTTAAATTTCATATTTGATTCACATTCTCCATGTTCAAAACTATATAGTTCAATTAGGTTGTATAATCTATTATTAGATGACCTATACAATCCTCTGCACCGACACATTTTCTAACTCTATTTTTTATGCAATATCATTTATTAGGTATTTTTATCCACATGGGTTGGCCTTATCATAATATTTTACCTTCAAAACCCTATATAAGTAAGTTAACACTATCTCATTTACTCACTTGGAAATCATATGCCGTTCCATTTGTATACTCTCTTATAACACGCACAATAGGTACTCAAGGATCCTAAATATTCCTAAACATGATGCACATCTAATAGGGAAGCCACTAATACAATTATGAAGCACTCAACTACCTCAATGAGTTTATATTCTCTCACATCCAAGAAAACCAAGTTTCTATTTCCATGTCTTAGAAAGAACACATTACAATCAAGCATGAACAAAGGGGTTCAAGTTGCCACTAGTTGCATCCATATAGATACTACATTATAGGTGGAGACTTATGTGTGGTTTAAGGACTCTTTAGAGTAGTGATAACATAAGAAGTTAATAGGGTGCAACACAACAAAAAAATTTACCCTTCTTGTAGGTTCTTCTACCCACGGTTAGGATTTTGGAGTGATTTGTCTCATTATACACAATATTGAGACTATGTTAAAATAAGGGTTTAGAAAAAGTGAATATCGAGGCTAATGAAAGACCTAGAAAGTAAAAAATCCATATTATGAATGCATCCAATACCATATAAAAGGGGTAGGAATGGATTATACATCATGACTAGATTGTACGGTCCTACAAAAGGATATTTCTAGATCAAATTTCTAGAAATGAAGATTTACTAGGATCTACACTTCGCTTTCTCTTGTTTTTCTTCGTCCCATATTATTCATGTACTATTGTGTATGGATTAGTATATTTCTCATATTTTGAGATTGTTTTAATTTATCAAAATGAAATATTATACATTATTTAGATTTTGTAAAATTGATGTTGGAAGTTAATTTATTAGAATGAATCGTCGTATCCATAACTTACATTCATATTTACTATTGCGTATTGCATAAAATAACTAAATAATCTAAAAGGGTGTACAAAATTGACAAAACCAACTTCTGAGTTAAATATTTGTTTCTCAAATCCTACCTTCCCTAGGGTTAAATATTGTATTTTCTTATCCTTCACTTTTAGTTAATTTTGTGTCATTCTATAACTTATCATCATGGTTAATCCTTAAATATTCTTCAATAATTTTATTCATCCCATAGGTTCTTGATATTTTTCTACCATGAGATATTATCCCCCTTGTTTGAGTATACATCGTGTCATTTTCCCCCTTATATTTTCTCTGTTAGAAGAACGTGGATGAGATGGGGGTGAATTAGTCATATAATTTTTTTTACTTCATTTACCAAACCATACATTAATCATTAAAGTATTTCATTCAACATACATAACCATGTGAGATTATTAAGATTGTTATAACCATTCACAAGTATGCAAAGTAAAAGAGATAACACAAGTACACATTATATAAATCATGAAACCATTAAGGGTAAGAAAAACCATTAAAAACTCTTATTATATTATGAAAATAAAAGGAATTGAATGAATTTTACACATTATGCAATATTTATTTAATCATGTACCAACCTTTAGTTGAGTAGGGAACCAACCATACAAGGAAGCTACAACACCCTAAGGTGATCAAAAACAAACTCAACCACCTAGAAATAGATTATCGGTGATGATATGATTCTCCTAAAATTGATAGTTATCCCAATTTAGCTCCAAACACACCAAACCCTCCTCAAAACAAACTCTCTCCTAACTCACTCAATATTTATTCATCATGGGCTGAATAGGTTGATTTCCTTACACATCCAAACCTAAATATACCTTATCTCATTCAACCTCTTCTCATATATATCCTTGTCCCTTCTTCACTCTTCTTTGATCTCCTATAGGTTGCTTACAATCCCATCGACTCAACTAGTTTCAATGACCAAGTACACTAGATTATATATGTAACACTAGCTAAAATAAACCCTAGATTAGCCATGACCAAATAGTTCTTACATACCAAAAAAAAATCAATAAAATCATATAAATCATCTAAAAATACCCAATTAGGTCGGTAGGGGTCAAGACATTGTCAACAAGTTCCAAGACACAAAAACAAGATCTTCATATCCTAGTGAATGTAATATGATATTTAAGGGGATAATACAGATATTTCAATACACAAGAAGCTCCAAACATGTCATTCACAAGCCCTCATCATCACGAAAAATATCATAAAGCGGTGAAACACACTAAGTTGCAAAGAAACACAACTATGTCTTTAAGCACCAAAAATTTAGTTCTAGAAAACAAATGAGTTAACATATCTAAACTCATCAGAAAGGATCAAGTAATATATCCTTGGAAAGGTATCTGAATCTAGATTTTGTAACAACTCACTTTATCCTCCAAATTATACTTCAAGGTCTCCAAACAATTCAATCTCTAAAATAGGTCACTGAGATGGAAATAAGGACTCAAGAAAACGTCTTGAGAAAACAATTTTAGTCACCTCAAAAGAAACTTTTAGGTTCAACCAAATAATTCAAAACATAAGGGAAAATTGTAACAACATTATCAAACCCTAATAATAATATTCAATGTGGAGAAATATGATCCAACACACCAGTTCCTTCAAGCCTTTGTGAGAGACCTAATAGAGCTAGCTAGGTAATCAAAGTTTCAACATGAAACCACCTCAAAATATCATTAAATAAGAATAAAAACCTCATTTCTTGTTCCTACATGCTATCCATGACCAAAAACATCAACTCCATTAATCAAAATGATCAAACTCAACTCAAACATCAAGACTAGAATTTTAGCCCTTAAGGCCAAAATCGATAGTTCTACGTTCAGGAGTTGTATCTAAAAAATAATTCATGCAACATGCATATAATTTTTCATGGATGTCTATAACATATCCCAAGGATTCTAAAATGGTTTACTTTTCATCCAAGAACCTTCATTATAGCCCTAAATTTGTAAAGCTCCACAAAACAAGGGGTTTTCTCTGTTCCTTAAATAGCTGGAACACCAAAACATGACCAAAATGATCTCTAAGGAATCATCTAAAACCATGAAGAATAAAATTTTATTTCCAAAATCATTTGGAGTCCATACAAGAAACAATTCCATGTCTCTCTAGAAGGAGGGTTTCTCTAGGGTTTTAGAGCACTCGACTTTTAAATGATTATTCATAAAAATATTATTGTAAAATCAGCTCATTATTTAAAAAAACCTATTATCTCAATGAAATAACATCCACCAATTACAAAAGGTCCCATGTATAATGTGTGTGAGTGGGTGAGAAAAAAATAGGCCATATCGAGTTGATTTTACCTTCTTCAAAACTTGGTTTTTTCCAAAAACTTCATATCTTTCACAAATATCTTTATACTGACCTAAATTTTTCTTGGAGAACCATGAAAACATATTGTATGCATGCCAACTCACTTCCAAGCTCAAATATTTATAAAAATCTCCATCCACTTATACTTACCTGTGTCTACTAACCTTGTCTTTTCCTTCTTTCTTCTCAAGGACCTTGAAACACCATCAAACAACCGAGTAATGACCTTAAAATCCTTTCACATATCATGTGTAGTTAAAAAAATATTTCCCATGATTTTATTACTCCAATTTTCATTCCACCATGCAAAACCCCATGCTCTAGGACTAGGACAAGCATAGAATGACCTGAATCAACCGTGCCATCCCATGAACTAACCATGATGACTCATCGTAGATACATAGAAACTTTTACACATCATATGGACTATGCTTCATCTCTTAAAACCTTAAACCAACTTTGGAGAGCTCACACTTTGACCATGCTCCAAGACAACATAGAACTTTGCCAAAATAAGACACTACCAATAAAACTTCATGTTTGAACTTGGTTCACATGTCATTAAGAATCATATGACACCATGACACACTTTTACATCAATGGCCTTTAACATAAATGAAAACTACTAGAAACAATGGCCAACAATATCCCCCTTTTTCATTGATGATAACCAACTTCAGAAACTTTGTGATACTACCATAGTCATGAATTTCTATAAAATATTTTGAATGTGTAAGAGAACACATATATCACCACTATCACCATAAATGTATACATGTTTTACAAACCTTTTTCTTCACATCTTAATCCCATTTCTTAAATTATCTTCCATACTTATTAGGACTTTTCTTCAAGGACTTACAATGTATAAAATAGATAAAACCAAGTTAAATGGCTTAATCATACCTTTTATGGAGAAATAAAGCACTAAAACAAATTCCCCTAAAGAATATATACATCTACAGTTCAAGAAGAAACCGTACATACTTATTTTTTTCAAACAAATAATTAGAAACCTAACTTCTTATAATATTATTGCATAATAACCTCTTGAATCTAAATCCCTAAGCCATTCAATATTTTTTCAACACTTTATTCCTTCAATATTTCTATGACTAAGAGCTTTCTTACTTTGGTAAATGACCTTTCTGATATTGTCATACCATTTGAAAGAACATTCTCACATAGAACTTCTTTTAAATGATAAATCTATTGAGAAAAACATGTGATAATCATATGTTATCCAAAATTCACCCCCCAGGGTAAATTTGATAACATGCAAAACAAGCTTGGGGCCGAAGAAATTGCAAAAATTGGCTAAGTCCTAGTCCAGGTGGTCTGCGGGACAGTTGGGACGTCGGGGCACGAATCGGCTGAAAATCCACTAGGTAGTCAATACAGCAATTGGGATGGCGGGACGCGAAAGGCCGAACCGACCGAAAGTGGAAAAAATCGCCAAGTTTTGTTTGGGACATCTGGGCCAAAGGTACGCACGGGACGCGGATCGGCCGGTTTGGCGCAAGTCAGTCCATTTCGGGCAGGCCAGAGATATTTGTCCCAGATAGTCTGAGATAGTTGGGACAAAAGTACGCAGAGGACGCGAACTGGCCGGTTCGACCGAAGTAGAGGACTTTCATCTGGGACATCTAGGAAAAAGGCACGCAAGGGACGCGGAGAGCCGAAAGAGCCGAGAGCGAATGAAAATGTGCCACGTGTCTTCACCGCAAAGAGGGACAAGGAAGCCCGAATCAAGTGGTTCGGAGGAATTTTTCCCAGACCGTTTGGGACATCCAAGCCAAAAGTACGTGGAAGACGTTTAAAGCCGAAAGAGCCACCAATGAATCAGAATGTGCCATGTGTCAGAAGGTTGAAAAGTTGCTAAGTGCGCCCCTCAGGCCCGAACCAATAAAATAGTGCCACGTGTCCAAGTTTAAAGGCCTGAAAGGAATTTTCAGAGGATGAACCCGTGGATGAATCGAGCTCGACACATGTCATCAAGTGGCGAAGTGTGGGAAAAATTCAAAATTTTCCCGCCGATCCGTTTTTGGCCGTTTTTGCCCTAAATCTTGATTCGCTATAACTTTCGATCCAGAGCTCGGATTTTCACGTTCTTTATATAAATGGAAAGCTAGTGAAATTCTCTACACGATTCCAGGGTCCATCTCACATTTTGGTTCAGTTTGGAGAGAGAAAATCAAGAAACGTCTCTGACGCGTGGTAATGGCCAGAACTGACGTTTCAACAACCAGCTTTAATGCAAAATACAGTTCGCCGCTCTTGCCAGGGTTCTCACCCACCGCCATAATGAGATAAACTAAATGCAACCTAGAAGTGGTTGGGGTAGATCTGACTTTCTTCTCTCTTCCCTCTCTCATTCTTCCTATATATTATAAAGAGGGGCTTCTTTCTAAGGGTCGAACATTCTTGTTTTCTCCTCCCTTCTTCTCTTTATCAGGCGAATTTGTGGAGTTCGAACCTCCCATTTGAAACTGTAATGTGACTCTGCCTCTTGGCATTTTGTAGTGTATTGTATCAATCTTTGGAGCAAGTAATGCATGTCTGTGGATGATTCTCAACCCTCTCTATGTTTATTTGCATCCTCTTGGTCTTTCACTGCAAATTTTGTTATCTGTGCATGATCTTGCATCACATTTGAATGGTCTGTGTTTATTAGCAAGATAGGTGTTCTTCATTCCTCGGTGCATCACCTCTATTAGCTTAGGTTTATTTTTATGCATCTTCTTACCCTATCTCCTGGCAAGTTAGATTAGGTTTTGAGTAAACCCTCTGCATTTTTGTGTGCATCTGAACAGAGGAATAGGAACCAGCCTTCTCTGGAGATTCCTTTCTCATTTTTGCAAGTCCCACACTTGGAGAAAGGATTCAATGTTATGCAATCACACTGGATGCTAGTATGATCAACCTAGAAATCTGATCAACATCCAGGGGTGCTTGTGATTTTGCATCAATAGTTTTGGCACGCCCGGTGGGACCAAGAGGTCATTCCATAAAGATTTGAAGGAGTTTTCATGAAATTTGGACTAAAAATTGCAGTTTTTACAATTTCAGATTTTGCACCTTCCAGGCTGAACTCCGAAATCAATTTTCAAGGGCTTAACTCGCTCAAAACAAGTCAAAATTTCAACAGTTGGTAGATCTGAGGGTAATCTTCAAAAGGGTATCCTTAGTTTTTTTGAGATTTTGATTTTCAAAATTTTCATGGTTTTTTGGGTTTCAGGTTTTCGAGGTCCGAGAACATTCAAAGAAGACACACAGTCATTTTGGGTTTTGAGGGGTGTCGAACATGTCCCAAGTTCCGACACATGGTAATTCAGGTTTTGTGAGTTGCATTGCATGACCAGAGATCCGCCTGTACCTTTCGGGGATTCACAGCTGCACAACAAGACCCAAGTTCCGATTTGAAGTTTGTCTCCTCTAGGTCCTTCAAATTTTTTAATTCCATTTTCAAATATTGTCAAGTTTGGTGTGTAACTTGGCAAAATCCATCCTTTTAGAAGCTTGTTATCTAACACATCTGGCGACTCCGAAGGGATAGAGTTCAGCAGTGTAGCAGCACAAGTTGCCCAGGCACATGAGAAGAATTCGAACCAGGTCTAATACTCGAGAAGAGGGGCTATTTGTCCACTTGCAACTATCACCAGGCAGAGGGAGGAGAGGAAGAAGACCACAAAGATCACCATCTCCACCTAACAGGACTTTTTCTACGCCTCCACCTGGTAGACCTTTTCTCGCATCAACCAGGGTTCTTAGGCCAATCATAATGGCACATCTACCACCGAATCCCTTTTTCAATTTCACGGGTAGTAGTCCACTTGCCCTAAATGCTCAGAATCAAATTCCAGTTGCAGCGCTAAAGAATATCCCCTATTTCACAGGAGAAAATCATACTACTCCTATTGATCACATCCAGGATATTGCTAATGCATGTGCAATCCATGAAATAAATGAAATGGATGTTGCAGTCAAGTTATTGGCTTCATCTTTCAAAGGTAAGGCCTTACAATGGTTTAGGAGCCTAGCAGCAGGGTCTATTACGAATTGGAACCAACTTTGTTCAGCTCTTTGCAACCAATTTGGGGAGAGGGCGGATAATTTGTCTTTATTGGAACAACTGACAACAATCAAAAGGGATCCTAATGAACAAATGACAGATTTCAACTTTAGATTCCAACGGACATGGGACAGGATTCCAATAGCCATTAGGCCAACCACCGAAGGAGCATTCCTTTATTTCTTAAAGGCTATAAATTCAGACATAGCCATGATGATCCAATCAATGGGAGGAACAACGCTGCCAGGGGCCTATGACATAGCTATCAGAGCAGAGAACTATTTGATCCAAGCTGGTAAGCTTGCACCAAGGCCACCAATGCCTCTCTATCCGGATATGGGAAATCCTACAACCAGTCAAGCACCAGAGTTGAATCCCATTCCAACTCCTAGAAATCAAAGCAATAATGAGGCATCGACTTCTTCAAATACTTCAAAGGAATTATAGGAGGTTATGAAACAACTACAGAACCTTGGAAATGAGCTAGTGACTATCAAAAGATAGCAAGCTCAAAGTTTAGACCATATCAGCCTCAAGCACAGTACCAAGCTAGGCCCTCATACCAACAAAATAGACCACCACCTCAGGCTGCAAATCAAAATCAAAGCCAAGGACAACCTCAAGCTGCCAGGCCATTTCGACCGTATGATCCAAATGCAATGACATCCTCAAGAGCCTTGGTTCCAACACAAAATAACATGGCACAAGAGTACGACTGGTGTTACCCTTGCAATCTACCTCACAATCAGTCAGCGTGTTTCAATGGTGCACTAAATCAGGCCTTGATGGTGCAAACCATTGGTGTCCCTCAAGAACCAAGCCAGGAGGAGAATCAACAGCAAGAAATGCAACAAGAAGGACCTCCAACAGAAACCACGTTGGCCAATTGGCAAATGGAAGACTTCTGTGGAATTAACCAACAGCCTTTTCAAGGCGTGGCGGCCAACACACGGTCAAAGAAGAGAAACATAGAAGAGGGACAACCATCTAATCCAGTTGTTTATCAGCCCACTTCCACACAACAAGGGGTCAGTAGACCAAACACAACTCCAAATGTGCAAAATCAGCCTAAGGTACCTGTTGTAGCAACACACGCACCTGTTCAAGCTCCAGAAAAGGCTGTGCCAAACAAGGGACAACAAAAGGACAATTCATCCCCTTTCAACATCATCGATCAAATGAAGAAGACACATGTGAACATTTCCATGTGGGAATCACTTGCGTAATCCCAGGGCAACGAGATTTATTGCAAGCTGCAATGGCTAATTGGTCTGCCTCAAATGTATCAAATCGGGGACATGAGAAAGTTCTCACTAATGCAGTGCAACATGATGGGGGCCAGACAAGCAAGAATTTGAAGCCTCCACCATTCTATGTGTCATTGGTTGTTGGAAACCACTTGGTACACAACTGCATGATAGATTCAGGGGCAAGTAGTTCAGTGATGCCAAAGCAAATAGCGGATCAACTGGGTTTGAAGTATGAGCCAGTGCTGAAAGGAGTAGTGCAGCTAGATGGAACAGCAGTAGGAACTGTTGGAGTCATCAAGGGGTTAAGCCTAACACTACATTCCTGTCCTAATGTTACAGTTCTACAAGATGTGTCTGTGATTGACCTTCCGCCACTCTTTGCGTTGTGTCTATCAAGAGACTTCACTGCAAAAATCGGTGGATATTTATCTGCAGATTGGTCACACATGATTTTTAGGACAAGGTATGGAGCCAAAGCAACAATCAGGTCAGAACCAATTGCCAATTTCCATATTGAGCCTCATGTACCAAATCCTATCAATGCAAATTGCTCGGCTTTTGATCAGGAGGAGTGTTCAAATGATCTAGAAACAGGTACTAAGGTCGAGGGAATTCCTGATTTAACTTTGGATGAATGGGCAAACAAGAGTCATGAATTTGACCCATACAAGGAAATTGAAGAATCTGAATTGGGCGTGTATTGTATACACGAAGAAAATTCACCCATTCCCGACATCATTCAGCCTGAACAAAAGGATGAAAACAAAGTTTGGAAATTATTTTTTGATGGTTCGAGAAGTAGACAAGGTGCTGGAGGTGGTGCAATGTTGATTTCACCACAAGACATCAAATATTTTTCAGCTTTTCATTTCCAGTTTTCCTGTTCAAACAACACAGCTGAATACGAGGCATTGATTCATGGACTTCATTGGGCCAGGAAAAAGGGCATAAAGAACTTGCAGGTGTTTGGAGATAGCGAGCTAATCGTCAACCAAGTCAGGGGACAACATGCTACAAAGAATGACCTGCTGAGGAGCTATAAGAATAGGGTATGGGACCTCATTGAGGATTTCAAAGCTTTCAACATTGTGTCCATACCTAGGAAGAAAAATGAAGCCGCAGATAGGCTCGCAGCAGTTGGAGCAAATTTTGATGTGGTTGACAACATCAGAAGGGAAAAAACACAACCACATATCCATGTGATTGTGAGGCCAGCAGTTCCAGATAATAACACAAGTTGGCAGGTGTTTGAGAACGATCAACAGATCGTCAATTTTTTACAAGAAGAGGCTGAATTCTCAGCTAGAAATCAGGACAGACTAGAGCAGCAGTATGGGGATCAAGTAGTGCAGTTGTGGACAAACAAGCTTCCCAAGGGTTTAGTAACGTTGGAGTCTATCTTCAACCCTAATGACCAGTTCCGTAAGGAAAAGGCTAACATACAAGTCAAGAGAGAAGATTCAGAGCCAATTCTAGTTGGGGAAGGCAAAACACTTCAAATTGGTAAAGTGGCCACTGAGCAGGAGAAATCAGATTTCATACAAACTTTGCCAAGAATTTCTAGATGTCTTCACTTGGAGCTATGAAGACTTGAGAGGATTCAATCCAAGTTGGCACAACATACCATAGAATTGGATCCAGATGCTAAGCCCATCAGGCAGAAGCAAAGACCTGTTAACCCTCACATTGAGCCTCTAATGAAGAAAGAGTTAAACAAGCTCATAGAGGCAAGCATTATATTCCCGATCAAGCACTCAAGTTGGGTAGCAAACTTGGTTCTGGTCAGGAAGAAGAACGGAGAGATCAGGTTATGCGTGGACTTCCGAGACCTCAATAGGGCATCTCTCAAAGACCATTACCCGCTTCCTTCAATGGAACAAATATGCAAGTAGTATCGGTTCAGAGAGATTCTCTCTCCTAGATGGCTACTCGTGGTATAATCAGTGATGGTGAAAGAAGATGACAAGTTCAAGATGGCTTTCACCACCAAATGGGGGACCTATGCCTACAAGAAGATGCCATTTGGGCTATCAAATGTGGGGCCACTTTCCAAAGGGCAATGGATATGGCATTTAAGGGGTTGATCAATAAAATAGTTTCGATATATCTTGACGACATCACCGTATTCTCAAAAATGCAGCGGATCACCTCGTCATTTGAGGCAAGTATTTCGTAGATGTAGAAGATTTGGGGTATCATGAATCCCAAAAATGCATATTTTGGCTCACGAGGGAAAGCTTCTAGGCCATATTGTTTCAAAGGAAGGGTTGATGATTGACCCAGAAAGAGTCAAGCAATTCAAGCATTGCCATTGCCAAGTCACAAGAAGGCTCTTCAAAGCTTCTTAGGAAGGATCAATTTTGTCCGCAGGTTTGTTCCAAACTTTGCATCTCTCGTAAAGCCAATAACGCTGATGTTAAAGAAGAGCATGGCATTTAAGTGGACATCTGAAGGCAAGGCAAGTTTTGAGGCAATAAAAGAGGCTATATCTCAAGCTCCAACTCTCGTCAATCCAGACTTCTCCAAGGACTTCGTGCTATATGCCTTTGGTGGTGGGGACACGATTTCTGCAATCCTGGTACAACAAAACAAAGAAGGATTAGAAAAACCAGTTGCTTTCTTCAGTCAAGGCTTAGAGGAATATGAAACTAGGTACTCTTTCATTGAAAAGCATGTCCTTGTAGTAATCAGGAGCTTAAAGAAATTCAAGCACCTAGTCTCAAACAACAAGATCCAGTTATTAGTCTCTCATGCGGGAGTCAAGGACTTCCTTCTAAACAAGGATCTGAATGAGAAACGTGCAGGATGGATCACTCGTGTCATGGAATATGACATCAAAATTAAGGTCACTAAGCTAGTACGTGGAAAAGGACTATGTGAACAACTAGCTTTGAGTCAGAAAGTTGAAACAGGTGATGAAAAAGAGACTACCTTGGTACTGCAGGATGGTCAAGAACAAGAAAATGATGACGTGCCTACTCCTTGTTGGACTCAGAGTATGATACACTTCCTACAGATAGGCCTATGCCCTCAAGAAATGAGCAAAGCAAAGAGGAGATACTTTAGATTACAAGCCATTCCATATGTGTTTGTTGATGGTGTTCTGTTCAAGAAAGACATCAATGGAGTTCTATTGAGGTGCATTGGGACAGGTCAAATTGAGAGGGTGTTACGTGATTTTCACGATGGAGATTTTGGAGGACATTTCTCCCCACGAGTAATAGCTCTCAAGATAATGAAGGCAGGGTATTATTGGCCCACGGTGTTCAATGACTGCTATACATGGATAAGAAAGTGTAAGAAATGTGCACTCTTCACAGGCAAAGAAAGACTAGCAGCACTTCCATTGCACCCAATTTTGGTTGACCAACCATTTATGCAATGGGGTTTGGACTTCATTGGAGTCATTAATCCCAATTCAAGCCAAGGGCACAAATGGATTTTGACAGCCACGGACTACTTCACCAAATGGACCGAAGCAGTAGCACTCAAAGAGGCAAATGAGTCTAGCATCTTAGACTTTTATGAGGGGATAACAACTAGATTTGGTATACCTACTACAATAATCTCTGATAATGCATTGGCATTCATAGGTTCCAAGATTATAGAATGGGCTGTCAAGAATGGAATCTATTTGAGCACCTCTTCAAATTATTACCCGCAGGGTAATGGACAGGCAGAGTCCACGAACAAGAATTTGCTAAGAATCATCAAGAAGGACTCTAGATGAAAACCAAAGAACATGGCATACCAAGCTAAAATCAGCATTATGGGCTGATAGAATAACACCAAAGAGGTCTACAGGTAATTCCCCTTACAAGTTGGTCTATGGAAAAGAGGCAGTATTGCCTATATCATTAGAACTACCTGCATTGGAGTTCATGAAGCAGTTGGAGTTGGCTGAGTTTGAACCAATGGAGGCTAGGTATGCAGAGTTGATGGAATTGGAAGAAATTAGAGAACATGTAATTCAAACAATTGAGAAAGATCAAGCCTTAGTAAAAAGATGGTTTGATAAGAAAGCAAGAGCAAGGACCTTCCAGGAAGGGGACCTAGTTCTGAAATGGGATGCAGATCGGGCAAAACCAGAAGGCATTCCAAGTTTGATGCCATTTGGAGTGGCCCCTACATGGTCACGAGGATGTAAGGATAGTAATGCCTTCCAATTGTCTACATTGGATGGAGAAGAACTCCCGATTCCATTTAATGGAATCTATCTTAAACATTGCTACTAAAAATAAAAGGTTTACCCTTGTAAATATTAGCCTAGATTTCAATTCCTCTAAGTGCATATGCACATTGTCTTGTGGTAGTTAGGTTTCAGTTTCCCTAAGTGCTTTGGCACATGTTTTGTTGCTCCTAGGTTGGATTTCTATAGTTCAGCGTGCTCTTGGAGAAGGAGTTGCGTATCGTGCTCCTGGATCGATATCGTGTTGGTTTCGTGTTATTGCTTATGACTCCATGCCCAATGGATCGCTAAAAGCCACCGATCATTCATCCAAGCAGCAGTGGATGACCCCACGAGTCACCAAATTTTATCCAAAATTCACCCCTGTGGTAAATTTGATAACATGCAAAATAAGCCCAACAAGTAGATTGATTCAAGAAATTCAAGAAAATTGGCTAAGTCCTAGTCCAAGTGGTCATGGGACAGTTGGGACGTCGGGCATGAATCGGCCAAAAGCCGCAGAAGTCCCACATAGCAATTGGGATAGTGGGACGATGGGACGTGAAAGGCCGAACCGGCCGAAAGTGGAAAAAATCACCAAGTTTTGTTTGGGACATCTGGGCCAAAGGTACACGCGGGACACGGATCGGCCGGTTTGGCGCAAGTCAGTCCATTTCGGGCGGGCCGGAGATATTTGTCCCAGACAGTCCGGGAAAGTTGGGACAAAAGTACGTGGAGGACGTGAACCGGCTGGTTGGCACAAAAAGAGGACTTTCGCCCGGGACATCCGGGCCAAAGGTACGCGATGGGACGCGAGAGCCAAAAGAGCCGAGAGCGAATGGAAATGTGCCACGTGTCTTCGCCACAAAGAGGGACAAGGAAGCCCGAATCAGGCAGTTTAGAGGAATTTTTCCCAGATAGTTTGGGACATCCGGGCCAAAAGTACGTGAACGACGTGAAAATTTGAAAGAGCCGCCAACGAATCAGAACGTGCCACGTGTCCAAAGATTGAAAAGTTGCTAAGTGCGCCCCTATGGCCCGAACCAATAAAATAGTGCCATGTGTCCAAGTTTAAAGGCCCGAAAGGAATTTTTAGAGGATGAACCCATGGATGAATCAGATCCTAACACATGTCATCCAAGTGGCGAGCGGGAAAAATTCAAATATTTTCCCGCCGATCCGTTTTGGTCGTTTTTTGCCCTAAATCTTCGGATCGCCATAACTTTCGATCTAGAGCTCAGATTTTCACGTTCTTTATATCAATGGAAAGATGGTGAAATTCTCTACATGATTCCGGGGTCAATCTTGCATTTTGGTTCAGTTTGGAGAGAGAAAATCAAGAAATGTATCTGGCACGTGGTAATGGCCAGAACTGATGTTTCAACAACCAGCTTTAATGCAAAATACAGTTCGCCGCTCTTGCCAGGGTTCTCACCCACCACCATAATGAGATAAACTAAATGTGACCTAGAAGTGGTTGGGGTAGATCTAACTTTCTTCTCTCTTCCCTCTCTCATTCTTCCTATATATTGTAAAGAGGGGCTTCTTTCTAAGGGTCGAACATTCCTGTTTTGCTCCTCCCTTCTTCTCTTTATCAGGTGAATTTGTGGAGTTTGAACCTCCCATTTGAAACTGTAATGTGACTCTGCCTCTTGGCATTTTGTAGTGTATTGTATCAATCTTTGGAGCAAGTAATGCATGTATGTGGATGATTCTCAACCCTCTCTATGTTCATTTGCATCCTCCTGGTCTTTCACTGCAAATTTTGTTATCTGTGCATGATCTTGCATCACATTTGAATGGTCTGTGTTTATTAGCAAGATAGGTGTTCTCCATTCCTCGGTGTATCACCTCTGTTAGCTTAGGTTTATTTTTATGCATCTTCTTACCCTGTCTCCTTGGCAAGTTAGATTAGGTTTTGAGTAAACCCTTTGCATTTTCGTGTGCATCTGAACAGAGGAATAAGAAGCAGCCTTCTCTGGAGATTCCTTTCTCATTTTTGCAAGTCCCACACTTGGAGAAAGGATTCAATGTTATGCAATCACACTAGATGCTGGTATGATCAACCTAGAAATCTGATCAACATCCAGGGGTGCTGTGATTTTGCATCAACACATACCTAAATCAATTATTATCGTGGATTTTATTTTATTTTCATCTCACGGATTAAAATCAGTGGACTCAACATACTAGCTTATACCAACATGACAGATCACTATGTTATCCCGATCTTCAAGATTTTTATTTTCCCTGAAGCTAACATATGGTTAGGTCCCTCATCTTCCTTGCTCCAACCCTACAATATAGATTCAGATTTCTCTTGAAGTGACCAATAAAAATAATCTATAGAATAATTTCAACACCTTATAGTATCATCCTAATCGATATTTTTCATCATGAATCCTTCAATATCAATAGATTAGATTGTGTATCTCGTGCTCTAAGAAATTTTACATACTATTACAAGACCTTCAAATATTCCATCAATAATTGCAGATCATTATGGACTCATGGAGGTATAAAAAGGATCACATACCTCCTTTGAAGGAAATTTCAATGATAAAGCACCATGAATTCAACCTTGGAAAGAAATATTGATGCATAAAAATTCAACCTTGAATATGTATCACCGATCATATCTTATCGAAATTCATATACCTTTTTTTTCCATTCAAACCCTTGTACATCTTCATACATTCATCACTTAATCGAGATAAAGCACCTCTTCTACTATAACTTAAATCTAATCATTATGGGATCTTATTAAATATTCACTCCTATAGTCATTCTTTTTAACTTAACAAACCTTTAGGAGATTATACATAAGAAACAACATTATACTCATATGCGAAGACTTAACACGCTTAATGCTACATTAGAAGAACAAGCATAAATTGGAGCAACCTGGAATTACATAAAAAAATTCACTAAGAGGCCATATTTCATCTTTATTGAACATATTTTTATCCATTATGATGACCTATAATCACAAAATAAAGAAACATACCTTTGTACCTACATAGAAAACCAAGACACATAATGTAGCTTTTAATAATTTCATGATCATCAATAAGACCTTCAGATATTTAGAGAATTTTTACTATATATACGAATAAAAACATAGACCTTTGACACGTTTCAAGTCATAACAAAAAATTGATTGTACACACACAATTATGTGACAAAATCCTTGAAGTTTGTAAAACATTAAAATACTTGTTATATTATTAAATACAAGTTTGATTTGAGATCTGTTAATACAAGTTTGAGTTAATATTCTTTATAAAGATGTTGGAATAAGCTATTTTCTTAATGAAGGAATGAGTATCCTAATAATTTTATTAAATCTTGATTAATTTGACTTATGAAAGTGTGTGAGAAACATTGTGTTAGTTCATAACCACCTGGGATGTATTATAAAAGAGATGTAAATGTAAAACAAAGAAAATAGTATACAAGAATGAAAATATGAAAAAACTTGAGAGAAGGAATTCTACTTGTAATTATGAGAAAGAGGGCAATTGTAAAAAAGTCTTAAGGACTTTGTGAATTTAGTTTGTGGAAGTAATTCCAAGAAAAGTTACAGGTAGGTAGTGGGAAAGAGAGAGGGGCACCAACAGTGTCCTAACTGGGGGTACAAAGTACAACCTCAGATGGTTCTGGCTAGGGCAAGGTGAATATACATGGGGTGTATAGTATTTTCCTCTCATAAGTGGCCATAGTCTAGTGTTTGTTAACTTGTGGATGTGTTAGAATTTTGTATTAAGAATTCCATATCAGTGTTATCTTTCTGTTGGAATTTTGTATTAGAATTCTTGATCCTTGTTCTCTCTCGGCATTAGAATTTTGTATCCATTGACTCAAATAAGTATTTTCTCTGTAAACTGTGTAAATCTCTCTATAACTATGTAAATTTTGTTAAAAATCTAATAACAAGAAGTTAATTCTTCTATTTATTATAATAAATGAGAAAATGAATGTATTAAGTATATTTTTCTATGCATATCTTTGAATTATGTGCTCAAATTACTAAAAATGGTGAATTACAGAAAATAAATTAATAAAATACATAATTTGGATATGTAGGTATGTTAATTAAAAGATTTTGTATGATTTAATTCACAATAAGTTTGTAATTATGCTTTTGATCATAATTAAAGAACAATATTGTGAATTTCATGGTGTTTCGAGCTAAATTATCTATTTTCTATATTTTCAAATTCAAGTTTTCTATGTTTTCCTATCTTTTCATAGACATATTTCCTATTTGTATGCCTTAGAAAATTCCCTTAAAAACAATGATTTTTTTAACATACAATATTGTGAATTTGGAGCTAATTAAAATGCTCCATGTGCAATTCGTTGTGTGAGAGTTTTATAGATTCTTTCTACCTTTTGTGAAGCTTTAGCCAATCAAATAATTATGTGTGTTATTGTGCTGGGTCGACTTACTAACCATTATAAATATTCTATCAAATGAGAAAGAGCCATTTAACTTTGCAATATCATAATTTTTTCAGTATTTTCGAGCATTGTAAATTATGAACCAACGATAATACTCCACATTATTCTCAAATCCAGACTTTAGTAACTAGTATTCTGTCAAATGCAAAACCCGAACTAATAAGATTAAGCCACCGATTTCTCAGTGTCGACCTTTTTTAGGATTGTCAAAATGAGAACCAATAGAATTTGTCCATGTTTTTCCTTTGCATATTGTTTTCTTTGTAAGTACCTTGTCAATGTGTGAAAATCAAATTATTGATCAAGTTACACGTGTATACAAAGTTTATCACTTTTTCTTATTATTAAATGATCTTTTGTCTATTATCCTGCAAAGTGTGAAGTAATATTAAGGTGACATGTATATGTTGTTTTTGCATTGTCAAACCTATGTAACCTTTGTCACAATGAATTATTGACACTTGTCTTTATCCTTTTCCTTCAAAAATATCCAAACCCAAAATGGTTTAAATATTTGGTTAATTCTAAGACATTTTGTCCATAGGATGTTTTTTTTTCAAAAACCCATAAAATTAAGCAACGTGTCTCTCCCTTTTGTCATGCCATGTCTAAACCCTATTTAATTATGTTGAAAGCTTTAATTAACCATGTTTAGCCATAGTGTGAGATATTAAAAGGTTATTACTATTTTATTAAATAAAATATGATTGTAATCAATTTAGGTTGCTAATTTTATTATATTATTATGTAAAATGTATACATATTTTGTAAAATGACATAGATTCTTAGTTTAATAGTATAAGAATGATAGAAAACGTATCAAACTTCCACAATTTGAGTTTTTTCAAGAATTATTAGTTTTTGTCAAGTTAGAAGTTGCATTTTAGTTAATCATATCTAAATTTTTATCTGGGAACAATGCACATTTCATTTGGTATCAAAGATAATTATCCTCATTAGAGATGTCTGTTGTGATGTTGAGATGATAAAGATATTTAGATATAGTTATTTTCAGTCATAGATTATGGTGATTTTCTCACAAAGATAAAAATTATGTATATACACATAGAGAGAATGGTAGACAAATCAAAATTGAATGAAATTGATTCACAAAATGACATGGATTACAACAAATTAAAGCACCAAAACCAACAATTAGAAGCGAAAAAACTTATTTATTTGAGCAATTAGAATATTTGAAAAGTCAATTTGTAGAAGCAATGATTGATAAAGATGATAAGACTAATAAATCAGATAAAAGTACTAAATCAGAAAAGAAATGCTCTAAGTTAGAAAATAAAATAAGAAAGAGAAAACACTCCTCTTCAGATGATGATTCTATTTCTAAAGAAAATTATTTTGATTCTTATGATTCTTTCAATAATGAATAAGAAATTTCAAGCAAGAATTCTAAATACATACAAAAATTTCTAGAAAAATAAATTTCTTAAATATGTAGGGGAAGTAGGAATAGGTGAACAGGATGAAACTTGGTTATCTATCTTAGAGAGATATTTTTAATTGTAGAAAACTAATAAGTTAAGAAGGACACAAATAACCTCTTATCAATTGAAAAATGTTGCTCCCAACTAGTGGGAAGACACATTGAAATCTGAGAAACTCAAATCTCATAAATTTTCATGGAGTAAATTTAAGAATTTGTTCAAGAAAAATTATTTATCTGATCATTTCTTGTAGCAAAATAAAAATTAATTCTTTGATCTAAAACAATGTCTAAAGATTGTGAATGAGTATAAATAAGATTTTGAGAATTTGAATAGATTTGTTCCTTTTATCTCTGGAACAAACATATTTTTAGATTTATAAATGGCCTAAGAGAAGAATACAAAGCTAGTGTGTGGTGTGGAAAACCTACTTCAGTAGATGAGGCTACACAAATAGCTAAACAATTTGAGAAATATAAGACAATAGTTCATCAAAATAAAGAAGACTATAAGAAAAAGAATTCTAATTTTCATTTTAAAGATAGAAAAATACCATTCAGTGAAACTATGAAGTGTAAAAATACTCATCGAAATAAACAAGAACATGTTAAATCTAAATCAGAAGAGGTTAAATGTTGGAATTGTGGAGGTAACCACTTTTCTAGGGGTTTTCCTCAAAGAAATAAAAGTTGGGATAAGAATAAAACTCAGAAAAATGATGATAAACCTAAAAGAAATCAAAATATGAAATTTTATGTTGTTGTGGATATAAGTACAGTACATAAGCAAGTATCTCTGATTGAAGTAACATGGTCTATTAAAAACACAACCCTTGTTTTCTTGATTGATTCTAGTAGTAGTCATAGTTTTATATCTCCTAACTTAGTTGACAAATTGAATTTGTTTT
This sequence comes from Taxus wallichiana var. yunnanensis, assembly GCA_018340775.1. Lineage (NCBI taxonomy): Eukaryota > Viridiplantae > Streptophyta > Pinopsida > Cupressales > Taxaceae > Taxus > Taxus wallichiana. Next base: position 233,831,125 of record CM031239.1, on the reverse strand, counting down.
CCAGAAAAATTGAACTAGTAGTTGTAGAAATGGTTGATGGAAGAATAATAAGGAAAACAAGAGCTTTGGTTGAAGACTTAGATTTTCAAATTGATAATATTGTATCTAGTGAATCTTTTCATGTGTTGAACTTAGGTCAATATGATGTTATTTTAGGAATGACATGGTTAGAAAAGAACCATGCTCTCATTAACTGTGAAAATAAACAAGTTTGTATCCAAGATCAATATGCAAATAATCATATTTTGTAAGGAACAAAAGAAAACTAACTTTAAAAATTATTTCTATTGTTTAACTTAAAAGAAGTCTTAAAGAAAAATGTAAAATTTTTGTGTTTTGATTACTCAAAATGAAAATATTAAAGTATACATATATATTCACCCTATAGTTCAAGATTTTATGGATGTTTTTCCTTCTTATGTTGAAGAATTTCCACCTAGAAGATATGTAGAACATGTTATTGATCTTATTCTTGGAGTTGAACCGAGTTGTCAAAAAGCACATTATAGATAGTCAATATCGGAATTAGTTGAGTTAAAAATACAATTGAATGAATTATTAAAGCAATCAAAAAGTATTCCTAGTGTTTCTCCTTAGGGTGCACTAGTACTATTTGTTAAAAAGAAAGATGGTACTATGAGACTGTGTATTGATTATAGACAATTAAATAAGCTAACCATTAAGAAAAATACATTTTCCTAGAAGTTGTTATTTTATAGATCAATTGATAGGTGCTAGATATTTTTCTAAGAGTTATTTTCATTTTGGTTACCATCAAATTAGAATAAAGGATGTTGATATTGTAAAGACTACTTTTAGGACTAGATATGGTCATTATGAGTTTTTGTTATGCCTTTTGGGTTAACAAATTATCTAGCCACCTTCATGACATTTATGCATGATGTTTTCTGACATTTCTATGATGTATTTGTAATTATATTCTTATAAGATATCTTGATATATTATTCAAATTAAGAATAACATGAAAAACATGTTAGGCTAGTGCTTGAAACTTTTAAAAAATATTAGTTGTATGGTTAGCTAAGTAAATATGAACTATTTAAAACTAAAGTCTCCTATCTAGGTCATATTATCTCTAAAAAAGGAATTGTACTAGATCCTTCTACAATAAAGCGGTGCAAGATTGGGATACACCTAAAGATGTACAAGAACTTAGGTGTTTTCTTGGTTTATCTAGTTTTTATAGAAGATTTATTAAGAACTATTATAAAATAGCTAGTCCTCTCACATAATTAACAAAGAAGATTAATGTATATCATTGGTCTGAGGAATGTGAAATTACTTTAAAAAAATTCAAATAAGCATTAACCTATGCAAATGTGAATTTTATTCCTTATTTTTCTAAGATTTTTACTATTTGTACTCATGCTTGTGGTTCTAGTATTTGTTTTGTATTAATGAGATATGGTAGAGTTGTATTATTTGGGTGCTGGAAAATTCCTAAATGCTGAAAATAATTATTCTACTCATGATTTAGAACTGGTAGGTATAATTCATGCTTTGAAATTTTGGATACATTATTTGTTAGGTTGAAAATTTATCTTGAAAACTAATCATAGAGGTCCTGTAGTATATTTTTACTCGTGCCTTGTTAAATATGAGACAAAGAAGATGGTTATAACTTCTAAGTTAGTATGATTTTGAAATATAGCATGTCCATGGTAAAGAAAATATGGTTGATGATGCTTTAATCAGGAAAAGAATGTTTAAAAATTCATTTTACTTAGAAAGAAGTCAGTTTGATAAAGAAATAAAAGATGCACCACCTAAGAATAGTTATGTTGCTGAAATATATTTCTGGTTTGGTAAATGGAACTTTGAATTTGTATTTAAAGGATAGGATTATTTCTTATTTACTTGGTGTGAATGGATTGTTTTAATATAAAGGTATATTGTGCATTCCTAATATTACTAGTTTAAGAAAAAAACTGATGGATTATCATGATATTCCCATAGCTGGACATCCTAGTTTTCAAAATACTTACTTGTCGGACAATAAGAATTATTTCGGCCTAGGATGACATAGGACATTAAGAAGTTTGTGTAGTAGTGTCTTACTTGTCTGAAAGTTAAAAATGAACAATGTAGTAAACTTGGTAAATTGCAACCTTTGTCTATTCTTGATTGGAAATGGGATTCAGTTAGTATGGATTTTATTACAGGTTTACCTAAGACCAAGAATGGACATGATGTTATTCTTGTGGTGGTTGATAGATTGACAAAAATGGTTCATTTTTTACCAACCAAGATCAAAACCTCTAATTTTGATATATCTCATTTGTTTTCTAAATAAATTTTTCTTTACATGGTCTCCCTAAAGATCTAGTAATTAATAGAGAACCTAGATTTACTTATTTTTTGTAGAGGTCTTTATTTGATGAATTGAGTACTAGTTTGAGTTTTAGTATTGTTTATCATCTTGAGTCAGATGGCCAAGTTGAAAGGATAAATAGAATTTTAGAAGATATGCTTATAATGTATACAGGTGAAAAACCTAGAAATTGGGAACAATATTTACATTTGATTGATTTTTCTTATAATCAAGGTTATCATACTACAACCAAAATGACACCTTTTGAAGTTGTGTATGGTAGGAATCATACTACTCCTATTTCATTGTCAAATATTGAACATAAATCTTGGTATGCAAATGATAATTTAAAATAAATGTAAGAAATCATAAATAAAGCTAAACAAAACATGAAATCTACTCAAGATTGGTATAAACATTAGGATGATTCAAAAAGTTCTATTAAATAATTTCAATAGGTGGTCAAGTATTTATTAGAGTTAAACCTGAGAAAGTTTATTTAAAATTTGGTAGATATGCTAAGTTAGCTCCTCACTATTCTAGACCTTTTGAAATTCTAGAAAAATAGGAAATCTTTCTTCTAGAATTTATTTACCTCCGAATTGTCTATAATTCATCACATGTTTCATGTAAGCTTGTTAAAGAAATAGGTGTATGATGTTAATCATATTATTTATTGGAGAAATATAGTTATTGAACCTACATTTGAATTCAAAATTGAACCTGAAATTAGTTTGGAAAGAAGGACTAAGAACCTTACGAATATAGAAGTTAAAGAGGTTAAAGTGAAATCGACTTTGTATGATATTGAAAGTGCTACATGGGAAAGATAATATTTCTTGAAATAGAAATATCCCGAATTATTTAACTATTGACTTTTTTTTGTTCTATGATTTTCAAAATAAACTTAGCACTACCGAGGACAATATTTGATTCAAGGGGGAGAAAGGTTATGTGACAAAATCTCCAAAGTTTGTAAATGATTAAAAGACTTGTTATATTATTAAAAACAAGTTTGATTTGAGACTTCTTAGTAGAAGTTTGAGTTAAGATTCTTTGTAAAGATTTTGTAATAAGATATTTTATTAATGAAGGAATGAATATCCCAAACATTTGATTAAATATTTCTTAATTTGAATTATGAAAAGGTTTGAGAACCATTGTGTTGGTTCATAACCACTTGGGATGTATTATAAAAGACATGTAAATTTAAAACAAATAAAAATGAATACATGAATGAATGTATGAAAAAAAAGAGACAAGGAATTGAGTTTGTGATTCTGAGAAAGAGAAAAATTGTAAAAATATTCTTAAGAACTTTGTGAATTTAGTATGTGGAAGAAATTCCAAGGCTGACCAGGTTTCAGGAAGGTGGTGGGAAAGAGATAGGGGCACTAGCGGTGTCCTAACCGAGGTACTGAGTACAACATTGGATGGTTCTTGGCTAGGGAAAGGTGAATATACACGGGGTGTATAATATTTTCCTCTCATAGGCAGCCATAGTCTGGTGTCTGTTAACCCATGGATGTGTTGGAATTTTGTATTAAGAATTCCATATTAGTGTTCTCTTCTGTTGGAATTTTGTATTAGACATCCCAATCCTTGTTCTCTCTCGGCATTAGAATTTTGTATCCATTGAATCAATTAAGTATTCTCTTTGTAAACTAGGTAAATCTCTCTGTAACTAGGTAAATTATGTTAAAAAGATAATAACATGAAGTTAATTCTTTTGTTAATTCTTATAAATCTGAAAATTAATGTATTTACTATATTTTTCTATACATATCTTTGAATTACGTTCTTATGCCACCAAAATGGTGAATTCAAGGAAAACAAATTAATAAAATCCATAATTTAGATATGTAGGTCTGCATTAATTATAATATTTTTATGATTTTATGCGGGATAAGTTTGTAATTATTCTTTTGATCATAATTAAAAAACAATCTTGTGAATTTAATGGTGTTTCGAGTAAAATTGTCTATTTTCTATATTTCAAATTCATGTTTTCTATGTTTTCGTGTCTTTCAATAGTCATATTTCCTATTTGTATGCCTTAAACACAAAAATTCTAAAAAAATGAATTATGTGCAATATACAATATTGTGAGTTTGAAGCTAATTAAAATACTCCATGTGTAATTCATTGTGTGATATTTTTCTAGATTCTTTTTATCTTTTGTGAAGCTTTAACCAATCAGATAATTTTGTGTGTTATTGTCTTGTTAGACTTAATAACAATTATGAAGATTCTATCTAATGAGAAAGTGTCATTTAACTTTGCCATATCATACCTTTTTCAATCTTTTCTAAGAATTAAAAATTACAAACCGGTGATAATACTTTGCGTTCTTTACAAATCAAGAATTTAGTAACTAGTATTTTGTCAAATGTGAAACATGAACAAATAAGATTATGCCACTACTTTCGCGGTGTAAGACCTTTTTTAGGATTGTTAGAATGTGAACCAATACAATTTGTCCATGTTTTTCCTTCACATATTGTTTTCTTTGTAAGTACCTTGTTAGTGTTTGAAAATAAAACCATTGATTAAGTTACATGTGTATACAAAGTTTATTAGTTTGTCTTATTATTATTAAATTATCCCGCATTGTGAAGTGAGACTAATATTAAGGAGACATGTATATGTGGTTTTCACATTGTCGACCTATATAACCTTTTCCAATTAATTATTGACATTGTCTTTATCCTTTTCCTTTGAAACTATCAGGGCCCGAAATGGTTTAAATCTTTGGTTGATTCAAGACCTTTTCTATAGGATGTATTTGATTGGAAAACCCACAAAATCAATCCACGTGTCTCTACCCTTTTCATCATGCGATGTCTAAACCCTAGTTAATTATGTTGAAAGATTTAATTAACTATGCTCAGTTGTAGCCATAGATACTAAAAGGTTGTTACTATTTTATTAAATAAAGAATGAAGATAACCGATTTAGCTTGCTAATTTAATTAGATTATTATGTAAAAACACATATATATATAATATAAAATAGCATAAATTCTCAATTTAATAGTATAAGAATGATAGAAAACATATCATACTTCCATAATTTGAGATTTTGTCAAGAATTATTAGTTTTTGTCGAGTTAAAAGTTGCATTTCTGTTAATTTAGAGCTGCATTTTTATCGGCAAAAATTTGCATTCAGATACACCTTTTATAACTTGTGTAGACAATGATCAAACATACCTCTTATTCTCTTGATAATAAGTGATACACTCCTATAAACCTTAACATGAATTAACTCTTATCATTTTATTCAATTACACCAAAATAATAACTTGAGATGCATACCATAGACATTTGTCTCATAACTTTGAGTACTACAAAGAGAAATTGACACCTTTTAATGACAATATAACACATATCAAATTGAGATAACTGTTTTACTTGAAAAATCAGAACAAAATTTTTTCATCAAGACTTCTTGATGGACAAATTCAAGACAAAACCATACCTTGGAAGGAAAAATGATCCTAGGGAATATTCAAGAGCCAAATCATACCAAATTGGGAAATATTTAGATCTTCACACATGTGAGGTCCTTCAACCCCTAATCATGCTTCAAAGACATATAAATATGATCCCATGAATCCAAGTGGATGCATCAAACACTTAGTTATGTATTAGCACTGTAAAACACCATTGTCCACATGGGACAGGTCATCAACCTTGAGTTGTCTTAATTGCAGATCCCTTATTTGTTTATCATCCATCTGATTAAAAAAACAAGAATTATTTTCTTTATTTGTTTTCTCCATAGGGGAAAAATTATCCTCAACTTTTTCAATTTAATCTGATAGGAATTCTTCGTTCTCTGTTATTACTTATTCACTTTCCTTCTATAGTACCTTGCAATGTGACAAACAATGTTGCATTTGAAACAAAAAATGAAATCATTGTCCCTAGAAGCTCCATTTCTTTGTATTGGTCCCTTTTGATAATAATGTCTAGAAATATGTCCAAACTTATTGCAATTATAGCATACCACCTCATACTTACCTTCATTTCTTGGTCTAGAAAACTCTTGATAGCAAAATTTGGCAATGTGTCCATTTTTATGATAGTTGTAGCATGTAATATATATTTTTATGTCAAAGATCATTCCAACCATTAATCCATGGAAATTACTTCTTAACATATCTTCTACATTACTTAGCTCTATGACCAAAGGTATTGTAAGAGTAACAACAAAAATTGAAATTACTTGTAAAATTCATTGCATTGGGATACCTGATAACCTTCTTGTGATCTCTAACATCCTTCATGGATTTAGCAGGTCCTTAACTTGAATCAACATGCATATCTTCCATATTTAACTCTTATTTGTAACCTAAACCTAATTTTACATAAGGGTATCTCTAACAACTCAACAAATCATCAAGTTTCTCATAGGTCTTGACCTACTAGATGCTTATTACAAATATGATTTTTAAGGATATCAACTCATCTTCATACCTAAGGAAATATTTTTCTTTGAATATTAGTGTATTTACATTAGACTTGAGATGATTGCATTCTTCTTATTTTCCTTTGAGAGATTCAACTTGATATTCCAATACTTTTATGGCTTGATCATGATCAATCTCCATGCAATTAATTTGTTCTTGTAACCAATGAATCAATGATTTTGATATTTTAAACTTCTTTCTTAAATATTATTCAATATTAGATGATTTTCCCATTACTTGTGCTTCAAGAGGATATCATTCGAGTAGTCAAACTTTATTCAAAAACACCAAATCTGATACTAATTATTAGAAGCACGGTGACTAAGAGGGTGGGTGAATCAGAAATACAACATTTTTACTTCACTTAAAACCATACATTCATCATTCAAGTTGTCCATTCAACATACATAACCATGTGATCTTATTAAGATTTTTATAACAATTCACAAGTATGCAAAGCAAGAGAGAGCACAAATACACAACATATAAAGTGGGAAACCATAAAAGGGAATAAAACCAACTAAAACCTATGTGTATATTACAAAAATTACTTTCATCAATATTACACATCATGCAACATTTTTTTAGTGATGCACCAACCCCACAAGGAGCACCAACCCCTAGTTTAGGATGATACAACCCCATAAGGATGATACAACCCCTTGAGGTGATTAGGAACCAAATCAACTACTTGGAAATAGATGATCACTAATGATATGTTTCTACCACTATTGATATTGATCCAAATTCAGCTCCAAACACAAAAGACCCTCCTCAAAACAATATTTCTCCTAACTCACTCAATCCTTCTTCTTCATGAGATGAATAGGTAAAATTCCATTACACATCTAAACCTAAATTTTCCTCATCTCATCACACCTCTTCTCAAATATTTCCTTGACGCTCCACTCTTCTTCAATATTGTATAGGTCACTTATAACCTCATAGAGTCAAAAAGTCACAAATGACTAAATACACTAGCTTATATACCCAACACTAGCTCAAAACACCCCTAGGTCAGCCTTGAAACAATAGTTAAATCATTACAACATAAAACATATAAATTTTATCATATAAATCATATCAAAATACCCAAGAAGGTCAACAAGGGTCAAGACATCATCAACAAGCTCTATGACACGCAAACAAGCTCTTCATCTCCTAGCAAATGAAATATGATATTTAAGGGCATACTCCAAATTTTTCAAGGCACATAAATATCCAAACATGTCATATATAATTACCCAACATCACCAAAAATCACAGGAATCACTGAAACATCCATCTCCACCATGAAACACACAAAGTTTCACTTGAAAAAATAATTAGGGCTTCAATCACCAAGAATTCAGTTCGAGAAAACAAATGAGCTCACATTTATAAACTAATCGTCAAGGCTCAAATCATATATCATTGGAAATTTCTCTTAATAATTATTTTGTAAAAACTCAATTTATCCTCCAACTCATAGTTTTATTAGGAAATAAGGGATAAAATATGTGAAACAATCCCTCAAAGAATCACAACAGTAGAAACTAATATGCAAAAATATTACAGATCTCAAATAAAATCGTAAAATAAAATAACAAAACACAAAGGGAAAGTATTTAATGTGGTTCACCCAATTTGGGCTACGTACGAAACAATCACTTGTTCATATTTTATTACAATCTACCACTCTCTCAATACAATACCCAAATCTATTTGGAGATATGCTCAACAAACTCTACAGAATTCACACCCAAATTCAGACACATCTGCAATGTTACATAATACCTACCATATGCACAAAACCACATAAGTAGACAACTACTTAAGCATTTTTACAAAACCATGGGTATAAAAACCATGGGAAAAAACCTTCCCATACAAATATGGGTCAAAATACCACCCATATGAGAAAGCACGTTTCTCGGTATATTGGGCATGTTTTTATTTTTGAGGCCAAAATTTGTTTTCTGGGCAAGTAGCACCCCAAACCATGGTGAGACAACTATGGAAAGTGTATAGTACTCTTAGTGTACAGTCTTCAACACTTTCACACATGAAAACAAGCTCCAAAACCTAACAAGTGCAAGGCCTCAAAACAACTCAATCTCTGAAATAGGTCAAAACTAGAAACAAGGACTCGAGAATCAATATTGAGAAAACAATGCTCAATCACCTTAAAATTAACTTACGGAGTTCAACCAAAGCATGGAAAACATCAAGGAAAATTATACTAACATTCTCAAACACTAAGAATCATATGCCATGTGGATAAATTTGATCCAATGAGACTTGTTCTTTCAAGCCTTCTTGAGATACCTAATAGGGCTAATTAGGTCATTAGGGTTTTAACATGAAACCAAATCATCATATCATTACTGAGAAGATAAAAATATTATTTCATATTTTTACATGCTATCCATGATTGAAAACATCATCTCCATCAATTAAAATGATTAAGCTCAACTCAAACCTCAAGACTAGCATTTTAGTCTTTAAGACCAAAATCGCAAGATATTACTTTGAGGACATATATCTTGAAAATTCTTCAAGAAACATGCCTAAAAATTTGCATGTATATCTATAAAATATACCGAGGATTTTTAATAAATCAATTGTCATCCTGCAACCTTCATCTCAGCCCGAAAACTACAAAACTCCACAAAACTAGGGTTTTTATCTGTCTTCTTTAAATGGCTTGAACACCCAATCACCACCACCAAAATTAGATCTGATGAATCCTCAATAACCTTCATGTATCAAATTTTCTTTCTAACATCATTTGGAGTCCATACAATTCAAATCTTCCAAGTTTCTCTAGAATGAGGGTTTCACTAGGGTATTATAGTGTCTCGACTTCTTAATGATTTTTCATAAAAATTTGACTATTATATCACCTCATTATTTTTGTAAAAATTTATTATATTAGTGAAAAAAATCCCCCAAATCCACAAGTTACCATGTAGAATGTGTGTGAGTGGGTAAGAAAAACAAGTTATCATATCAAGTTGGTTTTACCTTCTTCAAAAATTAGTTTTGACAAAAACTTCATATCTTACACAAATATCTTCATACTGACCTATTTTTTTCCCTAAAGCATCATGAAAGCATAATATATGCATTCCAACTCACTTCTAAGCTCAAATACTTCTAAAACTCTCTAGTCACTGATACTTACTTGTGTCTACTAGGTTTGTTTTCACCTTCTTACTTCTCAAGGACCTTGAAAAACCATCAAACATATGAGTAATGACCTAAAAATCCTTCCACACATCATATTTAGTGCAAATAAATATTTCCCATGCTTTTACATGATTTTCCTACTCCAAATATCATGCCACCATGCCAAACGCCATGCTTTAGGACTAGGAATAATCCTATAATGACATGACTCAAGTATGAAAACCCATGAAATGGCCATTATTACTCATTTCAGACACAAACACTTCTTACACATCATACGGTCCATTATTTACCTCATCACAACCTTCAAACAACTTTAGAGAGACCATACTTTGACCATGCACACTAGACCATGCTCTAATACAACAAAGAAATTCACCAAAATAAGACACTACCAATCAATATTCATCTTTGACCTTGGTTCACACCTCATAGAGATTCATATGACACCATGAAACCATTTTTCATCAATTTCCTTTGACATGAATGATAACTACTAGACACAATTTCCAACATGGTCTTATTATACAATGTACATATTTTCTAATTTTGTCCCAACTATTACCACTGATCATGTACATGGTGAAGGATCTAATAATAACTCTAGAAATCATTTCCATGCCATTTTCAAAGAAAATACTCAATATATATAACATTTCTTACAAGATGATCCAACCTATATAGACATCCTTTTCTATGCTTCATAGAACAATTAAATAACACATGTAAATCTAATCATGGGACATCTAATGTTTTTATTTATATTATGCCCACATATATGGGAAAAAAATTCCCCAATTCACAATATACTTGTGTATATTCATACATTAACCACTATCCTAATGGTAATCATAGTGTTTTTCAAGTCTCTTCTTCTAGAACATGAGCCCTTGAAATATTTTTTCATACTTAATAAGATCAACTCTTGAAATTACAACAAGGTACATCCACTTCTTCTCATATCATGGGTTATACTCAATTACTTCATAAACCTCTTACACCTAAAGTAGCCTCTTATCTATTACCTTTTGGTTTTGTTTTTCATATGTTACCTATTTATGATTACAAGAGTGATCTGTTGAGCACCTTTGATCATTCCATGTGGCTTGTTTTGACTATGCATCTCATGATATGTTACTCACCAAATATTTCCCTAGGAGTCTTAGGGAATTTTCCTTACAATGCATCTATGATCAATGAAAACATTATGTACAATATTTCATTTATTTGGAAAATTGATTTCTTGCATAATACTCTATTAATATTGGTGATAAAAAAATTTATTCTTAAATGTTTAAATCTTTCCAAGGGCCTAATGAACACATAGGTGAGTATGTGTTATACTATAAGATTATGATTACTAAAATATATAATAACTTAGTTGATAGAAAACCTAAATATGTCTTCACACAAACCTTTCTTCCTCAACTGCGGGACTCTATTATATTAGAAAATTTCTGCTCATTTGATCATTTATACCATAATCCAAAGGAACATGAGGCCAAATTAGTACACATGAATAAGCATAAGGATTATTTTATCTCATTATCTTCATCTACTTACAAATTCCCAAATAAATATACATTCAAAGGAAAATCTGCTAATAATAAAGATAATCCCTAAAACACTCTTAATGTTATGTACCAACCTAATAAGCTATAATTTCAACCTCCACAAACGAAATTCATGTGTTTACCTTGTGCTCCCCACAATATGATCAATCAATTCTTGAGTATAATATCTTTTCTCTTCCTCCACAACTTGAGGTAAATGTAATCGAGCCTTATAATATTTTTGATCCTAATTCATTTTTCAACTATCATCAATGTATTGGTCATTCAATAATAGATGTATCAAATTAAATTTTTATATAAGATATTATTGATGCCATAAAAATTGAATGGGATGAGCCCACTGAATATTCCAAGATTACTAATGATAATGCAAAGATGAAAATTTATAATGACCCACTACCACTTCATGAATGTGAAAAATCTACATCTAAAGTGCATAACACATATCATGGGGTATTACCTCTAGCTTCTCATGAATAACCACTATATGAAATGATTGTCACTATTGTTACCATGCCAATTTCTACACTACTCATTACCTTTGATAACTATGATTGAGATGAAACACATATTTTAGATACTTTATACATGCATGCATCTAACAATCAAGTTCTTATCCATAGTGTATTGGATGATCCACACAAAAAAGAAAATATATGTACTTTAAATATATTTCACTCACTTATTTAATTTAAAGAGAATTAAATCCAATTTTAGAGTAATTACTATGAAAAATGATAATATACAGTAAGACATAATCAATAAGCATGTAACAATATTAAACCCTAATCAAATGAGAGGGGGATGACTTAGTTGGTTCTATGTAATTTGGAGATGATATGGACTGAGTAACTACTAGAATAGGCTGGAAAAATCATTGCCAATGCTTGATGAATATTCAAGAGTATAGAAATATGAAGGGATAAAATTACCACAAGAGGATATAGTAGCACCCGGGCGCTAGTGTCCACTTAGATGCTTGAGTTCTAAATTTTTTTGGGTCGACAAGTCTTCACTATAATATTCATTTTGTCACTGTAACTTCACTGTTAGGGTTCTTATTACACATGTAACCTAAAAAAAAATGTCTACCTACACATGTCCACCAAACACATAAAATCTAATAAAAAAGATGTATAATTTGGAGTCGACTGATCTCAGAGGTCACTCGAATAGTGAACTTATAACCGAGAATTATAATACATATCGGACTCTATGTATTTCTAGGTGTATGCATGTGTAATGATTCCAAAGGTTTTTGTTATCCAAAATTCACCCCTCAAGGTAATTTTGATAACATGCATCAAATTATTACATCCGAGCAAGTAGATTGATTCAAGGCCCGAAATCGTGTTTTTGGGGTGCCTCGCTTCTCTCTAACTCTCTCATCCAAGAAGAAATACCAACGAGTTAGAAAAAAAAATGGAAAAATACAAAAATAAGGTTAGGAGTGTTTTGGGGCATTTCGGGTCCGAAGGGTTCAAGTTGTACGGTGCGGAGTTGTACAAGGTTCGTCATACCAAGCTTGGGGCCAAAATACAAAGGAAATCAGCTAAGTCAGACATTTTTGTCCCAGGCGGTCCACGGGACAGTTTGGACGTCGGGACGCGTGAGACGCGAAAATACGAAATGGCCGAAAGTAAGGAAAAATTGCCTAAGTCTCTGTTTCGCGTGGTTTGGGACATCCGGGCCAAAAGTACATGGGGGACTCTAACAACCGATTATTTGAAAGACAGTCCATTTCGGGTGGTTCGGAGATATTTGTCCTAGGTAGTCTATGGGATAGTTGGGAAAAAGGTACACGAGGGACGTGTGGGACGTGAAAAGGTGAAAAAGCCGCAAACAGGAACAAGGAAGCCCGAATCGGCCGAAGGAGGAGATTTTCATCGGGACAGTTGGGACAAAAGTACGTGAGGGACGCGTGGGACGTGAAAAGGTGAAAAGGCCGCAAAGAGACAAGGAGGCCCGTGGATGAATCAGAATGTGCCACATGTTAGAAGGGGAAGAAAGTTGAAAAAATTGCTAAGTGTTTGACGTAAGGTAAATGAATTGCGCCCCTCAGGCCCAAGCCAATAAAATAGTGCCACGTGTCTAAGTGGCGAAATTTTTTTAAGGAAGGGCCCGAAAGAAAAATTTCAAAGGATGAGCTCACAGAAAATCAGGGCCTGACATGTGTCATCTAGGTGGTGGAGCTGGGAAAATTTGAAAATTTTTCAAAGACCAAACGGGTAAAAATTCAAATTTTTTCTGTCGACCGTTCTGGGCCTGTTTTTGCCCTAAATCTTCAAATGACCATAACTTTTGATCCAGAGCTCGGATTTTCACGTTATTTATATCAATGGAAAGCTAGTGAAATTATCTACATGGTTCCATGGTAATTTTTACATTTTATTTCAGTTTTTAGAGAGGAAAATCAATAAAAGTCTCGCACGTGGTAATGGCGAAATGACGTTTCAACAACCAGTTTTAATGCAAAATGGGTCACATTCTTCTCCAGGATGGCCAAAAATGTCGGGGCATGGGTGCGTAAGGATGCCCATGCTATTTTAATACATATTCATTTGATGAGGAATGGCTCCCACATCTTTACACATTTTCTCTCTCCTGGGCTCGTCCCTTGCATTGTAAAAGCCAGATTTGGCTCATTTTTCAAAGGGTTGTTCATCTTTTCTACTCTTCTCTCCTTTCTTTTCTTCCCCAGGGTTGAAAATGGAGTTTGAACCTCCTCCCCTACTCTATAATGGTTTTTTTTCCTTTTACCATTAAAATGATGTTCTGTGCAAACTTCTGGAGCAACAAAAACATGTTTTGTGATGCATCTATCCATCCTTGCTCATTTTTTTGCTTGTTTTATTCTTGCCTCTCTTCATTGCAGGTATTTTTGCACATTTAAATTTTCATTGCAAGTTTGGAGCTGTGTTCATAGTAGTCTTGATAGATGTTCGAGAATTCTCCTTTTCTAGTGTATCACCACTTTAGTGTAGGCTTTAATTTTATGCATTCTCTCTCCTGTCTCCTTGGAGGTTAGATTAGGATTAGATTAGCTTTCTGCACTAGAACAACTTGTGGTAGGTAGGTTAGGAAGAGGAACCAGCCTTCTCTAGAGATTCCTTTCTCATTTTTGCAAGTCCCACACTTGGAGAAAGGATTCAATGTTGTGCAATCACCTTTGGATGCTAGTATGATCAACCTAGAAATCGATCAACATCAGGGGTGTCTGCTGATTTACACAGAGTTTCCCTTGTGCAAGTTGTACTATGATAGCGGGATAGATCTAGCTTTTTATAAGTATGAAAATGTGAGAGGTGGAATATAATGAACTTCCTCTCCTATGTTGTGTAAGTAGAGTGATGCAGCCCTTGTCCCTTGTATGAATTTTCTAGATGTATATTCTATAATAGTCTTTTACCTTTGAATGCAAGCTTAGGTGATGATAGACAATTATTATGTGTTTGGTCCCCTTATTTTAAAGCTACTATTGGGCATATATATGATTCCCTTCTTTGAAATTTGTAAAGAAAACTAAAAGGCCAAACCAAAGCAATAAAATATGACCCAAAAGTAAAAGAGACCCAAAAGAGTAAGAAGTAGGGAATGAAGTTCAAGATCTCCCCGGAAGGGATAAGAGCATCGGGGAACTTCTATACTAAATGGGCACTAATATCCAAGGCCATAAAATATTAATAAATCAAATACCAACATGGATGTAGGGTATGTAAGGTCAACAAGAGTATAAGAAACAAAGAAAAAGGCCCAAAATGTTGGAAATCACTAATTTTCTTTCTTAGGAATTGTGTATATGTTAGTATTCTCAAGGACCTAGAAATGTACCCAAGTGCATATATTTTGTGTCTAAATTTCACCCCCACTTTATGTTTTTGAGTGAATCTTCGATACATAAAGTAGATAGAAGATGCATACATTGTAATCATGTAGAGAAGAGTGTAGCCGATAGCGTGCCGAGTGGACAAGTAAAGCTTGAAGTGATCATAATGTAAATCTTGGAAATTGGAAGGGAATATAGATCATAGGGGTGGAGCATAAGTATTGAATTTTGTGATTGCTGATGTGAGCTACTTCTTGTTACGTATAAGGATAGACCTATAAAAAAAGAGAAAGAAAGTAGTAAAAGTATCGTATATGAAAAATTGAGTTAACATGTGTATAAGTAAGTAAAAGTGTGTAAAAGGAAAGAGTGCACCTGATGTATATAAGAATAAAAGATAGAAAATTGTCGTGATTTAATTAGAGATGCTGCTAAATTTTTGTCGAATGGTGAGTTTGTTGGGTGATCTCATGCCAAAAATGAGTTTTTTTGGTGATCCTACTCTAAGAATGAGTTTTTGGGCCATCTCATTCCAAGGAAAAAAATTCGATGATCTCATGCCAGAGAAGACTGTTGGAGAGATAGGTCTATTTTACTCTCCATCCATGATACTTCCTAAAACATTCCCCTTTGTATATGACACGTCACTATATGTAACTATTTGTAAGCGATGTAAACAAAATTTTGAAACAAGCTGTCAAGAAGCTGCTATTGTATAACTATGTTGTGAACTCATGAAGCTGTTGTGAACCAAGTAAATGTGTTTTTCCCTAGGACACAAGATCTTGTGTGGGAAACAAGCACCTGCTATTGCTTTCTTATCTAGGAACTAAAGTCTAATTTGTGCTTGTGACCCAAATATTATTATAGTCCATTATGTGATTGTGTTATGTTATCAAATTTGTACTTTTCTTCTCTTATATCTAAATTTGTGTTGTTGTAAGGATGATTTTCTCACCCAAATGATGATCCCCCTCATATGGGGTGCATGCAAGGAATTATGAGAAGGTGCCCCAAATTAGAGGACTAGATACTAATATACATATATAAAAATAGATTCTTGTAGGGGGTAGGGGATGTACATGGTGAAAAAAAGCCACATGCAAACAATATGGGTTGGGAAAAAGTTTTACTATAAAAATAGATATCATGCAATCAAAAAAATTTAACAATAACCTATGAAGATAAGATTGAATGAGAAAATTGGGTTTCATACATGGGACATCGTTCATAATTTCACAAGAAAATCGGGGCGAAGCGGTCAAAGGAAAATAGTAATCACATAAGACATACCATAGCCCACAAACAATAAAAAACCATAACAATAAAAGAGTGATAGATAACCATCGTTATATATAGTTTTGCAAGGAAAATTCTACGTATGAAGAACACGTTAGCATGTTATAAAGATAAATAGTATGTTAAAGCATGTATAAATAAGTGAAAAGTAAGTGGTAGTGGCTAGAAGTAATGAATGATGTAACAATAGAATTTGTAATATGTGGAGTGCGAGAGTAGAAAAGGTAGATTCCTCTAGGAGCCTTGACAGTACTATTAAAGATAAGTGTCGAGCATCATGCATCATGTAAGAATCTATAAGATATCTGCATTCACTTCTAGAGACCAAGTGAACTTGTACATGTGTATAGAATAAGATAATGACATAATAAGAATCTAGCTAACATAGTAAGAAAAGTGTAACATGTAAATAGTATAAGATAACAAGAGTAAATGTAATGAAGATATGTAAATTTTGTGCAAATATAAAGGTGTGCTGCACTATGTAGGATTTGAAAATGAGGAGATTTATGTTACCCTAGTGGATGTACATGTGTTGTTGTTCATTAAGAAATGATCCCTTAACAGTCAATAATGAACCATAGAAAAAGAGTGTTTCATCAAGAAATGAGGGTACATTGTGTATACGAGAGATGTGAGAGTGATGAGAAATATTGTTCATGAAGCAAAAAATATAGTAAAGGGTAAGTGATGTGAGGTGTTTTTATAATTGGATCCTCAACGAGTCAAGAATGAACCATAAAATAAGTGCATGTCATCGGGTAATGAATAAGTATGTGAACAAGGGATGTGGTGATGCTCAAAAAGATAGTCATGAATTGTGGAGAGAGAGAGAGAGAGAGAGAGAGAGTAGCGAGGATGTGATAAGTGAGGTTCATTGATGAAGTATGCCCTCAATAGTCAAGTGTGAACCGTAGCACTAGAGTGTATCATCAGGTAATGAAGTATACGAACCACTCAAATGGTGATTCTTTAAAAGATAGTCATGAAGCATGGAGAAAGAGAGAGTAGTCAAGTTCTCATAAGTGAGATTAATTGATGAAGTATTCCCTCAATAGTAAAGTGTGAATGTAGCACTAGAGTTCTTCATCAACTAATGAAGAAGTATGTGAACCAACAATTTGGTGATGTTAAAAAATATAGTCATGAACTGTGGAGCGAGAGAGAGTAGCCAAGGTGTGAAAAGTGATATTCATTAATGAAGTATCCCTCAATAGTCAAGTGTGAAACGTAGCACTAGAGTATGTCATCGGGTAATGAATGAAAATTTTGTTTCATGAGAGTAGATGATAGAAAACATTTAACATGAAGCATGGGGTGTGAAGTGTAGAAATTGAACTAATAGTAACCAACGAGAGACATGAAATAGTGATAGAGGGGGTAGTGTTATGCCTCTCAAGTGTGTATATCATGAGCTAATTGAAAATAGATGTGATCATTATGAGAAGAAATATCTAGAGTATGTATAGTGTATAGTATGTGTGTCATGAACAACGAGATTCATAAGTAAGCATGAGGAGAAAAGCCTATATGGAGTTGGATAGGAGAATATATGGATGTAATAAGGTGTGATCATAGTCTAGATAAGAGAATGTGATCCTAGAAAAATTATTGTGATTTACAAAGAAAAAGGTGTTTATATGAGTAGTATGGATAGGAAATTGTTGATTAGAATGTGTGACTATGAAGGGGAAGTGTGTGAATGATGGAGATCTATGTTATGATGTGAGAGACACTCTATCATGGTGGTAGATGTTTAAGTGTGTCATGAGTATTAGTATTGATGTTAAGATGGTCGAATTTTCCAAAGTAATATGTAAGATTGAGAACAAATGGAAAAATATTTTTGTGATTGTAAGGGTAGAATAGTCATAAGTCCTTGTGTATTTTGTAAAGCATCATTAGTAAGGAAAGTATACAATGAAGGAAAAACAAGGAAACACCAATAGGTCGAGTATAATGAAGTACTAAAAACCTCAAGATAATATGCGGTGGGAATAAAAAGAGCAAGTGGAGGGAGAAAACCAATGTCAAGTTTGGTAGATTATCTAGGAATATAAATAGGCTCTGTGACTCCCTTTCCATTTTTTTCCTAATACGGTGTCATTGAAATTGTGCGAAGCATATACTAATACCTAGGACCATATTGTGTGAAATTAGGAGGAGATGTGGTAAAATTAGGGGTTTTAGGTGAATGATCAATAGTGTTGCAAAAGGAAAATGGGGAGGGATATGCTAAGGCCTCATAGACCACACCATGGTATAGGAATTTAATACTTTCATGAAGGTTTTAAGGGACCACATGTATGGTATGGATCAAGACCATTTGAGAAGAATATTATAATTAAGATTATTAGGCATTACATGGAATACGATGGGAAACATGCATGGCCCAATAGTAATGGGAAGTGTGATTTTACCTAAGAAACTTTTAGGAATATTATAAAATCCATGGATAGAAATAGACGAGGGAATCGGGGAGGCTTGAAAGGCCAAGTTCTTTAAAGGAATGCTAGATTGCAAATGTTAAGATTGGATCTGTTATCTTTTTTTTATAAGAGGTAAAAAGGGTTGAGGGGGCCCTACCCCATACACCAACACCACTCCAAGAGAGCAGATAATTACAAAACTACAACATCAAAAAACAAAAATATAACAGTTCATAGTAATAAGAGCTCTCCGAGCTCGAGTAGCGAAACTAACAACAACAAAAAACACGAGAGAATTTAACAGCGGTGATGAAAGTAAAAGCTAGGATCAAAAACAGTAAAAATAAAAAAACATCCCTCCCATATCATTTATAGGATTTTTCAAGCCCCTCCAGCACCTTAGCCCATTCCTTCACCAAAGCATCAATATTACCCACCAAGGTACCCAGGTCAAAACCATCAGGGGTCACCTTTCTCTTCCTGCCTTGACTATCCATGACACAATAGGCATTGGCGAACTGCCCTAGAGTCTAAAGGTGTTGTAGATTCAATTTCACTGTGACTACACTCCATTCCATGTAGCTATGGAGGATAGCCCGAACATGATCCAACTCTTTGGTTATGAAACCAAAGTTGGCCTTTAAAACCTCAATCTCTCTGCCATGCCCATTGTTGACCGCTTCCTCCACCTGTGCTTTCATTTTATACTAGTCATTAAACATAGAATGAACTGAGCTCTTATCACCCTTGAGTTTCTCAGTATCCACCACCATCCTTGTTAAAAGGTTTTCCCCTTTTACCGGTCCAAGGTGACCAAAATCCTTGAAGTGTTGTTCTAGTTGAGCATTGATAAGGGTCACAACTTCCTATTTACTGGACTCACCCTTGGTGTACACCAAAGTATAAGGGACCTTCTTCTATTTCAAATCCTTAAGATTCTAGGCCACCACCACTCCACCCCATCCTGGTCTTCATCAGAGTCCAAATCCGAGATTTGGTATCGTCACTCGAATCCTCATCCTCCGAATCTGAACCAATTTCATCCGCATAAGCTTCTAGAGCCGTGATAAGGGAGACAATTTTATCTATGTCCAAATATTCTCTTTTTACAAGGGCAAGGATAAAGCCTTGATGGAGAGGGACATAGATTCTTCTCATTTCAAAATATGAAATAGAGGTACGGGGAGCGGAATAGAAAAGTAGGAAAATGAAAATCTTGGCCACACCTAAAATGATTTAGCATAGGGAGCTGGTAGGAATAAATACACTTGTGGTGATCCTACAGAGTTAAAAATTGAATAAGGTTGAGAGCCACCTCATCATAAGGATTAGGAAGAGACATTCGAAGGTAACCAGCAAAAGGGGAAGTGAGATTCTCATTACCTTTAAGGAAAAGATTCAATTCTTCGAGAGGATTCCTTCTTAGGTTTATTATCAACTAAATCTTGATTAACCCTATTTTATTATTACAAACTTGAATGTAAAGGGGTGGATCATTATCTAAAACAAATTGAGAAGAAATTTCAGTAGATGTAAAGGTAATATGCTCTTTGGTAAAAGATAATG
The DNA here is from genome assembly GCA_018340775.1 of Taxus wallichiana var. yunnanensis. NCBI lineage: Eukaryota > Viridiplantae > Streptophyta > Pinopsida > Cupressales > Taxaceae > Taxus > Taxus wallichiana. The sequence continues at coordinate 233,810,455 of CM031239.1, read as the reverse complement.
TTGTAGTGAATCTATGATACACATACTCAGGAGAAGTGTTAGGATGAAGGTAAGTTATACGATAAAAGGATTTTATATTGCACAAACATTTGGGATTGGCCTTAAATAATGTAGAGAGAGAGAGAGAGACTCATGTTAGTGAAAATGAAAAGACCCGGGGATCATATCTAAGGTGACAATAAAGATGGAGGTAATATGCAAGACTAAGATCTAGTGTGTGAGTAAGGATCCACATGTTTGATTCCTAGTTGGGGTTTAAAAAATGATTTAATTAAAGTATAATTAAATCTAATTTTAGAGTAACTACTATAAAATTGATAATATGCAGTAATTCCATGGTTGATAATGTCAATCGGGATACCATTTGGTGGACGACCAATTACGAACCCTTTATTAAAAAGTTTATTTAATAAATTTAGTCGGTTTTGAGCTTTGAAAAGAGTGAAATAGTATGACTTTTCCCACATCCTATATATAGGATGATCCCTCACAAGATTGATATATCAATTAAATGTTGATTTTAAGCTAATGCTCAATATTTTTATGTAAGAGAACTCTTATATTGTGAAGAAATTGGTTTGTAATTATCTTTGTGAGACCCAAGAGTGAAGTGGAAGTGTTGGGTTAAAAATATATCGATTAATTCTTATTACGGATAGTGATTTATCAGTCATATATTTTTCCTTTGGATTTCCCCACTTAAATCTTGTGTTATTTGTCTCTTGTTTCTTCCATGTTATTTGAGTTAGATCATGTTATTTAAGCTCTGTAATTTGTTATGTTTAATTTAACTATACATCATAATCTATAATCTCTAGCATTTTAAGCTGTTGATCTATAATTGGCTAATTATGATTCCCATCATTTTGTAACAAAGTATTAGAGCTAGTGATTATGCATGTCCATGATTGATCTAAAATATTCTAATTTTCTTGGGTGAAGAATGTTTAAGTTTATTTGAGATCTGTGAAGGCCTAATTTTTTGTAGTCAATTTTCAACTAATCGGGTTTAAAATTCCATTTCCTACCCAAATAGTTTTTAAAATATTGGTTAAATAGATTTTTAGATCATGTTTCAGAAATTGCATGCTTATATTTATGTTTAATCATATAGTTTCATTTGTTTTCAGTTTAAATTTTTCATCTACAAACTTATTTTAATATTACATGTTAGTTATAGTCATTGGAGCTATTTTTGTATGTGGATCCAAAATATATCTTTTCATCTAGTTAGTTCGAGCATCTAAGTCCACCCGATATATATATATATATATATATATATATATATATATATATATATATATATATATATATATATATATATATATATATATTTCGAAGCTGATCCAATCATTAAGTACCAAGTGGCTTCCATGTGTCGTATTTTAATAGATATTTTCATGTTCTATGAAGTTATTCTATTACAAAGCTCAATCCAATCATTTAGTGCCATCTATCTTCTCATTGTTAGTATTTTCAATGATCTTTTCATTTTTGTGAAGCTCGAGCCAATAAGAAGGATCCATCTTGTTTCTTGCTATCAGCTTTTTTGTTTATTTGATTATCGATGCAAAACACGACCCAATAAGGGCTTTACATTTTTTTCAGACTTGGTTTAACTTTTCTTTGTCGGTTGTAAAATCCAATCTAGTAAGAAAGCTCCAAGTCTCTTAATACTTCATGATGTCGTTCTTTTGATATCCTTTTTTGTATTTATGAAATTCGAGACAATAAGATTGCTCCATATCTTGAATTGTAAGTATTTTATTAGTTCTTTCAATCTCTACAAAATCGAGCTAATATAATTTCTCCAAGCAGCTCTATATTTCACATTGTCATTATTATGTTTTCTTTCTTCTAACATATGTGAAGGTTGAGCCAATATAATTGCTCCAAGTATCTTTGCATTTTGTAATTGTTAGTTCCCTTTATTTGTGGTAGTGATTATCCAATAAGAATTAGCCACCTTTTCACATTTGTCAGTCTTTGTTAGTTTTGTCAAAATCGAGCCTTTAAGAAGGCTCCATGTGTGGTTAATTTTTCCTTAGTCATTTTGGTAGCATTATAAAGTGTGAACCAATTACATTTGGACACGTATATTAATTTTCTACTATGTTAGTCTTCACAAGTGTCAGACTTTGTCTTTCGAGGTGTTAGTCTTTTCTTTGGCTTAGCCACTAAGATTGTAATACTTGTCATTTCATTTCAGACATGAGATTTATTTTAAATTTTGGCATATTAGGGATTTAAATTTTGTCCAAGGAAATCTATTTAAAGTTTGGCAAAAATTCGCCAAGTGTCTAGTCTTTAGTTGTTAGATTTTAGACAAGTGGCATTGTTTGAAAAAGAATTTACTTTCCCATATTGTTCGCATTCGTTAGAATGCGAAACATAAAAATAATTAATTAATGAAACTTGATTTTTGGATTTGTTGTATTTTTTTCTATTAATTGTCTCATGTCTTATCATTTGCATTGTGAAGTGTGAGCTAATTGAAAAGTGACACGTATTCTTAACTTTTCACGGTGTTAGTTTTTTTATCTTTTTCCGCGTGTTTCTTCGATTTTTTCTTGTTTTTAAATGTTGTTGCGGACCCAAAAATGAATTGAATTTAATTTTTAAATACTTCACATCCATTAGAGTATATTTCATATTTGTAAGATCTTTTCAAGCTCTTAATTAATTAATTAATTGGTTAATCAATCATTAACATGATTGTAGCTCGACACCAACTAATATACATTAAATTGATCTTAAACTCGATCAAAGCTAGTTATTTTTGATTAATTTCAAGTTGTTTTCATTCATATAACTAACAAAAATATTTGTAGCTATTTTGCTTCCTCCATTTGGATTCCTTGATTCATCTTTTTAGCTATGTTAATTTGCATTACCATCTGAGCATTAAAATGGCTAGTTCTGCTAGTTTTTCATTAGATAATTCTTAGTTATTGAATGGAACAAATTATATCATTTGGAGATTTTTATTGGAAGCATGTTTTATGGATAGGAAGTTATGGAATATTGTGACTAGTGTGGAAAAATAACCCACTAGAAGAAAATCAACCCCTGAAAATCTTAGCTCATTCTCTCAGAGATCACATGAAGCTCTATCCATCCTTTTACAAAGCATAAAAGATGAATTTTTTATGCATATAGGTCATATGGACTCACTTGCTAATTCTGGAAGAAATTAGAGACTATGCATGAAGGTAGTTGTCTTTATAAAATAATTAAGCAAGTTTTAGAGTTATTTACAACTCATATCAAAGGGGATGATAAAATAGTCAATTATTTTGCTAAAATTAAGAAAATTAAATCTTGATTGGATGGATGTAATTGTGAAATATTTTAAGATAAGCTTCTATATTTAATTATTGACATAAATATTCATGATAATTTTAGAAACTATATCTTTATTCTTAATTCTAAATATCATAATGAGAATTATATGCGATTTAAACACTATGTCTTCTCTGTTAATTCAAGAAGAGCATGTAATGGAAAATTTTGATTAAAAAAAGACTTCTTCTCAAGTTTTTTCTCTCAGAATCATAAGTATACTCAAAATAGGAATAATAGTAATCCTAATCAGAAGTCTAATATCATATCAAAATTTAAATCAAATCCTAAGACTAATTCTATTAAAAAAGTTAGAAATTTAAAGTCAAATTTAATGGCACATGTAACAAGTGTGGAAACTTCGGTCATAAATAGTATGATTGTAGAGTAAAAACTAAAAAATATTTTAAGAATGTTAGAAATAATAATCCTAATAGTAATAATAAATATGAGAAGAAAAATCATGCAAATAATGATGAGAAATTTATTTCCTTGTGTATTTTTCTTGTAGCTTCAAATGAAAATCAATGAATCCTATGTGGTGGTGCCTCTTGGAACATGACATGTATTCCTAGTATCCTCTCGGACATTAAATTTGAGGAAAAATATATATATATATATATATATATATATAGGGGATAATTCCATCATTATATCTTAAGCTTGTGGTAATGTCAAATTTTCAAATGGTGTAAATAGGAATGTCTTGTATGTTCCTCGGTTGAAAAATAATCATTGTCTTGTCATCGATTAACTATATAAAATTGTAAATTTATTTTACTACAAGATAAATGGTATGTAAAATATAATCCTAGTAATGTTATTGACTTTGGTATTTAGAAAAATCAATTATATATATTTTATGGTTTTGTGTCTGAATCTTGTGTTTCTTCCTCTTCTAGGAATGATATTCAGTTTTGGCATGAAATATTAGGTCATTTAAATTTCAAAAGCTTGTATGAAATTTCTAGTCTTAATCTTGTTGTTGGTCTTCCAAACATGTTAGATCGTGAAACTTGTGAAAGCTACCTATGTTGTAAGCAACATGCTAAACCATTTCACAAACATCATGATTTTAATTCTTATCAGTTATTAGAACTGATTCATAGTGATGTAATAGGACCTATTGAATTTCCTTCTCTCATTGGTGCCTTATATGTTTCTTACTTCATTGATGACTTATCTAGAATGACTTGGTTTTATTTCATCAATAATAAGTGTGATTTATCGTCTAAGTTTTAGGAATTTAAAGATTTATTTGAGAATGCTTACAATCTTAAAATTAAAAGAATTAGGATTGATAATGGTGGTGATTATGTCAGTAGAAAAGTTTGTTGAGTTATGTGTGTCACGTGGGATTAAAAGTGATTCGAGTACTCGTTATTCCCCTCGGTAAAATGGAATTGTAGAAAAAAATAATATGATTGTATTAGGAATGGCTAGAACTATGATTCATGCTTGTAATGTGCCTAAGTTTTTAATGGCGAGAAGCCATGAACATTGTTGTCAATTTTCTTAATAGAGTGCCTACTAAAGGTCTTCATCAAGATACTCCTCATGAAGTATGGACAAAGGAAAACATAGATATTTCTTAGTTAATAATATTTGGTAACCCTATATCTATCTTTATTCCTAAAGTTAATAGGAAGAAGCTTGATCTAACCTCCTTATCTTGTATTTTTGTTGGATATGGCTAAAAACTAAAAATTTAGAGTCTATGATCCTTTCAAGAATGACATAGTAGAAACCATGAATTTTCTTGTCTTAGAAAAGACAGTTTTTGATACTTCTCATGAATCCTCATTTGCTTCTCATGAGTTAGATCTTGATAGTACTTCTCGTAATAGTATGGAAATAGAAGTTAAAGGGTATTATTATCATGATATAGATATAATGGATATTGAGGGAGAGTCATCTCAAGATGTATTGCATCCCAAGATTCCTAAATGGGATCAAAATATTGTTAAGGATTCTAATCATGTTAGTCTTAGAAAGGTAACTTATAGTCAACATTCTTATCATGCCTTGATGACCCTCTATGAGGTTAAACCACAATATTTTGAAGAATCCTATCAAGATGATAGATGGATTTAGGCTATGAAATATGAATGCAATTCTTAGATTAAAAATAATACTTTGGAACTAGTCCTTTCTCCTTCTAAGAGAAGCATTGTAGGATCTAAGTGGTTATACAAGATCAATTATAACTCTGTAGCATAAATTGAAAATTTCAAGGAAAGGATGGTAGCTCGTGGTTCCACTTAGAAAATTAGTCTTGTCTATGTTGAGAATTTTTCTCCTGTAGCTAAGATGATCTCTATGAGAATTCTTCTTTCTTTGGCTGCCAAATATGGTTGGTAGATTCACCAAATGGATGTTAAAAATACTTTTTTAAATGGTAACTTAAAAGAATAAATCTACATGAGTCATCCTAAATTTTTTGAAGGAATTGGTAAGGAAATTTATGTCTATAAGATGAAAAATTCTTTGTATGGTTGTAAGTAATCTCCTAGATCTTGGTATGCTAAAATTAACAATTTCTTTTAGGATCTTGGTTTCCGTAGACACCTAGAATTTGGTCAAATAAATTTAATACCTAATTTTCACTGACTATCCTCTTTCCCGTAAATTGACAACACGTTGTCAATAAACCACCATTTTCCCTCTATCATCATTAATTAATTACATTTCACTAATTAATTAGCCCTCCTATCACTCAGGATTCTGATTAACAACATTTCGTTAATTAACGTCCACTTCTACCTAGGTCAATTAATTATTCTTAATTAATTACGACCACTAAGCTAAATCAATAAATTTTCATTTATTGAACCCATTACTCTCTTAAAATATCCTAAATCATACTAACTTTATTCTAAATCCTCTATAGGCATACCCCTTCTATTAATTAATCACCTTTGATTAATTAAACCCCCTTTCAACTCCCACAATGTGCACACACTTTATTAAAAATACATGGCCTTTGTATTTACTCTTTGGGATTTATCCCACATTCATCAATTTATAGATTTTCATGAACTAGCAAGCTATATAGGAAACCCCCTCCTTACCTTTATTCTTACACCTTATTTTCCCTAGGATAAGCTAAAATGAAGACATTTGGAATCTTGATCTGTTCTGCATACTTTAGCAAATGGATTTTGTTCTTCTATGGATATACAGAGAAAAACAAGGGTAGTTCGGGGTAGGATTGGTTATTTGAATATTTTTTGGTGGGAGATCAACAAGATAGATTGGACTTTTTCCAGATCCTTGAGAAACTTCACAACAAATGGAGAACTCAATAATAGAAAGCTTCAAAATAGTTAAAACATTCCTTCAACCAGAAGGTGTGCATCAATGGAGGCCCAATACATGCACTTTTTCACACAATCTTTGAGATTCTAACATGAAGGCTTGAGTTAGAAGACCCAATAAAACATCAAAATCTAAGATCAGTCATGCCTGAGGTACACCCAGAGGCTTACAAACAATCTCTTGTCAATAGATGAAAGAAAAGTGATTTTAAATCATTTATTTCATTCCCAGATGAAAGCTCTTCTAAAAAATGAAATTACAGATGCCACTAAACTATCACAAGGATTGAGATCTGTGTGATTCAAAGAGATATTTTGATACAAGATTGCAATAGGAACAAGAAAAACTACTTGCAGACATTCTGAAAGTGAAATAAACACAAAATTTGCCAAATATTTGACACAAATTAACTCAAAATTCATCAGATTCATCAGCAGGGGAGAGTTATTTAAACAATCTCAGAGCTTGTTGATGGCTATACACTTGTAACCAACTCAACATGAATGAAAATCTAACACAGAGGAAGTTAACCTGGCTTCTCATAAAGTTTTCTCAGAGGATGAGCTTTTCTCAAAATTTTCTCGTGAAAATGAACCCGACCATTTGCATGACAAATTCATGCAATATATACCTTTTACTCACTCACTCACTTTTCCCCTCAAATCTTCCCTCCAAAAGTGGAATATTCGAAGCACCTTTGCTTTGCAATATTTCTGGAAAATGACATTTAACAAACTCACAAAAAGTTTCAGTTGTTCTTTCAAAAGGTGAATCATTACAAAAATTTCATCATTCTTCAAAGTGGAAGCACGTTTTTCATTTCCCACGCATGTAGATCCCTTTCATTTCATCATTTCAACTTTTCCCTTCCCAATTTTTTACTCTGTAACTTTGGATATGGTAATTCATGTTTTTCACGAACTAGAGTAAAAATTCATTTGAAAAATGCCTTGGATTCACAAATTGAACCCCCAAATTGATTAATTTAGACCCTATAGGCCAAGATGACATGAATTGGTAAAAAATTTGATGAAGATTGATGCAAAAAATGCATCTCCAAACTTCCTGGAGCTCAAATGGTGGCCAAATTGGTGAAATGCACAACTACCATCGATTTGTTCCTCAACTTCAAATTTGAGCCCTTCACGTGGCAGATCCAGGTAAAAATGGGCCTGGGATGTCTTTTTACCTTTTTACTACTTTTGGAAAATTTACACAATTTCTTGATTTCCTCCGCCGCTCCGCCGATGAGATTTGAGCCTGACACGTGGCAATATGACTGGATATGGAGTCATGGCTCAATTTTACACATTTTACATCTCTTTGGAAAAAGGAAAATGTTTCACTTTTCCTCCTGCCAGCCCGCACCTCCGCTTCAAGTTTCTAAAGTGGGTCCAGTGGAACCCGGGTCCCTTTATGCCTTTAACTCCCTTTTCCCTCAAAGGGAAAATTTTTCACTTTTCCTCCACCATCCCACACCTCCACTATTGACTTCTCAAATGAATTTTGACTTTTTACCCTTGGGTTTACGGGTTAGTTTGATACTTTGAGTCATTTGAATACAAGAGGAAAAATTTCCAAGTTTGCCCCCGATGGTCCACCTCCCCACCTCTTTGACTTTTCAAACTGCCACGTGTCACCACGATGCACCTTGAGGCGGTCCCAAAAATTTGATACCTTGAATGAGCAGCGCGGGCTCGCCACGTGTCTGTTTGGTGAGATTTGTCTGAATGCTTGAAGCTTAGTGGAAGGCACCACATGTCATACTCTGAGGCAGTCTCCTTTTGGCCATTGAAAAGTCTAAGTAAAATGCAAAGCAAGCGGAGGCCTCCACGTGTCATCCTGGTGCTTCTTTAAGATGGTGCCCAAAGTGGAGACCCTAAATGAGCATGAGCTCACCACGTGTCCTATTCTCGCCAAACTACTCCAACTACATAAATTTTTTTCCAAGTCTAGGCCAAGTAGTGGAAGCCTCCATGTGTCCTCCACTACTTCAAAGTTAGACCAAAAAGTTGATTCTCAAATGAGTTCGTTCACCCACGTGGACATATTTCTGAGTTGAGGCCTTTTATAGAATTTTTGAAGTATTTAGCTAAGCCACATCCAACCAAAAGGTGCCACGTCCCCTGTAGATGCAAGGATGCAAGTTTGACCAGAGAGAAAACACCCATCAAACCGTAAAATATAAACACGAGCATTTGAGCCTGAAAATGAATTTTTCTTCAATGACAGAGAGTTTAGATTGTTGCAAGGCTCAAACACGATCCTTAGGGACACATCAACTCATCCTTCTTCAAGTATTTCAAGGTAGAAATGTCAAGAACACAAATTCCAACTGTGGCAATAGAGGGAATGGGAAAACATGAATTTTGAAAGGACAGAGCCCAGGGACCCAAAATACAGACCTTTTCCAGAGGAACAAAGAAACTAGGAGACAAATATGGACCCATACATGATCTTTGACCCAGGGGTAGACTAAAAATGGCAACAAAGACTAGCCAAGCACAATCATGGGGAAGGATAAAATGACAGAGGCCATAAATCAATAAATTTCAAGGGCACAAATGGGGTGAGACAATTTTGAGCACCAACATAGGCTCGACTCGGGGATGGGCACTCCCAGTGAGTGCCACAAGAACAAAAGTAGACCAAGTGCCAAAATATCCATTGGGAAAATGGAGTCATGAGCCAAAACACCCAAAAACCAAAGTTGATAAACCGACCAAAAAAAACAAAAAAAATAGAGTAGAAAACAAAAAACTGTACATTGTACAAGTGATATGCAAACCTCAAGTTTTGGGGATCAATCCAAAAATGCTTCAAATGTCTACCATTAATAGGAAGCTCAAGCAATTCCCCATCTAGGTCCTTGAGGAAAAAGGTATTCTCACCAATTCTTATGTCAATGGAATATGGGCCCATCCACAAAGCATCAAATTTACCATGCTTGCCCTTATCTTCATGCCTGCTATCCCACAATAGCACAAGATCTCCAATACTGAAAGCTCTTGGGGTTACCTTCTTATCAAACAACTTCTTCATCCTCTCTCTAAATTTTACATGCCTCTGATGGGATGCTCTTCTTGCTTCATCAAGCTCAACAATCTGATTAATCCTTGCTTCATATGGACTGATTTCTTGGTCTTCAAGTTGTTGAACAAACTGAAATGAAGACAATTACAGATGTAAGGGCAACAGAGCTTGTGTTCCATATACCAATTCAAATGGGCTTTTACTAGTAGCTCTTTTGGCAGTGATCTGTCAGCCCAAACAAAAAATTTTAGTTTCTCACCCCACTTCTTCTTGTTCAATTCCAAAGTCCTTTTAATGATTTTCAACAAGTTTTTATTGTTGGACTCAGCCTGTCCATTTCCTTGTGGATTGTAGTTAGAAGCATATGTCAACTTTATCCCATACTCTTTGCACATTGCCACTAAAGGTCCAGCTCTAAAACTCATGGCATTATCAGCAATAATCTTGACTGGCACTCCAAATCTGTAGATGATATGATTCAATATGAAGTCCATTACAACTTGGTGCATTGCCTTCCTAGTGGGGATTGCTTCCACCCATTTTGTGAAAAAATCAGTAGCTACCAAAATCCATTTGTGTCCAAAGCACTTGATGAATAAGAGATTTCACCAATAAAGTCTAGCCCCCATTGTTTGAAAGGAGCTTCAATTGATACAGGCTGTAAAGGAAGGGATCCTGAAGCTTTCAATCTTCTAGAGAAACACTGACAACTCTCACATCTTCTAATCAACTGAGTTGCATCCTTGAAAAGAGTTGGCCACCAATAACCAGCCCTCAGAATTTTGTGTGCAGTAACTCTTCCAGCAAAATGTCCTCCACAAACTCCCCCATGGAAATCAGAAATTATTTTGGGAGCTTCATCTTCAGTCACACATCTCAAGAGGATTCCTTCAGGGTTCTTCCAAGCCAACCCAAAGTTTGTAATGATATATTTTTGAGAAGCCAGCTTGAGGGCTCTTTTCTAATTTTTATTCAAATCCCAGTGGCAAGCATAAGTGTCTGAGATAAAATATTACATCCTTGTACCATTCAAAACTCAACAATTTCTCAAGAACATCTGTCCTTTCTTCCTCTACCTCATTTACTTCAGCATTCTGCAGATTGCTTTCAGCCATGAGCTTGGCAAGACCCAAACCTCTTACTAGCTTTGTGGTCTGAGATGTCCATATCATACTCCTGCAATTTTTGACCCATCTACACCTTTTTCTTGAGATCTCCATCTCTGATAAGATGTCTTTCACCATTGTGTGAGGAACATAAGCAACAATTTTGGAACTCAAAATATAAGGCCTAAAATTTTTTTGTTACTTTTACCAAGGAAAATGCCTGCTTCTCCATGATTGTGTATCTCAACTCAGCTACTTGCAATGCCTTACTAAATAAGGAAATAGGTCTTTCAGCTCCATCATCATCCTTTTGCAACAAAACAGATGCAATGGTGTGCTCAGAAGCAAAGGAGAAGATTTGGAAAGGTTTCTTGTAATTTGGGGCTGCTAGAACAGGAGCATGCTTCAATGCTTCCTTGATTCCATCAAAATATTTAAGGGCAAGCCTCTTCCCACTTGATATTATGGTCCTTCTTCAACATGCAAGTAATGGGGAGAGTCAACTCAGCAAAATTAGACACAAACCTTCTAATGAAATTGATTTGACCAAAGAAGGATTGGATTCCTTTCTTAGTTTTTGGAACCGGGATCTTGTTGATAGCTTCTATCCTTTGTGGATCAATCATAACTCCTTCTTTAGACACAATGTGACCAAGTAGTTTTTCTCTTTGCACTCCAAAATGGCACTTCTTTGGATTGAGTGAAATGCCATATTCTCTACATCTGATCAACATTCTTTCCAAATGTTGCAAGTGGTCAATTCTTTTGCTAGAAAAAATAGTAATATCATCTTGATAAACAACAATAAAATCATTGATATAGCCAGTGAAAGCAATGTCCATGGCCCTTTGAAAAGTAGCTCCAACATTCATTAAACCAAAGGGCATCCTGACAAAAACATATGTTCCCCATGGAGTAGTAAAGGTAGTTTTAATCCTCTCTGATTCTTTGACAACAACTTGGTTATAACCGGAGAAACCATCCAAAGTAGAAAGCATTTCAGAACTAGTCACTAATTGCAACATGTTTTCCATGTTTGGTAGAGGATAGTTGTCTTTCATTGATGCTCTATTTAGATTTTTGAAATCCACACAAAGTCTGATATCTCCATTTTTCTTTTTGACCGACACCAAGTTTGCAACCCAAGAAGAATACCTTGTGGGTTGAATGATTCCTCCATCTCTCAATTTTTCAATTCCTCTTGCATTTTGAGAGAAAGGAGTGGGTTAATTGGCCTTTTCTTCTATCTAAATGGTTTGGCATCTTTCTCAAGAGGGATTTCATGTTGGAACAAGTCTTCTCTATATGCTTTCAGCTCGGAATAAGACCAAGCCAAACAAGTCCTGATATTGTTTCAATAATTGGATATAGGACTATTTTTCTTCCTTGTTTAAACCACTCCCTAACCAAATATTCCTTGGTTTCTCCTTTTTTCCCAAGTCATGCTCTTCAACATCTCTAGATGCAAACATGTTTCTATTGATTATACAATCAACATTGTTAAAATTTGACTCAAGAGCAACCAGCCCTCTAGGGATGGTGTTAGTCTTCAATTGAATGATATCCCTGCCAAACAAGGTTTCTTTTCCATCAACATTATAGACCAATGGTTCCAAATCAATATGTTGATCCACAAACTCACCTTGGTTCTACAAAAACCTTGAACACTGAGCATCATCATCAAATACTTGCCAATGTTTGATGTTATCAGGGACTGCAGGCCTAGTGAGTATTTCTACATCATATTCACAATATGGAGAAATGGTACAATTGTCAAATCTTGACCCCAACACTACTAGCCTATCTGCAATCATATTTAAACTTCTGTCATGATGAACAATGTTGAAGGAATCAAACATCTCAATCAGATCCCAAACTGTGTGTTTGTATTGTTTCATTCACTTGATTTTTTTGTTGCATACAGTTTTCTAACTTGTTTGACAACCAACTCAGAATATCCCTTTACAATGACATCCTTTACACCATACTTCCAAGAAATCCTCAGCCCTAACAATAATGCCTCATACTCAGCTATGTTATTGGTGCATTCAAAGTTAAGTTTGAAAGAAAAAACAAATTCCTCTTTTCTTGGAGAGATCAAAACAACACCAGCACCATTACCAAATTTGGAGCAAGCTCCATCAAATAACAAAGTCCATGGAGAGCCTACTTCTTCAAGACACTTAGACTGATCCATCTTGTGCTCCTTACCATCAGCAAACCCAACAAAATTATCAACATCAACATCAGCAAATAATACTTCATAAGAAGCATTGTTTGGATCCTCAATTAGATGCAACATCTTCTTCTCTCCATATAATTTTACAAGGCTACCTTCAATGGGAATGGTGGAAAAATACATATCCATTTGGACACTCCCTCCAACACTTGCAGCCCACTTTCTTGACAATAACATACCCCATTTGGTAGGGAAATCAACAATTACAACATCAAGTTTCAAATTCTTACCGGATAGGCTGCAAGTTGCACCACCAAACCTTTGACACACCCAACAACTGGCACTTCCCTGGAATCCATGGTAGTACACTTGCCATATACTGTTGTTACTTTGATATCTAACTCATTCATAACTTCCAAAGGCATGACATTGCATGATGCCCTAGAGTCAAACATACAATTATGTAGCAACCTGTCCTTGATGATCAAAGTTGTGAAGAAAGGGTCAACACTCAGCTGAGATTCAACCAAGGATGTTCCCAAATATACCTCTAGTGGTTCACCAAATTCTTCCAATGCTGATGTCTTTCCTACCTCTGCAATAGCAAGTGGAGCCTCTACAACATTCACATTCCTTTTCATGGCAGCCTTCTCCTCCTTCAATCCCAAATACTCAAGTGCTCTCTTCTTGTGCTCAGGGATTCTAAGTAGCTCAACAATTGGAACACTGACCTTGATTTGGCTCAAAACTTGAGCGATGTCATAGGGAATGTATTTAGGAAAAACAATAGTGGAAGGAGGGCTGGAAATTTCATCAGATGGCACAAGGTTTTTAACATTTTGAGCATGGGGTGAAGCATAAATTTTCTTGGGACAACAAGGCTCTTAGTAGATGTTTCTTTCTTAGGAACCTCTTTTGGGATATTAGAAAGCAATGGGGTTTTATTTTTGCCTGAGGCCCAGCTCCCTTGATAGCCTTACTTCTTGTGTTATACTCCTTCTCTTGGGCCACCACAACATTCATAAGCAGCTACCTATCCTCTTCCGAGGGTATACCTCCATCATACTTCTTGATCATCAATGCCCTCAAGTATTCAAAATCATTATTGGGCAGCTCAAAGGCTTGTACATTATCAATTTCTAAAACATGAGAAGGAGGAAAAAGATGTACCCATTGGATGCAATCCCAAAAGCTAGCAGTAGTCCTTGCACTTATCACTTCAGTGGATGTTGCTCCTTGACATGAGTTTGTAGGGCAGTCCATCATGCAAGCATCATCATCCGTATTACAATCATCATCTTCCTCTTCAATTTTCTGATCTGTTCCACATGGAGGATGGGGTAATAAACATCTATCACACCAGTCAATCTGATTTACATCATCAACAACAGCCACTCTAGCATTTAATGGATCAGGCACTACCTTACTTTCCTTGGCCTGAGATTTCCTATTTCCAAATCCAATAGGCCCTTTACCTTTGTCATCAAATCTCTACTCATTCCTATGGTGATTTCCAAATCTATCTTGTGCTTGTTTGCCTAGGCTGACCTTGTGAAGTTTTTCCAATTCCCTTCTCAGCTCTTGCCAACTTGTAGGAAATCTCTTTGACAGCCCCTACCAAAGTTTTCACCACTTCCTCCAAGTCTACACTCTTGCTTGCTTGAGGCTTCTCAGGGTTTACCAATTTAACTCCATCTCTCTTAGGAGGTTTCCCAACAGCCTTGATATTGTTCTCAATTTGAAGTGCCATGGTGAAGGCCTACCTTAAATTGCCAGGGTTCTTGTCCCTCAAGTAATATGCAGCCTTTTTATCAAATGCATCAGAATATTTTATCAAACAAGATTCATCACATGGTCTTAAATTCACCAGAAATCTCCTCAAAGTTTTATTGAACCTTGTGTTGAAGTCATGGACCGATTCATTTGGGTTCTTCTTGATATTCTCAAACTCTGATAAAAGGAACCTGGGATCAGTCTTGTCACCATATTGCAGCCTGAATGCATTTTGCATTTCAGCCCATGAATCAATAGAATTATTTGGCAAGGCCTTGTACCAATCCCTAGCATCCTCCTCTAAAGTGTGGACAAACAATTTAATGTACACATCCTCAAATCCAATTTCAAAATCCTCCATCATATTAATAAAGAGTTTCAAATGTTGATCACCTATTATGGCATTATTCCCTTGGAACTTTGGCAATCTACTTCTAACATCCTGAGGCACAACATTAGGATAACCAGCCATTCCCCTAAAATTTATTGGGCCAAAGGTATTGACCACAAATGGAGGCCTAGGTGGAGGTTGAGCCATGTTTCTGGTGGAGGTGATCTTGGGGGTGACACAAGCTGATGAGGAGTGTGAGGTCTTTGGGGCTCAAGAATGTGGTTCACAAGATTGGTATTCTCTAGGTGCTGATTTTCTTGGAAAGTTTTACTAGAATTGAAACACACAGGTGCAGATTGAAGAAGGAACTCACTAGGTACAACAGAAGGACCTTCACTAGTTGAAGTAAACAAGTTTATGAGAAGATTGCTTGAATCAGAATCACTGGAAGAAGAGTGATAATCCTCTATTAAAGGCTGATCTCTCTCACCAATGGATATTCCTTTGCTTGATGTCTAACCTTCAACAACCTTCCAAACTTTTCTTTCCTCTAAAACTGTCTTTCCCAATTCTTGAAATAATTTTCTACTTGGGTCTCTCCTGAAGAAAGATCTTCTTCCTTCCAGGTTTGTAGATTTTATGTGACAAACTTCACTTAATGTATGATAAGGTACTAGTATTTATCAAAAATATAACAACAAGGAGTCACCACTAAGGACTTTCACCCTAGTTTGTGCAAATGCACTATGAAGATCTATCAAATGACTACAAATATCAGCACTATGCAAAGCTTTAATAGATATGATCTTCTTTCATTCAATTTTTTAACTATGGTGCAAAGTTTGAAACAAAAAATTGGAGACACTTGAAAATATTAAACTCAAAACTATACTCTTCATTCTAGTCTTATAAATCTGATTAGAAAATGATGCTCAACAATGTAGTTGCACATAAATCACATAAAATGTATTACTAGGGCTTTGAAATACTAAAATATTCCCCTGAAATGGTGCCATTTGTGTTGGTATCCAAATTCATTCTCCTTTTCAAGCCGAGAAGCAAACATAGATTCAACAGGAGCTTAGAGGTAGATAGATCATAAATGTGTATCATTTTGTAGCTGGGGATGAAATCTAACTGACCCTTTGTTACTCGAGTTTGTGGAGAGATGGATAACACCTTAAAAGGATGTGATCTTATCCTAACTATTTTAGGTTGTGCCTTTCAACCAAGGTAAGAGAACCTATTTTGTAACCTCTATTATTGAAGGAGACGTGAGATACCTTTCTTTTGCAAAAATTTTATAGAGAAGACCTTGGGGAAAATATGATCAACACACCAAATCGACTCTCACGAGTTGTCACTTCCAGATTATGGGGATATTTTCAAACACAAGGCTAAGGTTACTGAAGACATTTGGAATCCTGATCTGTTTTGCATACTTTAGCAAATGGATTTTGTTCTTCTGTGGATATATAGAGAAAAACAGGGGTAGTTCAGGGTAGGATTGGTTATTTGAATAGTTTTTGGTGGGAGATCAAGAAGATAGATTGGACTTTTCTAGATCCTTGAGAAACTTCACAAAAATGGAGAACTCAATAACAGAAAGCTTCAAAATAGTTAAAACATTCCTTCAACTAGAAGGTGTGCATCAATGGAGGCCTAGACATGCACTTTTTCACACAATCTTTGAGATTCTAGCATGAAGGCTTGAGTTAGAAGACCCAATAAAACATCAAAATCTAAGATCAGTCACACTTGAGGTACACCCAGAGGCTTACAAACAATCTCTATCAATAGATGAAAGAAAAGTGATTTTAAATCATTTATTTCATTCCCAGATGAAAGCTCTTTTGAAAAATGAAATTGTAGATGCCACTAAACTATCACAAGGATTGAGATCTATGTGATTCAAAGAGATTTTGATACAAGATTGCAATAGGAACAAGAAAAACTACTTGCAAACATTCTAAAAGTGAAATAAACACAAAATTTTCCAAATATTTGACACAAATTAACTCAAAATTTATCAGATTCATCAGCAGGGGAGAGTTATTTAAACAATCTTAGAGCTTGTTGATGGCTATACACTTGTAACCAACTCAACATGAATGAAAATCTAACACAGAGGAAGTTAACTTGGTTTCTCAAAAGAAATTTTTCTCAGAGGATGAGCTTTTCTCAAAATTTTCGTGAAAATGAACCCGACCATTTGCATGAAAAATTCATGCAATATATACCTTTTACTCACTCACTCACTTTTCCCCTCAAATCTTCCCTCCAAAAGTGGAATATTCAAAGCACCTTTGCTTTGCAATATTTCTGAAAATGACATTTAACAAACTCACAAAAAGTTTGTTAGTTGTTCTTTCAAAAGGTGAATCATTACAAAACTTTCATCATTCTTCAAAGTGGAAGCACGTTTTTCATTTCCCATGCATGTAGATCCCTTTCATTTCATCATTTCAACTTTTCCTTCCCAATTTTTTACTCTGCAACTTTGGATATGGTAATTCACATTTTTCATGAACCAGAGTAAAAATTCATTTGAAAAATGCCTTGGATTCACAAATTGAACCCCAAATTGATTAATTCGGACCCTGCAAGGCCAAGATGACATGAATTGGTAAAAAATTTGATGAAGATTGATGCAAAAAATGCATCTCCAAACTTCCGGAGCTCAAATGGTGGCCAAATTGGTGAAATGCACAACTACCATCGATATGTTCCTCAACTTCAAATTTGAGCCCTTCACGTGGCAGATCCAGGTAAAAACGGGCCTCGAGATGTCTTTTTACCTTTTTACTACTTTTGGAAAATTTTGCACAATTTCTTGATTTCCTCCGCCGCTCCACCGATGAGATTTGAGTTTGACACGTGGTGCGCAATATGATTTGGATATGAGTCGTGGCTCAATTTTACACATTTTACATCTCTCTGGAAAAAAGGAAAATGTTTCACTTTTCCTCCGCCAGCCCACACCTCTCGCTTCAAGTTTCTAAAGTGGGTCCCAGTGGAACCCGGGTCCCTTTATGCCTTTAACTCCCTTTTCCCTCAAAGGGAAAAATTTTTCACTTTTCCTCCACCAGCCCGCACCTCCGCTATTGACTTCTCAAATGAATTTTGACTTTTTACCCTCGGGCTTGGGTTAGTTTGATACTTTGAGTCATTTGAATACAAGAGGAAAAATTTCCAAGTTGCCCCCGATGGTCCACCTCCCCGCCTCTTTGACTTTTCAAACTGCCACGTGTCACCATGGCGCACCTTGAGGCGGTCCCAAAAATTTGATACCTTGAACGAGCGTGGGCTCACCACATGTCCTATTCTAGTGAGATTTGTCTGAATGCTTGAAGCTCAGTGGAAGGCACCACATGTCATACTCGAGGTAGTCTCCTTTTGGCCATTGAAAATTCTAAGTAAAATGCAAAGCAAGCAAGTGGAGGCCTCCACGTGTCATCTTGGTGCTTCTTTAAGATGGTGCCCAAAGTGGAGACCCTGAATGAGTGTGAGCTTGCCACGTGTCCTGTTCCGCCAAACTACTCAATCGCAAAAATTTGTCCAAGTCCGGGCCAAGTAGTGGAAGCCTCCACGTGTCCTCCCGGTGCTACTTCAAAGTTAGACCAAAATTTGATTCTCAAATGAGCGTCGTTCACCCACGTGGACATATTTCTGAGTTGAGGCCTTTTATAGAATTTTTGAAGTATTTAGCTGAGCCATGTCCAACCAAAAGGTGCCACATCCCCTGTAGATGCAAGGATGCAAGTTTGACTGGGAGAAAACACGTCAAACCGTAAAATATAGAAACATGAGCATTTGAGCCTGAAAATGAATTTTTCTTCAATGACAGAGAGTTTAGATTGTTGCAAGGCTCAAACATGATCCTTAGGGACACATCAACTCATCCTTCTTCAAGTATTTCAAGGCAAAAACATCAAGAACACAAATTTGACTGTGGCAATAGAGGGAATGGGAAAACATGAATTTTTGAAAGGATAGAGCTTGGGGAACCCAAAATATAGACCTTTTCTAGAGGAACAAAGAAACTAGGAGACAAATATGGACCCATAGGTTGTTCCTTTCAACCAAGGTAAGAGAACCTATTTTCTAACCTCTGTTGTCAAGGAGACGCAAATACCTTTTTTACACAAATTTTATAGAGAAGACCTTGGGAAAATATGATCAACATGCCAAATTGAATCTCACAAGTTATCACTTCTAGATTATGATCTGCTTTCGTATACTTTAACAAATGGATTTTTTTCTTCTATGGATATACAGAGCAAAACAAGGGTAGTTTGGGGTAGGATTGGTTATTTGAATAGTTTTTGGTGGGAGATCAAGAAGATAATTGGAATTTTCCAGATCCTTGAGAAACTTCACAACAAGCAGAGAACTCAATAATAGAAAGTTTCAAAATAGTTAAAACATTCCTTCAACGAAGATGTGAATCAATGGAGGCACAGGCATGCACTTTTTCACACAATATTTGATATTTTAGCATGAAGGATCAAGTTATAAGACCCAATAAAACATCAAAATCTAAGATCAGTCATACCGAGGTACACCCATAGAGGCTTACAAACAATCTCTATCAACAAATGAAAGAAAAGTGATTTTAAATCATTTATTTCATTCCCGGATGAAAGCTCTTCCTGAAAAAAGAAATTACAGATGCCACTAAACTATCACAAGGATTGAGATATGTGTGATTCAAAGAGATTTTGATACAAGATTGCAATATAGAACAAGAAAAATTACTTATGAGACATATCTCGAAAGTGATATAAACATAAAATTTTCGAGAGATTTGACAAAAATTAACTCAAAATTCATTAGATTCATCAAAAGGGGAGAGTTATTTAAAAAATCTCAGAGCTTTTTGATGGCTATACACTTGGAACCAACTCAACATGAATGAAAATATACCACAAAGGAAGTAAACCTAGCTTTTCAAAAACGTTTTCTCAGAGGGTGAGATTTTCTCATGAAAATGAACCCCGACCATTTGCATGAAAAATTCATGCAATACATACCTTTTACTCACTCACTCACTAAACCCCTCAAATATTCCCTCTAAAAGTGGAATATTTGAAGCACCTTTGGTTTGCAATATTTTTGGAAAATGACATTTAACAAACTCACAAAAATTTTCTAGTTGTTCTTTTAAAAGGTGAATCATTACAAAAATTTCATCATTCTTCAAAGTGGAAGTGTGTTTTTCATTTCCCATGCATGTAGATTCCTTTCATTTCATTATTTCAACTTTTCCCTTCCTAATTTTTTACTCTACAACTTGGATATGGTAATTCATGTTTTCCACGAACCGAGTAAAAATTCATTTGAAAAATTCATTGGATTCACAAATTGAACCCCAAATTGATTAATTCGGACACTATAGGCCAAGATGACATGAATTGGTAAAACATTCGATGAAGATTGATGCAATAAATGAATCTCCAAACTTCCTAGAAATCAAATGGTGGCCAAATTGGTGAAATGCATAGCTCAAGTCGATCTATTCCTCAACTTCAAATTGGAGCCCTTCACGTGGAAGATCCGAGTAAAAATGGGCCTTGGGACATCTTTTTACCTTTTTAATACTTTTGGAAAATTTACATAATTTCTTGATTTCCTCTCGCCACTCCACCAACAAGATTTGAGCCTCGACACGTGGTGAGATGCAAAGGAAAATGTTTCAATTTTCCTCTCGCGCTCAAGTTTCTAAAGTGAGTCCTAAAGAGAACCACGGGTCCCTTTATGCCTTCAACTCCATTTTCCCTCAAAGGGAAAATTTTTCACTTTACTCCACCACCAGCCCGCACCTCCGCTTTTGACTTCTCAAATGAATTTTGACTTTTTACCCCCAGGCTTGCAGGTTAGTTTGATATTTTGAGTCATTTGAATACAAGAGGAAAAATTTCCATGTTGCCCCTGATGGTCCACGTCCCCACCTCTTTGACTTTTCAAACTGCCATGTGTCACCACGGTGCACCTCGAGGAAGTCCCAAAAATTTAATACCTTGAACGAGTGCGAGCTCATTACGTGTCCTATTCCAGCGATATTTGTCTCGAATGCTTTAAGCTCAGTGGAAGGCACCATGTGTCATACTCGAGACAGTCTGTTTGGCTATTGAAAAGTCTAAGTAAAATGCAAAGCAAGTAGAGGCCTCCACATGTCATCCCGGCACTTCTTTAAGATGGTGCCCAAAGCAGAGACCTTGAATGAGCGCAAGCTCGCCACATGTCCTGTTCCGCCAAACTACTCCAACTACATAAAAAAATTGTCCAAGTCTGGGCCAAGTAGCGGAAGCCTCCACATGTCCTCCCAACGCTACTTTGAAGTCAGACCAAAATTCTCAAATGAGCCCCATTCACCCATGTGGACATATTTCTAAGTTGAGGCCTTTTATATATTTTTTGAAGTATTTAGCTGAGCCGCATCCAACCAAAAGGTGCCACATCCCCTATAGATGCAAGGATGCAAGTTTTACCAAGGGAAAACACCCATCAAACCATAAAATATAGAAACATGAGCATTTGAGCCTGAAAATGATTTTTTCTTCAATGACAGAGAGTTTAGATTGTTGCAAGGCTCAAACATGATCCTTAAGGACACATCAAGTCATCCTTCTTTAATTATTTCAAGGAAGAAATGTCAAGAACACAAATTCCAACTATGGCAATAGAGGGAACGGAAAACAATTTTTTTGAAAGGATGAGCTTAGGAACCTAAAATATAGACCTTTTCTAGAGGAACAAAGAAACTAGGAGACAAATATGGACCCATACACGACATTTGACCCGAGGGTAGACTAAAAATGGCAACAAATACCAACCAAGCACAACCATGGGGAAGGATAAAATGACAGGGCCGTAAATCAATAAATTTCTAAGGGAACAAATGGGGCAAGATAATTTTGAGCACCAACAACATCAATCGCTTTGTTAATACTTACACCTTGTTTATCTTAAACTTGACTTAAGTGTTGACATTGAGTTGATCATATTATGATGAATTACCATTGAATTTTTTTTTACATAGGGATTATTTGTTTGTTGATCGGATTAGTTTACCGAACTTGTGTGATTGTTCCTTGTGATTTTTTTCATATTGAATTATATTTTTAGGAAAATCCTATTTGATTCCTTGATTCTTTATCATTCATTATTATTTGACCATTGTTGACACTCTTTTGTGACCCTCACGATCATTATGTTCTAGGTTTTTCTTAGGTTTATTATACCCTTGATCACATTTGACAAAAAACCTTTGTAAAACACTCCTTGCTATGCCCCCTTTAACAAGGATGAAATCTAAAAAACTAGAATGGGAAACATCTAACAAGAAAGGATCAAATCCTTTCATTGGTCACAATTTAGGACCCCTCTTCTCCATGAAAAAGGAAACAGAGGACATGATTGATCATAGTGGTGATGAATTAGAATCACCATGGATGGAGTTCGAGTTTGACCCTACTCAATTGGATGAATTCCTTTTTCTCAAAAAAGATAGATTACTTGCACAAGTTGTAGAATTAAGTGCCAAAATACCAAATGAACATGAATTCATTCCACCTACCAACAATTCCCATGAGGAAGAAGAGGAATAACATCCCCTTATTAACATGGATGAAATTTTAGGGCATGGAAAAGATTCTACTTCAAACCCTCAAAATGAAAAACACAAACGGTTATAAATTACCACTTATCAAAATACCTCGCAAGGTTAGAGTGGAGCATGAACACACAGAGCAACCTCCTCCACATGAGAACCAATAGGGACCTCAAAATGATGAAGTCACTATGCAAAAAAAAATACAAATCCTTAGTAGAAAATTAGCTTATTTATCTTCCCATGTGCAAAAGGAAATGAACAAAAATGCACATCGAGAGAAACCTAAGGTCAAGAATAGTGAACTTCACATCAAAAATCAAGGGGATGAAACACCAAAACATAGTCAGGTATATATGTCATCTTCCCCTACAAAAGATCAACTCCTCACACAAGAGTTGAAATCTATGAAAACTATACTCATGACCCTTAAAGAAAACAATGTCGGACATAGTAAAAAGTACCAATATAAAGAGCTATGTCCTTACCCCTTTGATAGAGCCGTGCTACAGACTCCATTTCCTAAGAATTTTGATTACCCAAAATTTGACAAGTATAAAGGGAAAGGTGACCCACAAGATCACGTCAAGTAATTTTACATGACATACCAATAAGTGTCTTATAGTGAAAACTACCTTATACACTTATTCCCATGAAGCCTAGGGAGTCAAGCTTTGGAGTGGTTTCTTCATATACAAAAAGGGTGTATCTTTATATGGCCTAAACTAGCGGAAATATTTGTGCAACATTTCTCATTCAATGTAGAAAGTGATGTTACCATGGTAGACTTATGTAGCACAAAACAAAGACCTAATGAGACCTTTGCTAGTTTCTTACAACAATGGTGGGGTTAGCTAGGTGATTCCCTTGTTTAATTCTAAAATATCAATTAGTTAGAATTTTCATCCCCAATCTAAATATGGACATTTCTTTCCATTTACAGAAGCATTGTGTCAATAACTTCAAGGAATTTATAGAAAAAGGAGGCCAAATCAAAAGAATTTGATAGCTAAAGGAACATTGAAACCCTTTTCAAAAGATAATCAAACATCCTTACCTATGGAAAAACCAAATTTCTTTAACAAAGACAAAAATTTAGTAGGAGATGGTATCACAAACTCTAATCGAATATAAGCAGTTTAAATAGGTCTTCCTTTTAGACTTACTAAAGGGCTTATTTAACCCCTAGTCAAATATCAAGTGTTTACACCTCTCACAGACTCTTGTCCATGATTTTGAAACATTTAGATGCTTTGAACATGGTCTAGTACCCCAATACGATACCCTTTATTCATAGCGCACCTAAACCATCATGGTATAAAGGAAATGTATATTGTGAGTACCATCGTGTCAAAGGCCACAAAAAAAACAAGTGCCTAAAAATGAGATACTTTGTCCAAGACATCATTGACAATGGAGAAATTGAGGTTTATTCACCCAAGCCTAATGAAACAACTAATCACAAAATGGGAATATTCGTGTAACCTTTCCTAAGCACGATAAACAGGAGAAGAAGAAGTCGATCAGGTTCGGTCTTCAAAAAGCTATAAACCGCTAATTATTTTTACACTCAAGTTGATAATCCATTTGAATCACTTATTGTTTGTGGTCATTCTTCTAATGAGCATGTGAATATTATTAGAATCAAGAGCAGAGATTGTGTTTTGGTAACACGACACTCTCATCTCATGATTCTAGAACCTCCTCTATCTACCCCTCAGGATAGTCAGTATAACCTCTTAGAACAACTTGAGAAGACCTCTGCTAAGATTTCAATATTAGATCTTCTCAAGATATCAAATGTACACAAATACATCCTTTATAAATTACTTCATGGGTCAGGAATGTTAATGGATATAGATCCTTCCCACCTTCAAAATGTGGTGGAAAATATCACACCAAGTGAACACATCACCTTTATTCATAATGAGATACCAAACAAATATCACACCCATAACTTACCTCTTTACATCGAAGTATTTGTCACTAGAATAAAAATAAAGAGAGTGTTTCATGGAAAAAGGGTAGGGGTTGAACATATGTATCTTGAAACTAATCAAATAGTTAGGACAAACAAAAGCAAATATAGAATCCCATATCATCACAATCACAACATACAAAAATGTAGAGCATGAATTGGCTAGCACCATAACATTGCCGATGGAAATAGAACCTACTGTCATAACACCAAGTTCCATGTCTTGTATTTGAATCTTCTATATTACATGCTTCTTGGCTACCCATGGATTCATGCCATGCAATTCATACCATAAACCTTACATCAATGCATTAAATAGAATCATGAGGGACACACCATCACCATTCAAGGAGATATGAAACCATTTTCTCACTACAGAGCTTTGAATAATTTTTCGCGCAAGGGTGCTTATGAATGTCCCTCTGCCAATATTGCTATCCCTATCCAATCTGAATATCTCACCTCACATGTGGATTCTAACAGACTAAGTTCTTGTTGCCTCAATGCTTTTATGTTTGTTTCTTCCTTTGATTCATCAGAGATGAAATTTCTTGAATATGGATGCGGAGAGTACGATATCCAATAATCCCTATTAGTTTCAGAACTATCCTTGTCATACAAGATAAAAGGAAAACCCAATTACTAATAGAAATGACCAAGAGATGAGAAAACCATCGGTAAGTTCCTACTTGGTGGCTTGTTAGCAGAAGAAAAATTATTGGAACCTCCCATAGTTTGGGTCCCCAAAGAAACTATACCTTCCTACTACAAAAATATAGAGTGAATAAAGTATAAGAGAGCCCGTTCCTACCGCACACTTTAAGATTGAAAGATATGGCATTGATATTACACTTTATGGATCTCACTCACCTGAGCGAGATGCTACCTCCTTTGAACGTGAGGATAACTCTTCTTATTCAAATAGTGACATAGATTCTTGTCATAGCCAATACGAGGATCTTTCCTCTATAAACATATTCCTGGATACCGTTTTCTTTACTATAACCCCGCTAAACCTCAATTTGACCTTGTTTATCCTACTCTCATTGATTAGGACCAAAAGAATCATGCTTTTATGGGAATTTTTAAAATGGCAAGGAAATTACATAATTCATGGGTATTCATGACAACATTCCCATTAGGGACCATAAAAAGGCTTCTACATTGACCTTGATACCTGTGCATACTTTGGGGAGGAGATTGAGTTACGTGGTCAAATTTTTTAAGAAAAATAGAGTGAAAAATTTGCTCCAAAAAGCCTCGGAAAAACAAAATTCCAAGTCACACAGTGAAAACCTCTTTGAGGTGCTTAATGACAAACCAATAGAAAAATCTAAGGACATTAAAAGTGACCATGTCAGGGTGAAAATATCACCGAAAACCCTTAGAAGAATATCTTAACCTCCCTCTTGATCCTACATGCATGGAGGTTACACCTAAGATTTTAGTAGAATAAACCATTGATGTCGACATTGGCAGAAAAGAACAACCTAAGATAGTCAAGTCGGGAGCATCACTTTCAGCAAAAGAACAAAATACTTGTGTCATGCTTCACAGCTAATTCTTAGACATATTTTCTTAGTCTTATGTAGATATACTGGGCTTGGATCCATCTTTAGTGGTGCATAACATTGTTGTGCATATAGAAGCAAGGCCCATTAAACAAAAGCTTAGAAAAATACATCCATGGGTGGACCTTCGCGTTAAAGAAGAGCTTGAAAAAATCTTAACAGATGGACTTATCAAACCCATTGATTATTTAGAATGGATATCCAATATAGTCCCAGTATAGAAAAATCCCATAGGAATTAGAATTTGTACCAAATTCAGAGACATCAACAAGGCATGTCCAAAAGATGACTTCCCTCTTCCTAACATTGACATGATTGTCGATTCAAATGTTGATGATGAAATTCTATCTCTCATGGATGGATTTTATATATATAATAAGATTAAGATCACGGAGAAGGACCAACATAAGAGTGCTTTCACAACCCCTCGGGTACTTTCTTTTATCAAGTGATTCCCTCTACAACCTTAAAAATGCCAGTGCAATATATCAATGAGAAATGACAGTGATATTCCACTATTTCTATACATATCCACAACCCAATTTTTTATTGGTTACCTAATCACTCGATATGATCTTATTTAGAAAGAGAAAGATATATATTATGTCATTTGTACTTTGATCACTTATGAGCTCAAGTACCCTTAAATTGAAAAGGCTTTCTTGGATGTAGTTTTTACTTTTCAAAAACTTTGTCATTATCTATGAACACTAAAACCAAGCTTATATCTAAATTTGACACTCTAAAATACTTGTTTTCAAATCCAACACTTACTAATAGGATGGATAATTGGATAATCCTACTAAGTGAGTTTGATATTTAATTTTTCTTTAGAAGCTAGTTAAGGGACAAGTGCTTGTATACTAATTAGCTAAGGCACCTTTACTTGAAATAGAGCCAGTGTGGCTAGACTGTTAGATGCATCATTAATATATATCAAAGAATATGTCATTTGAAAATACATTTTGATGGATCATTCACTTTCCATGGTTCAGGAGTGGGAGTAGTGCTAGTCACTCCTTTCAGGGACTTTATACCCCAGGATTTTCACCTCAGATTTCAATGTACCAACAACATAACAGAATATGAATCCCTCATCATTGGGATGAAGCTAGCTATCAAATGGAACATCCACCAACTTAAGGTCATTAGAGACTTGTATTTGATCATCAAACAGTTCAATGATTAATATAAGGTCAAGGATGAGAAGATCATCCCATATAAGAAGTTAGTGGAGACTCTCAAAGATTATTTTGTGCATATCACTTTTGAACAGATCCCAAGAGCACAAAATTGGCTTGTAGATGCTTTGGTGATAGTGGGTTCCATGTTATAGATTCTAATAGAAAATAATGACATACCATTTTTTGTTGAAAATATATGAAAATTTTCATATGACATGTCGAATAATGTCGGCCTATGAATTTTTTGTCCTTTATCCCCTTGGTATGATCCTATCTTTAACTACCTACAAGATGGTACATTTCCCCAAATATAACCCACTCTGAAAAGAGGAACCTTATCCAAAATATATCCCATTACACCCTCCTCAGAGGTACCCTCTATCGTCGTGGATATGATAGGAATCAGTTACATTGTGTAGATGTAACATAGTCACCCAAGCAACCAAGGAAGTACATGAAGGATTTTTGGAGCCCACACCAATGGAATGGTTTTAGCAAATAAAATATTGAGAGTAGGATATTATTGGTCGACCATGGAAAATGATTAGTGATAGTATGTTAGGAAGTGTGCATTATGTTAGGATTATGGGAACCTTATTCATATGATGACACAACCTTTGTAACTAATCACAACACCATGGTCATTTTCCAAGTGGGGACTAGATCTCATAGGAAGCTCACCCCTACCTCCTCGATGGTCATACCCATACCATAAGCGCCACAGAATACTTCACCAAATGGGTGGAAGTTTTTCCTCTAATATATGTTCTTGGGGTGTAGATCTCAAAATTTATCATGAATCATCTTAATAGACGTTACGACATCCATTCTGTCATTGTAGTTGAAAATGATAATTCCTTCAAGAACAATATTATGAAATCTCTATGCCAATGCTTTTAGATATGCCTAGAGTGGTCTACTCTCTATTATCCTCAAGGTAATTGAAAAGCAAAGGCCTCTCATAAAACCCTTGTTGGAATCATGGAAAATATGGTAAGTAAAATTGGTCACAATTAGAATTTACAAATCCATCCCATCCTTTGGGCTTATAGGACTTCCATCCACACTCCTACTTATACAACACTCTACTCATTATTTTTGGTACTGATTCCATCATCCTCCCTGAAAATTGATCTTCCCACCATGAGAATATTATAATATCCCTTAGAGACTCTGGAAAATATGAAGACTACCGCATGGCTAGATTGACAGAGCTTGAGCCTGCTAGATGAAAGCCACCTCCACACACTCAATAACTTGAAAGTGTATCAAAATCAAGTGTCTTGAAGATATAACAAATGAATTATACCTTGTCAATTTGAGGAAGGATATTTGGTGCTGAAATAAAACCAGTTCAACATTATGAAAGAAAGAGAAAAGAAGGGTAAGTTCAAACCTAATTGGTTGGGACCATATGTGATAGTGGAAAAATATGGATCAGGAGCATACAAAATTTTCTCGTCATAACATAGATGAGTTACACAAACCTATGAATGTCATGCACCTTAAGAAGTTCTATGCTTAAACATGGTGCAAAAATCAGAAAAAAACCAAAAACGTATTTTTTTAAAAAATAATAATAATAATAATCAAGAAAAAGTAAAGAGAAAATAGATCCTCCAAGTGTGAAACCACACAAATTGTGGCACTTTGGACAAGTCCTTTGGTGAAAATTTGTTTCCAGCGCCTTAGGAGGATTCATTGTTCACAAACATCTCACATCTAAGGGGTAAATTTGCTTTATCTAGAGATATTTTTTCACCTCTATTTGAGATTCCTTTTGAGATTGTCCTTTCGAAGCCTTGATCTAGTTGATCCTCATTTTATATATATGTGAAGATATTTCCTAGTACATTCCCATACTAATGTTGTGGGATTCTTCACATCTTCACTTTCCTATACATAACATGTGGCATCTTCCCTTGTAAATTCCCATCTCACACTTTGGGGCATCCATGTTTCTCTATTTTTCTATACATAGCTTCAAAAACTTTTAAAATTAAAAAAACATTCAAATATGTTAGAAAATTCCAAAAACATTCAAATATGGTTGATAATCCCAAAACATTACAAAACCATCTTGTAGAAAATACAAAAAAATAGAATATTGTTCCAAAAACTCCCTAAAATAATATAAAATGCATCAAAAATTGTCTCGTAAAAACATAGAAGTACGTGGCTTACTTGTTTTTTGTTTCTTGCTTTGCTTGTTTATTTGTACATTTTTGTATAGTTTTACTTGCTTTTTGTACATTTTATATAGTGTTTTTCTTAACATAATTCATATGATTGGTATGTTGTTTTCTTGATTAGATTCATTCTTGTTTATATTAAGTGTGTTTTGCATTATTGTCTATACATAGTTGTGTGTCAATGTTGTTTATTCTATAAATCGGTAGATTTGTTAACTTTTTCTTGTGCTTGTTTGTTACTTGTACATTTTTGTTATCACATCATCATCTATATCATCACATCTAACATCACATACATCATATATAATATCAATAACAACTAAGCTACATCATCATGAAAATAAACATCCAACATGTATGCTAAGATACTATCATCCTACCATATCACCAATGGGGCAATAGGGACCGCCTCATGTCCCCCCAAACCAATATCAAAAATTAAAAACATGGACAATCATAAGTATCTCATAAAAATAATGTGATATCATCTAATGTTATCTCATAAATCAAACACATGTGATACAATCATACATCATAATAAATTCCATGTCAATGTCCGGATATAATGTATCTCTATCCATAATCATCGGATACACAAAGTATGCCATTATGGGCATAGATAAAAAATGTTCCTTCATATCGAGGCATAACTAAATACAATACATATAGATCATCTCAAAAATGTTCCTTCATATCAAGGATTACATCAAAAATACATCATCTATGAATACATCATCAATAATAGAGTCATCCCTAGCTCTCTCCTACCCCAAGACTACCCGGCCTTGGTGGTGGTGCTGTTATCTTCGAGGGAACTTGTAGAAATCTCACATGATTGATATGACCTATGTGATCTTGATTTAGAACTTACAATATCCAACTGACTAAATGGAATCACTCGCTACCTCTCTGGGAAAGATGCATGATACAAATTCCTATAGTATGATGCATTGCCACTATATGTGGCTAAGTCAATGAAAAACATCTGTCATGTATATGCTACTATAAAGAACCCGTCTCGAGCACAATATTCTCTGTTGTAATCCTCACCACATCTTCCTAAGCCTGAGTCCACTCTGTGATCCATCGAACCTACTCGCCACTAGCTGATCTCTCTCATTATGTAGCTGATCCCACCGAGCGGTCATATGTTATACCTTCATCATCAATGTAATTGAGTCGCTTGGAATCCTAATGATCCATCTTAGTGATTGTTCTCTGTAAGCCTCTATCCATCTCCCACCAGATGGGGTATGTGGTAGCATCCCCCATACATCTCCACCTCCACCTCCTCCATCCCACCCATCCCCGAGAAGACTATGTAGTGGACTAACCACATTTGGTGGTGACAATGGCACTTATGGTATATAAATATGAATATGTGGCATCAGCTATACTGGGACCTATGGGCCAACTAGATGTAAAGGTATTTAAAATGGGATTTTTTTAATACAAAAATCTGAATCTATGCACCCTATCCCTATCCCTATCCACGGTTGTGGAAACCCCTGCTACACTAATCTGTTGAGCTATGGCTCTACAAACTCTACATTGTAAACCCTCTATAGCTATTGTGGTACCAACATCTATAACACCCTATGGGATAGTCAACCTCCTAGGAGCACTAAAATGTACCATGCATGATAGTCCATTATCTCCCCTAGATCAAAAATATGTGGTAAGGGAACCTATAGCATTTTTTAAAGCTAGCCAAAGCTCATGTTGGTCTGATAAGAGGGCCAATGTCAAATGTCTCCCTAGAATGGTGACCGTACCACATCTCATCACTAGGGATACCCCGAACTTGGGCAAATTGTCACCTGGAAGTGATCCACCATGTACCACTCTATGATATAATCTTGACTTTCGATAAAGAAATTCTCAACTACCGCTATGCTCAATTTTGTATCATCCTCAACCCACTAATAAGCTCTATAAGGGCACCAAGTAACCATGCGCAACTCGCAACTCATCAAAATAACATCTATAGACATTTGTATCTCCCATATGGCCCTGGATGTCATCACCCACGAACGCACATCCTATCATCAAGGTCTCATCTAGAGCCCAAACTCGAATACCTCATACAAGGCCATCAATGGCAATATGATTCCATGCCCATATATATAAAAGAGTAGTTGGCCCCACGGTCTTATGATCACATGGTAAGTAATAAGATAAAGATCCCAATATAAGTGTGCTAGTAGTCACTATCCCAAGCATTATCTTTCACCACCGACTAGTCCATGAATCACACCAATCATGCGTAATGGAAAATAAGTACCCTTTTTGTCGTAGTAGAATCCCACCGACAAGAGCCATAAAATATATAGCTACACGAGATAACCAAAGATCCTATAAGCACCTCTATAAATGCACTTCCATACCCTTCTGGGGTATGTTCTAGAAGCCAAACATATCAATGAGACACTATGTAATATGGGCACTTTAACAATCATAGTCTATCAATCAGGACCTAGATCGAACTCTAATAATCTACCACATCCTCCAAAGTTGTTATGGCCATCTCACCAATAATGAATTGAAAAAACTAAATTGTATTGTTCCATATCTCAGCCTAAGGCTTTCGTGAAGACTATGATCCAAAGTAATTTATGGCATCTACACCACATAATAAAGTCTTCTCACGTCTAGGGTTTTCTCTAGGTATATCTTCTTATATCGAGTGAAGGTCTCCTGGAAAGTGCACAACCTCGCATACCACTCGTGCGTCTCCAAGACAGGTAGGTCACTCTATAAGATCCAGCAAAAAAATCATTAACATCATTTCTTCTAACACGTAGTATCTAATTTTCTTCTATGCCTCCTTATGTTCTTCTAAACATTTCCTAATTTCTTCTAAGGTAGCCAAAACTAACTTTTTCCCACCAACACTCTCTTTTCAGCACATGCACACCCAATTTGGTGCATGCATACCTAAAAACTTGTCAAATCATCCCCTCACACATGTGCACCCCATTTGTCATATGCGCCCCCACACACATGTCCATCTTTCACCAAAGCACATGCATACCCCATTTGGCACATGTGCACCCTATGAGCCACACATACACTGTCATGCCACTTTCTATCTGCTAATAAATGTAATAAATGAACTTGAAATGAAAAGTTTTTATTCAAATACCTAGGTTCCATCACCAAGATGCTGCATGTACTCTCGAATGATATTTTTCGTCTCATCCGGACTCTAAACTTGAGCCATCTCTCCCACACGTTAGATAAAAATCAATCAACAAACTAATAGAGTTTGGTATAAAATAACTTGTCGCAAAGATTTACCCCCCCTATGGCTTGGTATATATAGGCTGTTTTGACCCCCTCTTTGATTTTCACTTGTTGTGATGATCGTGGGAGTGGGAGGTGCTGTGACCGCCAAGATTGTTCACTTTTCTTCTACCACCCATCGTGATGATTTTTTTATTAAATAATTGTTTATCATCCGGTTTTGCTCTATGCTACTGGGAATGTTTTGTACCTAGCACCCCTTTCTTCTCCTCGTGGCATATTTGTTTCTTCCAAGTGATCTTCTCTACGATAATTCATCTAAAAAGAATCAAAATTCATAAAAAAAAATTACAAATTCAAAAATCCAAAACATTGGTAAAACATTTAAAAAACCAAAAAATGGGTAAAAATCATTTAAAATCTAAAAAATTATAAAAATCAGAATTTTTTAAAAATTGGTAAACAACATACACACAACTAAAATCTATGTAAAATGCATTGTACTCAAACATCAAATATTTTTGTATAAAACATATTTCTTTGAATCTCACCTGTTCTTTCAGGCGCGACTCATGGATCATTTGGATCCACCCTCCATAAAAAAAAGTTGGTTTTCTCACTATCTATGTCTTCCATTGTACAAACACATTGCTTAGGGTAGTTTATTAGAGAATGATTTATTTTTCATTGGACTTATAGATCCTTCACTTTTTCACCTCGCACGTATCCTTTCTTGAGGTGTCATTCTTAACCCTTGCTATTAATTTGCATAGGTCAAAATCAAATCCCGAGAGCAAAAACAATTGTGTAATTGTCTTGAACATTGTGTGTTTGTACTTATTTCCTTATTAGTTTAGCTTGTTTAATTTATCATATTACATTACATTCTGTATGGTGCATTAAGTTAGTGTTTTTGAAATGAATAAATGTTTGTACTATGTCTTTTCATGTCATTTTACAATTTTATTTTTTGTGTATATTTAAATAAGGACAGATGATGTAGATCACTTGCAATCTAATAATATAATGTGGTTTTTTACATCAGTTGGATGAAATATATTCACATCCCCTTTGTCCTCATTTTTATTCCATATCATTCTCTTATATCAACACTATTCTTCCAACTCACTTAGGGCAATAGGGATCACCTATTATAAATCATTTATACATATCTATTAAGAAAAGCATTTCTTGTGCTTCACAACGATACCCACATGAAATTTTCAACAAAAGATTTTTACTATTATTATGTAGGGATCGGGACCACACCTCTACTCTCTATTCATATTTTGTATGTCACCATCTATATTCAATTCCAATGGGATTTTCCCCCACTTTTGTCTTTTCTGTTCTTCTTTTCGACCATCGATTGACCTATTTCATCACCCCATCAACATTCGAGGGGACATCCTTCACTCTACTAATTTTTCTTCTATCCCTTCAAAAATTTACTTTTTTACTTTTCTACTATCTTTGAAGTGGCGTCGCTTACGCCACCCTAAAGAGGGGAAAATTTAGACACCTACAATCTAGTCTAACAATTTTAATACCTAATTTTTACTAACCATCCTATTTCTCATAAAATAATGACAATTCATCAATAAATCATTATTGTACCTCTCTCATCATCAAATAATGACATTTCACTAATCAATTAGCCCTGTTATCACTCGGATGCCAATTAATGACCTTTTGTTAATTAATGTCCGCTTCTTCCTAGGTCGATTAATTATTCTTAATTAATTATGATCTGGTAAGATAAATCGATAAATCATCATTTATTGAACCAATTCCTATCTTGGAATATCCAAAATCATACGAAGTTTCTTCTAAATCCTCTATAGGCATACCCCTTCTAAAAATTAATCACCTTTGATTAATTAGTCCCCCTTTCAACTCCCACAAAGTGCACACACTTTATTAAACATACATGGCCTTTGTGATTCCTCTTTGGGGTTTATCCCACATTTATTAATTTAGCAGCTTCTCCGACCTAGTAAGCTATATAAGAAACCCCCCTCCTTACCTTTCTTCTTACACCTTATTTTCCCTAGGATGATAGTCTTTTCTTGTACCAAGAACTACCCAAGGCATCTTGACACATCACTTAGCATGATTTGAGAACTCACCCAAAGCATGAGAAGGGTACCATGTCACTCTTTTATGGAAGATTTTTCATGGATTTATCATGAAGAGACATCTAATCCTTAATCATAACAACCATACCCATAACAACCATAAAAAGATAAACCATAACTAGATCTAGATCAAAACCATATGAATGAATGAACTAAATAATAACCAAGATAATATTTATTATGTAAGATCCAGTTATAGATAAGTCAACAACCAATATCCATCCACAAATATCCATTGTATTTATCATCAGTAAAACATGTAAGTGAGTACATTCACAAACGTATCACCATAAGTCATGCACAATCATAAAATACAAGCGGAATTACAATAACTATGAAAATAAATAAATATGTGTGTGTGTGTGTGTGTGTATGTGTGTAAGGACTTTTCCTCCACCACCTAGACATCCTCAAATTAGGTTACATGCTAATATTAGTCACATGTATCTACAAGATATCCATGGAAGCATGTAAGCTCCTCTAATAATAGATCTCCTATAGTTAACCCCTAGTTTAAATCCTATTATTAGCTCAAAACACTACATGTCACTTGATCTTCCACTCATCCCAAAATAGCCTAGCATGTCTTCCAAGTCTTCCAACAAGATGTGCTCTACACTCAATCCATTCTTAGCCCATCCATGCAAAATAGCTAACTTCTTAAACTCTGAGTTTCCTTGGTGCGCCTTCCTTCTCCTGGACTTCCACATGAACCTACACACCCCTTATCCATGTTCCTTTATCTTATGTGCCTTTCATACTTAGGCATAAAATATATCCAACCAACATTACCCCACACTAGCTTCATTGTTGCCCTTAACAATGGGTAATCATGCCTTATCTCTTAAAAATAAAGAAAAAGGAATAAATGAATGTTATGTGCATAATGAATGAATAAAGACCCCAAATAATATGGGTTCCCTACTCCTCTGAAGTAAGAAGTAATTTAGGATATTCACTTTTGATCTCTACCTCTAACACGTTCTAATCACCGATCGGCCTTTTCATCTTGTCGGGGATATCTACGAGTAATCATTCTATATTATCTATACTCATGTCTTCACCCTCGTTTTCTAAAACTTTAAGGATGTTTGATAGAATTAAAATAATCATATCCATCACATCCATGCTTCACACTATGATCTTCCCAATATATTTTATTCTATCTTTATGAGGGTCCCGAGCTGCTATGAGCGCATCACATTTTTCTCGCTAGTAATGTCACCCTCTCCTTGCACCTAGATGTTTCATCATTATTTGTTACAAGGATTGTATTATACTCCACCGATTCCTTGTCTTGATTATTGTCTCAGGATATATGCACATATTCAACAAAAATATGCCTTTTTCATTTCATCTTTCAAGTTCTAGAGCAAAGACACATAGCCTCGTGATTTGGCGCGCTATTGTTTCTTTCATTATTCCCACATGTGTTGTAGCATTCTACGTTTTTGGCATTCATATTGTACCTTCATCCAACACCATGTTATCCTATGTGTGCACGTAAAGCACAACAGATGGAAATCTTTGAGCCACCTTTTCCTCATATTGATCGCATGTGCCTTCACCTCACTTTGTATTTTTCCTCTATCAATCATTTAATCTCTACTTATTTATCCTTTCTATCCTCTAACAAAGTCTGAATTATTTCTACCTTATCTATATTTCTATGTGCAACCTCTACAGATACTTTTGTCAATGCATTACTTACTTGTTCATTTGAAAACTAAGTCAACTTGAGTGTTACATGGTGGGATTGTGGGGCATTTTACATCCTCTTAGAAACACATGAATATTTAAACACATCAAAATTAGGCTCATCCATGTGAGTGTGTATATTCCATGATAACTGGTTATGAGTACGTGTGGTGGCCATCTCGGGATCCATCATCGCCCACCCATATAATCATTCCTTTACAACAAGTACTGAACCTGGCATGAATTACCTTCGTCATGTCATCAAGATAGCTAAGATTCTAAGTTTGTACCATCTCCTATTCCATGGGCTCATGTATGCACTCACCTAATTACTCTTGTGTTCCAAAGACCCACATTTTGTTTACTTCCTCTTCTCCCGCTGAATCCTTATTCATGTGCACAACATTATATACTATCTCCGTGTCTCCACCAATAACACTTTCACGTTTAGGTCCTTGCATGACTACACTAGGGACATCCTCATCGAACAAAGTAGTTACTTTCCACCTATCCCCTCATCCTCTCGACCCTCTAGACTAGCCGTGGAAAAATATTCGTGTGCACTTTTATGTGAGGGCTGCTCTTCATCACTATCCTTAACCGGAATATATCTTTTCCTTTTATTTCTTTCTTCCTCAACCTTCTTAACCAATGTTACACACAAGTGACCTCCTTAGTGGTGTGAGGGATAGAACCAGATTTGCACTGTATGCCTTCTACGTAATTTTCCCTCTCATGATTAAGTACATGTATTTTCATCTTGATCTTTTTCTTCCTCAAGACTTTCTTCAAGAATTCAATTCTTTGTTCTTCCTACCTTGGGGGTGTATGTTCCACCGAAATTCTTTTTCCCATAGTTTGTTTTCCCTTCGGATGACCTAGTAAAGACAAGTCCTTTCTCTGTAACCACCTTTCCAGCCTTGAATCCACGGCCTTAGGTACACATATATGTTCGTAGGATCAATATTTCCCACAACCATGACCTCTAGAGTTATGTCAATATTGTATATTTCCATTGTCTCCACATACACCTCCTTATTGGGCCATACATATGTCTTGTGCATAATATGAATGTTTGCATCTACTTTGTAGCATCAAACTATAGCTTCTATGCATTGTGTAACCTATTTACCAAATCCTTGAAATAATGTGTAGTGAAAGTGAAAGGTAACTTACACCAAGGGCTCTTCTCTCCCATCTTCATGAAGAATTTTCCCAAAAAACAATCTTGGTATGCTATAAAATTTTCTTTTCCATTTAATAAACTAGGCATCTCGCATGACATGCTCCAATTTTCTTCAAATTCCCAACACAACCTCCTAAACCACTTCTCCTAACACTCCTTATAAGTGTTTGAAATGGAACCATGACATGTGTACTTAAAAACTTCTTCGTAGGTGATTTATTCTCCATGGGATATTCCCAAAATTTTTCCTTCGGTCCATCAGGCACACCTATTTCACTAAACACAATCAATAGTAAAATAGCACCCTAGGTTATCTTATCACCCTTATCATATTGGGTACGAGCCTGCGGCATTAGGTTCTCCACAATGTAACATTTTATATTACAAAGTAGGTCTTGTTTGCCATTTTGTGTGCTATATGCAGCCAACACTTATTAACCTCTTTCCACCTTTCCAAGGCACCCATTTTTCATCTATCTAAACACATCACTACCCTTGTCACCAGGTCATCTATGCGAGTGATGTTGAAATATTTACTCCCCTTATTCTAGTGGTACATGGTGACTATTTCCTCAACCCCCTCACCATATTATATGTTTCTTGCAATATTTGAACCCGAGTCACACAATCCTCTGACATTTCAAACCAAACTTGTTGTGCACGCGATACATATGTTACTAGTAAAAGTGGTTGGGATTTATAAAGAATGATAGCTCATAAAGTTGCATGATTCCTCTGCTTTCCAATAACATGCGCACCGATGTGTCCAAAACCATATTTCCATCTATCGACCTCCTTTTTGTCTTACGGATGGTCTCTGCATTGATATCATTAATGCTTTTCTTAGTCTTGTGATTGAAGTCACTAATCTTGCACTATGTTAAGTTTGACGTCCATGACATTCCTTCAATCACCCCCTCGGGGTATTGCATTTATACAAACAACTATTGTGATTCTTCCTTAGTTTCCTACTCAATAATTGGAGCTTGCCTTAGTACCATTTCTCATTTGAATTCACAGTACACTTTGTAACTTAAAATTTTTCTCTACCTAATCCTTGTACTCCTTGGACTCAAATGAAACCCTTCAATATTTTTGGTCTATTTTTCCCTAGCCATGATTTTGTCTTCATAAAACCCTAACTGTGTGAACCCGCCTTAAAAATACCCAACTAGCTCAATATAACTTTTGCGTAGAGTTCTATTAATGACGTGCCTCAAACTCACCTAGTTTTCTGCTCACAGATATCTCATCGAACTATATTTTTCGTCACACTTCACAACTTGATAGCTCAAAGAATTTAAGGTAACAATAGCATTGCATTCACTAAATTTATAGGATAATTAGAAATTCCCCGCGTTAATTTATACTCAACAACCACTGTATGGGGAATTAATTCTGCTTCCTTACTCTTCTGTGCGTTACACGGTGTACTTATATGCCTAACTCATCCATGCCTCATTCATGACCAAATAGCCTCTGATGTTTCAGCCTACCTCATAATAAAGTGAGTGTCCATCCCTCTACACATGGTCTTCAATTTGTGAAAATTTCTTGAAATTATTCTCCAAAACTATCTTCACTCTAAGATCCTGTAATTTTACAATGCACATCAATCAGTAACAAGGCACTAGTCAATTCTTCTTGATCCACCCACACTAAAAGTATGTGCAATCCTTTTCGCATGAATTCAATACATAGTAATCATCAATGGGTGTGCGAGTACACTTATTACATCAAAACACTTGAACTAAATTGACAAAGCATAGCAACGCTAAAAGAAAACACATATAAAGGGAATGCATTAAAGAAAATATAATATAAATAGAAATAATCTCTTATTAAAAACACCAAGAAGACTTGTTTATAGAAGGGATTCAACCTAATCCCATTGAAATAAATGGGTAATCATGTTCCATCCAACACTTGTAACTAACAAGTTCTGAATCAAGTATATAAGTCACAACATATAGTCCGCTAAACTAATGCACTTGTAACTTTCCATGATGACACAAAAACTTTGAATCTTATAGAAGAATCATATGGCCAGCTTCAATCTTCTTATTTTTAATATGTCTAGCATGTCATGCCTTCTACCTAAATTTTTCTATCTTACGGATCCAACGAGCTACACTTTGCCTTTCATCTAGCTGCATTAGTTTATCAAAGCACTCTTCAAGTGCTTTCTCATCATCCAAACCACCTACACTCACAATACATAGGGAAGTTAGCATAAATTCCACTAGTAAAATAGCCTTCGACCAAACACCAAGCTGTAAAGGTGTGGCCTTATTCAACCTCTTGTAGGTTGTCTGTATACCCAAATTACAAAAAGACTTTATCATCCCAATTTTTCCTTCCAACATCACAAATATTATTCAATGTATGGCCCAAATTTTATTGAAATCCTTAGTAGTGTCATTGCACGTGGGTGATAGGGTGTTGTCTTATGGTGTGCCACCATAAATTCTACCGATAATATCCCGGTGGTCTCATTAATAAAATGAATTCCCCTAAAATTGTTCAGATCGGTGGACATGCATACATGTTGATTATGTTCTCCCACGAAACCTTATTGTTGTGAATTCTGATGGAATCATGTGTAGGTGCTACGTTTGCCAGCCTTGTAAGATAATTTGTACAAGTTATAATGAAGTACGATCTAATCCTACACATGGGTGGGGAGATAGGACCAAAAATTCAATTACCCATTTTTCAAAAGGTTTTGTACTAGTAATAGGTCTTAAAGACATTTCATCTCTATGTCCAGGATTTCTAAGGTGATGAGAATGGTCACAAGCCCTACAATACTCTATAAAATATTTGTAAATTGTTTCCCACCAAATTCCTGCCAATTGAATCTTGCACATACTAGCATTTCCTACATAATTTCTACCTGCAATCCCACCATGAGCTTCCTTCATAATGGCACTACTCTCATGCTCAAGTGCACAATGGAAAAAAACCTCATCTTGACCTAAATTGTATAAATCTCTATCGATTAACATGTAATATGTGACACGTATAGAAAGTTATTTCATCTCCAAAGCTTTCATCCCTTTCAAGTGCCAGACTTATATGTAGGAATACAACAATATCCTCTAAGTCATGGGGAACATAGTTTAACCTAAAAAGTTGTGCATTTGACATTGTATCCTAAATTTTTTGTACATCCTTTCCTGAGTTAATCCTTGATAAATGATTTGGTCTTGAGTTACTCTTTCTTGGCTTCACTACTACTATAAAGTCAAATTCTTGGAACAAGAGAATCCACCTGCATATGCACCCTTGCAAAATAAAATTATTGTGAGATAGATAAGTGTTATATTATCTCGTATAAAATATGAATGAATTTTCCAACAAGTATTTCCTAAATTTGTGTAATGCATAAATCATGGAAAATGCTTCGCACTCCGTAGTTTTATAATTTTGTTCATTGGGGTCAATTTCTTGCTTGCAAAGAAAATAGGATGATCAATAATACCCTCTCTAGGATGGGCTAATATTGCACCAATGGCCATGCTAGAGGCATCCACATGCATATGGAATGGTTTGGTCCATGAAGGAAAGCAT
Organism: Taxus wallichiana var. yunnanensis; assembly: GCA_018340775.1. Taxonomy (NCBI): domain Eukaryota; kingdom Viridiplantae; phylum Streptophyta; class Pinopsida; order Cupressales; family Taxaceae; genus Taxus; species Taxus wallichiana. The sequence goes on along the minus strand of CM031239.1, from coordinate 233,768,995 downwards.
AAAATAGGCACAAAAGTAAGCCTTTCCTTTAATGTCTCAAACGTGTGTTGTTGCACCTCACCCCAATGGAATTTTCCCTTACTCTTTAACAATTCCTCTAAGGGTGTGGCTATCCTAGCATAACCCTTGATAAACATCCTCTCGATAACCTCTATTTCCTAATTATCCACACACCTCGCTCTGGTTAGTAGGTTCCTCTAAGCCCAAAATGACAACAATATTAGTATGATCTACCAATAAGCCCTCTTTACATATGATATGTCCCAACAGAGTTCCAAAGGGTGTAGGCAAAACACACTTCTTGATGTTTAGGGAGATTCTCAACTGTTGGTACCTCTCATACATAGTCTTAAATTATTGCAATGATATTTTACTAGCCCATGCATAATCCAATCATCCAATTAAACCTGCAAAACTTATGATTGAAGTCTTCGAATGCTTTCACAACAATGTAGGAAAATAATGTAGGCACACTCTTCAATCCAAAAGGCATAACTGTGTATGCAAAACTTCCCCACTTAGTGGTGAAATTTGTCTTCTCTTGATATTTCTTTGCAATCCACACCTGATGATATCTAGAAAATTTATCGGTGAAAGAGTATATTTGAGCCCTGTAACACCTTTAAAAATATCCTCTATAAATTGTGTGGGAAAGGGATCTATTAACAAAATAAAATTCAACTACCTATAATCCACATAGATCATTATCATTCCATCCTTATTTATGTTTATCACCATAGAAATAACCCACTTTGACTCCTTGATGGGATCAATGATTTCTAACTTCAACATCTTGTCAATATCTTCCTTTACCTTGACGTGTAGATTAGGATTCATCCTATAAGGCCTCTTCCTAACTGGACGTGCACCTTTATTTTTATCCTCATCTCACCCAAAGAGTGATGTACCCATTTCAAATCATGATAGCCTCTAGGAATCATTCCTATAAGTCATGCAATAACTCAATTATTTTTACAACCTTTGTGTCAAACTAGTAATCACCAATAAGTGCCTTCTTGGGTTCTATATTTGTTCCAATGTTGACCTTCTTTGTTTTCATAGGCTCATAATACGTGCATACCTACTAATCTACACTATCTAAGACCTCGATAATACCCATAGCATGATAAACATCCAGATTCTCCACTTCCTCATCATCAATCATGTAAACTAGTTTACCTTTCTCCTTTTCTATCTAGGTGCACCCAAGTTGTTCTTCATCTATTTCTTCTTCTTCAAACTAGGCCTCTAGATATTACTCACCTAGTAATTCCTAGATAAACACCTCATCCTTTGCACTATCTACCATAGTTAAGTGCTTCATAATAAATTATGCCTCATTTACTAGTGGTTTAGTACAAAAATAGTCAAATGTTTGAATCATACCCGTAGTTCATTATATCCAATTCCTATTTCTCTATTCAATGATGCATAAACATACCATGCACCCTCGATACATATGCAAAGTGAAGTAGAGCTTATGCACCCATAATGAAGGTGGTAAGGCCTCCTTCCCCTCTATCTAGATTATTTCACACTCTCGAACATGATATGAGGTGTTGGTCCCCTATGAAATTAACAAGTCTTGTTAGGCACATTACTTTTTATAAATCTAGTAAAGAAAGCATTTCTCACCTCTCGCGACTCTAAAATACTATCTCTCTGTATAATCCACTAGCGTGTCCCTTTCCCATGCAAGGTACATACCTGCATATTCCTTCTCTCCACTTGATATTTCCACTAGGCTTCCATAGTGCACAGAAATACATTAGGATTTCCTTTACCAGTGTACCTTGGTACTGGTGACTACCTAAGTGCCTAACATAGCTCATCCTTCTTACACAATTAACTACATTCTTTATCTCATGCCTAACCATTTCATAATTCCCATGAACCTAGTTTTCACAAGAAATGCTGGTTGTATCACTCATATAATGTGCATCATCCCATTAAATAACACCTTCCTTTGATGGCTCAAGCACTTCAGGATCTCTAATGGTGCACACATAAATTCTATTAAGGTCCTCCTCGCTTAATGGCTCCACATAAGGTGTAACTTTTCCATCTATCAAAGGAATGATCACGTACTCTTCCTTGTTATCAAAGTTGATGTAACCTTTATTAAAGCACATATCAAAATTATTCACGTAGTAGTAAAGGGCACCCAAGTAAAGCTGGAAAACATTCTTCTTCTTCAAACACCAAAACCTCAAAGTCCCCTATAAACTTGTCCCATTGAATAGTAATGGTTGCATCCTTCAATACTCAATGGGAATGGCTTTATTCCTATTTTCCATATAAAGCATATTTGAAGATGGTTGTAATGGTTATGTCCTAATCTAATTCCACATGTCAAAAGCTAGTACATTTACTTATGCACCTATATCAATCAAGATGTTACTAAAAAACCATCCATCAAAACTCCATTCAAAGTGATCTCTTTATCGTACTCAAGACTGTGAGGTGGTAATGTTTCATGCAATATATGTCTCTCATGCTTAACTCCAACACACGGTACCTTCTACCTTAACCATTCCCCTAATAAAGGAATAATTTTTTCTTGGCAAAACCTCTTACAAACCTTCTTTAAGTCATCAAAGTATTTCGAGGAAGCTCAACCGCCTTATCCTACTCTAGCTTCCATGATCGTTGTTGTTTCAAGCATTTTATCTCACCTGAAATTTTCTAATAACCTCCATAGTTTCTGATAGACTTCCTTTTGATGAGTAGGATCTGGATACTTTGCATGTAGTACCTCCTATTTTGTAATAATAGGTTTCTACTTGAGTATCATGTGTGTGCGCAACATTCACTCATGTAGTCACCAAACACATGTATTATTTTAGGTCGTGTACTATCTTTGACATCCACTAATCTTCCACAACGCATTATTCTCTAACCATTCCCCTGGTCTTATCCTGCGTATGATATTTTCTCATGTTATCATACAAATTTTGGCATTCCTTGAACTTTTTATTATTTCCATACAAGGAGAGAATAATTTTCGGAGGGAATTCATGCCTATAATGATAAGGGGATGCGCATGTGAAACAAATCCCTCGTTTGAATTGTCCTCTTACACCACCGCGATTTTGGCCTTTAAATCCTGTTATCTCTTGAAAGTGCACCCTATAGAGAGATGGATGCAAGTGTTCTAAGCTTGAAAAATTGATATCTCTCTTTTGTAGATACAATGGAAACACCTCAGGTCTGTGGGTATACCTATTTTGAGGTGAGTCTCAGTATCAAGGTCGGTTCCTTATTGATGTATCCTAAACTAATTTTCTGGGGTTCGAGGGTGGAATATGATTGTAAATGGATTCAAAAGCTGAGGGGTGATACACCAATTTTATCGATGTCTTTGACTAAGCACATGCACAAGCCAATAGCTTTTTCTGCAGAATATTTAGGGAAAAATTTGATTTATTGAGGGAAAGTATCACAAAAATACTGTTAAGTTATACATGCACCTTAATATCATGTATAAATTACTGAATTTGCAATAGGGTAAGATGATTAACAAGGGAATTCAACATTCAAAAGGATTAATAAAACATACACAAGACAGAAAATAATTGGAAAGGTAGAATATACTTCTTATTCAGAGGGGAAAACTAGCAAAATATGCTTCAGCACTTCTATGTCTAAAATTCCTCCTTTTGTGCTTGCAATTACACACAATATATAGAAAAATTTAAATTCCACCCTTCCTAAAAATAGGCTAAAACTGTACTTTCCTATGCATCCTATTTTTACCCTTCATTTATTTATAAATAAAGGAATAAAAATAAGCATGCTAATATAAAGAGGCATTAATAGCCATGATTACAACTCAGTCAAACTACAGTTGATTGTTCTATTTTTAAAAATATGGGTGAATAATGCTAATAATAAACCTTTCTTGATGAGAAATTCTTCTCCAATGCATGCAGTCTCTATCTTCTAGCTATTCCACTTGATCCACTTGTAATTACAAAAATAGCATTTAAAACTCCCTCTTGGATGCACATGCAAAAGTTGATCTCCCCTATGAGTAAAAATAATTCATTATTTACAATACTTTGCAAAAATCACCCAATGCATGGGGACCACCTGTAGGCTCTGATGTTGACATTCCCTTTGTCTTCTTGTGGTCACATGAAAAGATACTCCTCTGCAAATAAAATCCATTTAACTTTCAATTTTCCCACTGTGGGGACCACCTTTATGTAAAAATAATATTCTCCTCTTACTCCATATCTTCCTTAGACGAGCTTTGACTAGATTAAGGTTCATTTGCAATTTTTAAGGTATAAAAACCTTAACCTTAGGACATGTATATTCATTGGTTATAATGTGGGGATTTTTATTTACATGGCACTTACATTTTTTGGCCCCCTTTTGGGATTATTATTGCAAAATCATAATATTGTCAACATTTTGAGATATTTCTTAGGCATCATGGTTTAGACCTTAGAAGGTCAAAGCAAATAATTACAAAATTATTTGGGTGGTGGCCCCTCCAATGATGACTTGACCCTTCCTTTATTCGGTGGCATCGAGTGACCCTAGTTGAATTTAGGGTTTTTCCTATGTGCTCCACATATGTACTCTAACTCATGTTGAGTTAACTAACTTGGCCATCGGTCTAGATAGCAAAAAGGTTTGAAACCTAATGATTTGGTCATTTTGGCTCCCAAAGCATGAGGGAATGGGTGAAACCCTAGACAAATTTTGTCTCAACTACCATGAAAGTTGTCTCAAGCTCATTTTCAGGATTTTGTAGAATCTTTGTTCATAAATTTGTGCTTCTCCACCATTAATGGAGACCTCGAGCTCACTGTAGAAGGTTTATGTGCATTTATAATTCATTATTATTTGATATTTTGGCATAGACCACTCCTCCAATACATGAGCATGGGTTCAAAACTATGAAACATCTATTTTGCAATTGATTATCACTGTGAAAGGACTTTGTGGAATATTTAATGGCCATCGTTAAATTAGAAGGTGATAGTCTTGTTTGTATACTTTGTAACTGTTTCTTCTTCTAATTATTGGCTCAAAAGAATTAACACTTCAAAAACCCTTGTGTTTACTTTACATTTCTGGCATGGCTTCGATCTCTGAGCTTGAAAATACTTCTGGGTGTTCATTATTTTACTCTACACTTGATATTTTTGAGGTTTGATAGACTCGACCATGAATGGTAAGATTTTAAGCTTTGTTTCTTATTTTTCAACTAATAATTTCCAGATCTAGTCTTTTAAAGACATGGGTATCATCCTTTTTACTAAAAATATGGATATTTAGCTCTATGTTGGGCTTTAGATATGGTTTCTTTAGCATAACTGTATTTTGAATCCTTCAACCTTGAATTGGTTTCCTTGATGTTCATTGTTTATAGTTTTGCTTCGGCTTGTTCTTTTCCTAGAAGCTCTTTGTCTTCGCCATGGCCATTTCCATCGATTTCCTTGGTAGATTTTATGTGATTAACTCATTCCATCTCATTTTTGAAATAGTAAAATGCATAAAGGTTTTCATTTTTTGCTTAATCACTAGATTTAGAACTTTAATTAGCATGAGTATTCATTCTTGACTGTAAATCTGGATATTTTTGTTCAGTGCTTGGGTTTCCTATAGCTTTTTATGAGCTCTATTATCTATCCTGAGGATCTTTGATTTGAGCTTGAAGCTGATTTGTGCCATGAAAAAAGCTTTGTATGGCATGGTCTGCTTGAGTTATTTGATTCTCTTTTCACCATTATTATTGTTATTCAAGATCTGTTTGCATTCTAAATTGGTTTGCTCCATTTTGATTGTAGCTCTTTGGAAGATCTTCAACATGACTATAACCCTATTTATGAGCATTTTTATTTGGTTGCATCATGTTCTTGTATAAGCATGATGCCATTTAGTATTTCTTATAACCTGGAAATCTACAACTATAATGCTTCATAAAATTTGTACCTTTGATGCACTTCAGTATTTGATATTCTTGAACTTGTATAAGTATTCTGAGTTCAAAAGAGCTCAATCATATGCTTTCAAAGAAATTCTTCAGTTTGAAATATGTTATCTTGATCTTTTGAGTTTTGAAGTACTTGAAAATCTACTTTGCTTTTCAATTTCATGTTATTTATATCTTGTATCATAAGTGTTCGAATGATAGAATCAGTGTTCATGAGCCAATGTTTGAAATCAACTTCATCTTTCTTTGTTGTTCATGCTTCAGTCAATACATATTGAAAGCATTTAAACAATGTACAATGTAGCTCTCGAAGGGAAATTGATTAACACAATGCTTCATATTTCTCTATGAGCCTTGATGTTCTTACATAATTGATTTTGCTTTATCTTTGTTGTTCCTTCATTAGTCAGATTGTATCTTTATGACTTATATTCTACAATTTGTACTTTGTAGAAGTGATGTAGCATCTTGACTTATTGTTGTTTTTTCATACACCCTACAATTATTATTTTAGAAGTGGCCATCTTATTAACCTGCCAACTATGATTTTATATAAGTTCTATCTTTACTTCTTCACTTTCTTCTCTCTTCTTTTCATGACTGTGCAAATCATTTATGTTTTTGTACTTGTGCACTACTAAATATTTCTTGATAAAAATTGGAAAAGACTTCTAGAAATGTGAATTCGGTATTCGATTAAGTTGTAACACTTTTCTTTGAGTTGGTCATTGTATCCTTCATCTATTAATTATGGATTGTTGATGGAAAAGATGTAAAATGTCCATTTTACATGGTGAAGCCTGTCAAAATTTTCTCAGATTCCTTTTTTCATTTTATTTCAGCTGTAATCTTATCTCTTTTAGTTAACTTCAGCCTTTATTTGAACTGAAATAAATATACTTTCATGATTCAAGTTATAGAATGTGTCACTTCTTTCTTCTTACATGTATCTACACATTTAGACAAATTGGTTAGAAAATATTAGGCTTTTTGGCCTCTCTTTCATTCCATAGTTTTTCTCTTTCTTCTCTCTCCTTATTTCTGAGTGAATAAATCATGTATGTTACTATAGAAAGTACTTTTATCAGTTATGCCTTTGATATCTGATGTAATTTATACCTCTATTGTTAAGAGATCCACCTGCATGAATTTGGATAGTATAGTAATATGGATCAACCCTGAGCTCAATTTTGACAAGTCTTTCCTTTTATTTTTTAGGTATAGTGCCTTTTTCCAAGCAATGAGGATGAAGATGGAGTAAAGTGGAGCTAGAAATGCATCAACCGAAATGAAAGAAACCTTAAGGAAATGATGGGTTCATTCATACTCCTCTATTTTATTTTTCATGCATATGTACCTCTTACTTCAGTAGTTGTAATTTACTTTAAGTTTAATTTACTTGAGTTACATCCCATGACTTGTGTGGGAACATTTGAAATTCCTTATGAATAAAACATTGAATTCTGAAACTAAGTTGTGTATTTCTTTCTACATTTCAACTTTCTATATGGATTGTATGATGAATTAAACAACTCAATAATATAATTGAATGTATTAATCATGAAGGAAAGAACCTTAAAAATACTGTAACTTTTAGTAATGAACTCTAACTATTGTAATCTATAATTATGATTGTTGTTCCAAAACTTAACACTTCATCTATTCTACACTTCAATGTCTTCATCAAGATAACACATCTATCCTTTGGGGATTTGTGTTCTTTTGTTGAAGATAATCATGAAATTACAGACTATGTGATCTATTACATTTTGTAACAACACACATAGCTACAAATTTCATGTAATCATTAATTAATTCAATCAAAAACAATATTGAACTAAAAAAAAAACTCCCCTAGCTTAGGTTCACTTCACCAATGCCATCCATCGTAATGAAGTTTTGAGTTGCCCATTTTTGCACAAGTGAAAAATTGTCAACATTTCTTAGTGATCTTGTAGGGAAAGCTGCCTGCTAGCTTGTAAACAGTGCCTTGCTCTTGTCCATTGGGCATGGAGTCCAAAGAATGTAATAAAAATTTCCTTTCTAAAGGTCCAACCCTTCCAAAATGAACTAAAACTGGAAGGATCTAGTAAACTAGATCATGTGCATGAATGCACTTTATTGAATTGAAAACATTACAATGTGTAAGAACGCACTTATTAAAGGGAAATCCTACTCTAAAAACAAACACTTGTAGGATTTTCAATAACAATGTTTGAGAAACATACCATTCACAAGAATGGGAAGTTCCTCTCCATTTAGCCTCGAGAGATAAAATGCATTGTGTTCTTTGCAAGATGAAATCATGTAAGGACCACTCCAGATTATATCGAACTTCATGTGATTTCCTGGCTTTGCATGATCAACATCCCATTTCAACACAATGTCTCCTTCATTGAAGATTCTGAACTTAGCCTTCTTATCAAAAGTTTTCTTCATCTATTTTTGATTCTTTTCCATGTTCACATGAGCTTGATCTCTTAGCTCTTGTAATTCCATTAATTCTACATAATGAATCTGCAATGGTTCATTCTCAAGTAACTCCATTTGATGTAGCAAATCTAGTGTAGGTAACTCAACTGAAATAGGCATTCTTACTTCTTTTCCGTAAACAATCTTGTATGGTGAATTTTCTACTGATATTTTAGGAGTCACTCTATCATCCCAAAGTGTTGAATTCAACATTAGATGCCAAGCTCTCTGGTTATCTTTGAGTGTTCTTCTGATGATCCTTAAAATATTCTTGTTAGTACTTTAGCTAACCCATTACCTTGTGGGTAATAATTAGATGAATGAACTTAAATAAATTCCATGGTTGATAGCCCAATTTGTTACCTTTGCACCAAGAAATGCTAAAGCATTATCTAAAATGATAGTTGTTGGAACACCAAATCTACAAACTATACCTTCATAAAAGGATAGTATCAAAGTTTCATTAGCATCTTTCAAGGCTATTGCTTCAGTCAACGTGTAAAGTAATATGTAGCAAGTCAAAATCCACTTGTGTCCTTATGATGAGGTGGGTTTATCATGCCAATAAAGTCAAGACCCCACTACATGAAAGGTTGATCAATTAAAATAGGTTGTAAGGGAAGCAAAGCTAAACATTCTTTTCCAACAAAGAAAGCACATTTCTTACACTTTTTGATCCATTCAAAAAATAGTATTTGAATATGTTGGGCCAATAGTAACAGCTTTCATAATTTTAAGGTTATGGTATGTGCTGAAAAATGACCTCCTACAGGTCCTTCATGGAATTCGGATAATAATTGTTGAATTCTATCATAATCAACACAACAAGATTCCATTTATATCTTTTTTGAATAACACACCATCAATAAAAACATAAGGTACAACTTGTAACCTAAAATACCTTCATTTATTCTTGTCCATACCTTTCCAGATAAGTGCCATGTTGTAGATAGTTAACTAAATCAGTCATCCATCTTGATTCTGAACTTCTTGAACAAGCTCAAGGTTGTTGATTTTCTGGTTGCACCATGACATCTGATTGTTGATACGTAACTTCAACATGTTGTTTTGGATCTTTTGATTCTACAACCTATTATTTTTCCATATCAGCAATTAGATGCTCACACAAACCTTTACCTCGAATTATCTTCACAACATGGATATCAACATCATATTCCATGACCTTCGTTATCCAGCCTGCTCTTTTCTCATTCAATTCTTTATTTAACAAGAAAGATTTTACACTTGGATGAGAAACAAGAACATGTATCTTGTTGTTTGAAAGCATGTACTTAAAATTCTTTAGTCCTCTGACTACTGAAAGTACTTGTTTTTCAAGAAATGTGTACCTTGTTTCATAATCATGCAAACTTTGTCCAAAGAAAGCAATTGGTTGTTTGATATTTTCATCATTAACCTGAGTTAATATGGCTGAGATTGTTTCAGCTCCTACAAGTGCATACATTGTAAAATATTTATCAAAATTTTGATTTGCAAGAGTAGGAGCTTGAGAGATGGTTGTTTTAATTGCTTCAAATCCTTTCTCTCCCTTCACTGGTCCAAGAGAAAGTCTTCTCTTTCTTTAACATAGTTGTCAATGGTTTAACCAATGCTACAAAATATGGAACAAATCTTCTAACAAAATTGATTTTTCCCAAAAAACTCTATAATGCCTTCTTGTGATGAGGTAATGATAGTTGTGATATGGCTTCAATTCTGAAAGGGTCAATTGCTAAACCTTGTTTAGAAACAATATGACCAAGTAATTTACCTTGATGTACTGAAAAGATAGAATTTTTGGGATTCAAAGATATTCCAAATGTCTTGCATAACTGAAAAGTCTACCTTAGATGTATTAGATGTTCATCTAATTTTTTTGAAAATATGGTAACATCATCCAAATAAACCAGTATGCATTTATTTAACAAGCTACAAAAATCCATGTCCATTACACATTGAAATGTTGCACCAACATTTGAAAGGAAAAAGGCATTCATTTTGTAAGCATAGGTACCCCACTTGGTGGTAAAAGTTGTTTTGTACCTATCTTCTTCTCGGACTAGAATCTGATTGTATCCACTATAACCATCCAAAAGATAGTCTATTAGAACCAAGAAATTGTTCTTAAAATTTGATCCATATTAGGCAGTGGGTAATGATCTTTTAGTGAAGCTTTATTAAGATCTCTGAAATCTACACATAATCTGATTTCTCCATTCTTTTTCGAAAAAGAACAAGATTGGCTACCCAACTTGAATGCTTAACTAGAAAGATAATACCTGATTTGATCAACTTAGATAACTCTTTTCTCATTAGAGGCTCTATCTTGGGATTTACAGGCCTCTGTTTTTGCCTAACTTGGCTTGGAATTTGGTTGTAATTCAATAGTATGTTGTGCCAAAACTTGGATCAAACCCTTTTAGATCTTGGTATTTCCAAGCAAAAACATCCTTAAATTCCTTAAAAATATTGATAAAGTTTCTCAACTGAAGAGCATACCTTTTCGAGAAATAAATTTTTCCCTTCATCAACTGAGATCTCTTCATAGTTGTCTGCATGTGTTGACATCTTTGTTTTGTTTTTCTTTCCTTAACTGATCAATGCTGAAAATTCTTCTAATGTAACCAAACCTTGAGGTAGTTTATTTGTCTTTAATTGAACAATTTGGTCACCATATAAGTGTTGTAATTTCTCTTGATTTACTATAGAAAATTCAGCTTCTTGTTATAAAAACCTACAAATTTGTTCATCATTTTAAAAAACCTACCAATTCAAATCATTATCGGGTATAGAAGGCCTAATAATCAGCTTTATGTGAGGCTGAATCTCATTATTTTTAATTTGTTCCAGCACTTCAAAACTAGCACCAATTGTTGCAAGTCTATCTGCATGCTTGTTTTTTTGTTCTAGGAATGGATTGGATATTAATAGCATTGAAATCTTCCATTAAGTTTGAAACTCTATGTCTATAAGACTTCATTAATGGATTCTTACAAACATTGAAATTTCTTACTTGATTGATAACCAACTCAAGAATCACCAAAAATATGTAACATGCTAATACCTCTCTTTCTAGCCCAAAGTAAGCCATGAATTAATGCTTCGTATTCAGCTACATTACAAGTGCATGAAAATTGGAGACTCAAAGATGAGAAATACCTTTTATTTGTGGGGAAGTGAGCATCAAACCTGCTCCTTGTCCTTTCTTGTTCTTAGCTCCATCAAAATGAAGCTTCCAAATCCCCTCTTGCTACATTTTTATTTTGGACAACAAGGGAATTGGTGTGTTTTCCTCATGCAGGAAATACACACAAAAATGGATGTTCTTCAACTTCTTTGAAAGGATCATGAGCATGTTCTTCATGTGTCTTTTCATCCATAAAAGATTAGAAACACCATCTAGTCTTTGAAACATGAGTTGTATTATCAAAATCAGACTGGTCTAAGGCTGCATAATTAGCTAATGCATTAGAAGCATGAGGCTCAATGTGAAATATGGCCAATGGTTTAGAATTGATAGTAACTTTGGTTCCATAATGTGTAGTGAAGAACAAGAAAGACCAATCTGAAGAGAGATAACCTCCTATTTTTGTTGTGAAATCTCTAGATAAGCATATAGCAAAGTAAGGAGGTAAATCCACAACAATAATATCTTGCAATATGGAAACATTCAGAACAAGCATGTAATGTTACCTCCAAGATTTTGATGACACCAACTATATTTGTTGTAGTCCCATCAAGCTGTAACACACTCTTCTCTGTAGGTTCATAATGCAAACCCAATTTTTCTACAATTGCTTTTGGCATAACTGTGTTACTTGCACCACTATCAACCATACAATTATGAACAAGATGCTCTCCAATAATCAAGTGAAAAATAAAATGGTGGTGGTTTCTTGATGTCTTGAGCATTTAAAACTTTTGAACCATCCATTTAACTTCTTTAATGTGGTCATGTTCCATTGTTCCAAGGACCATATCTATTTTTGAACTTCCTTTTTTGTTGTTTTTGAAGAAATTTGTAGCTTAGCAAGTTCATGAGAAAGTAGCTCTTGTTGTCCTGGAATACTTAGAGCATCCCACATTGAGATATTAACATTATGATTTTTCATTACATCAACAATGTTAAAAGAAGCAACAAGTTTTAGAAACAGACTCTATTGTTTTAGCATAGGCTTTAGTGAAAACTGATTCTGCTTCAGCTTGCTTTTGATATCTGAGGTATAAATAATCTTCTTGGATCTAGTTAGTAGTTTTTTTTTCTCTCTTTACTAGCTAGAAACACTACTTTTTTTGTAGAACTGTAAAAATGTTAGCTGATTTTTGGCATGTAGTTGTTGTTTTATCAGTGACTGTGGGCAGAACAAGGCCTATTTTGTTGTTTTTGACTTTCTTGGGCCTTTTCTTGAGCCCTAGTAGTAACTGCAATGAAATCATCCTCACTAAAACTATGACTAAGTTTTGTTTAGGTGCTTTTTGAACATGAGTTTCTTCTTACTACCACCCTCCATTTGAGGCATGAACAATGTCTCAAGTTGAGGTTGTGCAACAAGACTTATGTTTAGGAAAGCATTTGGGAAACTTGCAATTGAATGAGGTTGATTACAAGGTTGACACCATTCTTCTGTAGCCATATTAACTGGGACTAAAGCATTAGATGAACTAGGAGCCTTTGGGTCAAACTGCCTGCTTTGATAAGGTTGCCTATAGTTTTGATTTTGTTAGTAAGGCTGCCTATTTTGTTGGTTTTGTTGATAAGGAGCTTGATAAGGCCTACTAGGTAATGCAAGTCTATTTTCAATCGAAGTTAGCTTATTTCCCATAGTCTGCAAAGCTTTAAACACATCATCTGATGGGGCTGCAATAGTAGGTTCTATAATGGTGATAGGTTGTGGGATAGGTGTCAAATCTACTAAAAAGGCATTGAAGGCCTTGGTGCTAATTTTTTAGCTTGAATAAGACTATTTTCAGCTTTTATAGCAATGTCATAAGCATCCGGAAGAGTGTCACCTCCCATAGACTGAATCATAGTTAAAATATCATTGTTTAATGCTCTAAGATAATAAAGGAAAGCATGGTCAGCTTGAGGCTTAACACTTGTTGGGATTCTTTCCCAAGTTCTGGAAAAATGAATGTTGAAACTAGACATAAATTCATGAGGATCTCTTCTAATGGTAGAGAAAATTGTTCTATGAGGGATAAATGATTTGAATTATCTTGAAATTGTTTCAGAAATTTACCACCTAAATCATCCCAAGTTCTTATGCTTCCAATCTCTAGATTTCTATACCATTGCAAGGCTTGTCCTTTAAAGGATGCAGCTAAAAGTCTCAAAGCCACATCTTCATGAGTAATATTATGGACTGCACATAAGGTCTGCAACATATTTGATGTGCTCTATAGGTGTAACCTGATTTTCACCCGTGAATGAAGGAAATATTTTCATGGCAGCATTAGGGATATCATGATAAACTGGAATTACTAATGGGCTGCCATTAGTAAAGGTCACAAAATTCCTAGGTGGTTGAATAGCCATTTGAAAAACTAGGATTTGAATAGAGAAATTAATACGTGGTGAAGGAATATTAGGAGGAGGGTTGTTAAAACCAGGCCTATTATAAGGTAAAGTATTACCAACTCTTCTTCTTCTTGCAAAATTCAAAGGTAAAGAAATAAACTCAGAAGGAATTCCTCTTACCGATGATCTTGTAGTCACTTTAGGCATGGAACATGCTGCAAAACTAGTCTGAAATCAGCTTTATGGAGTCACCAAATAAATATTTAAATCTTTAGAATAAATTGTTGTAGCTTGTTGATCCAAAAGTAACTTTTTCTTTATGAATATGTTGTAAATTGTTGTAATTTGCTCACATATCTGATTCGTTGTCCCACCTAGGCATGCCAAAAATTGTTATCTCGAAAGTGCACCCTGTAGAGAGATGGTTGTAGGTGTTCTAAGCTTGCAAAATTGATCTCTCTCTTTCATAGATACAATGGAAACACCTCAGGTCTATGTGGGTATACCTATTTTGAGGTGAGTCTCCGGTATCAAGGCGGTTCCTTATTGATGTATCCTAAACTAATTTTTAGGGTTTGAGGGTAAAAGATGATTGTAAATGGATTCAAAACGGGGTGATACACCAAATTTATGTGAGGTATTTGACTGAGCACATGCACAATTGATATGAGAATGAGTTCTAGATGCACAAGCCAATAGCTTTCTATAGAATATTAGGGCAAACACTTTGATGTATTGAGGGAAAGTATCACAACAATATTATTAAGTTACACATGCACATTAATATCATGCAGAAATTACTGAATTTGTAATAGGGTAAGATGATTAATAGGGAATTCAACATTCACAAGGATTAATAAAACATACACAAGACTACAAATAATTGGAAAGGAAGAATATACTTCTCATTCGAGAGGAAAAACTAGCAAAATCTGCTTCAAGCACTCCTGTGTCTAAAATTCTCCTCCTTTGTGCTTTGTAATTGCACACAATATATAGAAAAATTATTCATTCCACCCTTCCTAAAAATAGGCTAAAATTGTACTTGCCCATGCATCCTATTTTTACCCTTTATTTATTAATAAATAAAGGAATAAAAATAAGCATGCTAATACAAAGAGGCATTAATAGCCATGATTACAACTCAGTCAAACTACAGTTGATTGTTCTATTTTTAATAAAGTTGGGTGAATAATGCTAATAATAAACCTTGCTTGATGAGCAAGTCTTCTCCAATGCATGTAGTCTTTGTCTTCTAGTTGTTCCACTTGATCCACTTACAATTGCAAAAATAGCATTTAAAACTCCCTTGGATGCACATGCAAAGTTGATCTCCCCTGTGAGTAAAAATAATTCATTATTTACAATACTTTACAAAAATCACCCAATGCATGGGGACCACCTGTAGGCTCTTGATGTTGACATTCCCTTTGTCTTCTTGTGGTCACATGAAAAGATACTCCTCTGCAAATAAAATCCATTTAACTTTCAATTTTCCACTTGTGGGGACCACCTTTATGCAAAAATAATATTCTCCTCTTACTCCATATCTTCCTTGGCATGAGCTTTGACTAGATTAAGGTTCATTTGCAATTTTTAAGGTAAGAAAAACCTTAACCTTAGGACATATATGTCATTGGTTATAATGTGGGGCTTTTGATTTACATGGAACTTACATTGTTTCCCCCCTTTTGGGATTATTATTGCAAAATCATAATGTTTTCGGCATTTTGAGATATTTTTGAGGCATCATGGTTTAGACCTTAGAAGGTCAAAGAAAATAATTACAAAATTATTTGGGTGGTTGGCCCCCTCCAACGATGACTTGACCCTTCCTTTGTCGGTGGCATCGAGTAACCCTGGTTGAATTTAGGGTTTTTCCTGTGAGCTCCACATATGTACTCTAACTCATGTTGAGTTAACTAACTCGACCCTCGGTCTGGATAGCAAAAAGGTTCGAAACCTAATGATTTGGTCATTTTGGCTCCGAGCATGAGGGAATGGGTGAAGCCCTAGAAAATTTTTTCTCGACTACCATGAAATTTGTCTCAAGCTCATTTTCATTTTTTGTAGAATCTTTGTGCATAAATTTGTGCTTCTCTTCCATTAATGGAGACCTCGAGCTCACTGTAGAAGGTTTATGTGCATTTATACTTCGTTATTCTTTGATATTTTGGCATAGCCACTCCTCCAATACATGAGCATGGGTTCAAAACTATGAAACATCTTTTTTAATTGATTATCACTATGAAAGGACTGTGGAAGCTTTAATGGCCGCCATTAAATTAGAAGGTGAGCCTCTTGTTGTATGTTATAAATGTTTCTTCTTTGATTATTGGCTCAAAAGAATTAACACTTCGAAAACCCTTGTGTTTACTTTACATTTATGGCATGGCTTCGATCTATGAGCTTGAAAATACTTCTGGGTGTTCATTATTTTACTCTACACTTGATCTTTTTGAGGGTTTGATAGACTCGACCATGAATTGGTAAGATTTTAAGCTTTGTTTCCTATTTTTCAACTGATAAGTTCCAGATCTAGTCTTTTAAAGACGTGGGTATCATCCTTTTTACTACAAATCTAGATATTTGGCTCTGTGTTGGGCTTTAGATATGGTTTCTTTAGCATAACTATATTTTGAATCCTTCAAGCCTTTAAGATTCGTTTCCTAGAACCTGATAGTTTCCTAGTCTTTTGATGTTCATTGTTTATAGTTTTGCTTGAGCTTAGTTATGGTTTCATTAGTATAACTATATTTTTTCAAGCTCGAAAGCTTTCATGAAGCTCTTTTTCTTTGCCATGGAAGGTCTTTGTCATTTCCATTGATTTCCTTGGTATTTTCTGTGATTAACTCATTCCATCTCATTTTAGAAATAGTAAAATGCATAAAGGTTTTCATTTTTTCTTAATCACTAGATCTTGGAACTTTAATTGGCATGAGTATTCATTCTTGACTGTAAATTTGGATATTTTCTGTTCGGTGCTTGGGTTTCTTGTAGCTTTGTCTGAGATCTGTTATCTATCCTGAGGAGCTTTGTTTTGAGCTTGAAGCTGATTTGTGCCATGAAAAAAGCTTTGTATGGCATGGTCTTCTTGAGTTATTTGATTCTCTTTTCATCATTATTATTATTATTCAAGATCTATTTGCATTCTGAACTGGGTTTGCTCCATTTTGATTGTATCTCTTTGGAAGATCTTCAACATGACTGTAACCCTATTTATGAGCATTTTTATTTGGTTGCATCCCATTCTTGTATAAGCATGATGCCATTTAGTATTTCTTATAACCTAGAAATCTGCAACTATAATGCTTCATAAAATTTTGTACCTTTGATGCACTTCAATATTTGATATTCTTGAACTTGTATAAGTATTCTGAGTTGAAAAGAGCTTAATCATATGCTTTCAAAGAAATTCTTTCATATCTAAAATTTGTTATCTTGATCTGTTTGAGTTTTGAAGTACCTGCAATCTGCTTTGCTTCTTCAATTCATGTTATTTATATCTTGTATCATAAGTGTTCTGAATGATAGAATCAAGTGTTCATGAGCCAATGTTTGAAATCAACTTCATCTTTTTTTTTGTTTCATGCTTCATCAATACATATTGAAAGCATTTAAACAACATACAATGTAGCTCTCGAAGGGAAATTGATTAACACAATGCTTATGATTTCTCTATGAGCCTTGATGTTCTTACATAATTGATTTTCTTTATCTTTGTTGTTCCTTCATTAGTAAGAATGTATCTTTATGACTTATATTATGTAATTTGTACTTTGTAGAAGTGATGTAGCATCTTGACTTATTGTTGTATTTTTTCATACACCCTATAGTAGTTACTGGAAGTGGCCATCTTGACCTGCAACTCTAATTTTATATAAGTTCTATCTTTACTTCTTCACTTTCTTCTCTCTTCTTTTCATGACTATGCAAATCATTGATGTTTCTATACTTGTGCACTACTGAATCTTTCTTGATAAAAATTGGAAAAGACTTCCTAGAAATGTGAATTCGGTATTCGATTAAGTTGTAACAATTTTCTTTGAGTTGGTCACTGTATCCTTCATCTATTGAATTATGGCTTGTTGATGGAAAGATGTAAAATGTCCATTTTACATGGTGAAGCCTGTCAAAATTTTCTCGATTCCTTTTTTCATTTCTATTTCAATTGTAATCTTATCTCTTTTCAATTAACTTCAGCCTTTATTTGAACTGAAATAAATATACTTTCATGATTCAAGTTACAGAATGTGTCACTTCTTTCTTCTTACCTATATCTGCACATTTAGAAAAACTGGTTAGAAAATATTAGGCTTTTTGGCCTCTCTTTCATTCCATGTTTTTTTTTTTCTCTCTCTCCTTATTTTTGAGTGAATAAATCATGTATGTTGCTACAGAAAAGTACTTTTATTAGTTATGCCTTTGATATCTGATGTAATTTATACCTCATGTTGTTAAGAGATCCACCTGCATGAATTTGGATAGTATAGTAATATGGATCAACCCTGAGCTCAATTTTGACAGTCTTTCCTTTTCCATTTTTAGGTACAGTGCCATTTTCCAAGCAACGAGGATGAATATGAGAGAAAGCGATAGAGCTGGAAATGCATCAACTGAAACAAAAGAAACCTTAAGGCAATGATGGGTTCATTTCATACTCCTCTATTTTATTTTTAATGCATCATGCCTCTTATGTAGTTTTAATTCACTCTTTCAAGTAGTTGTAATTTACTCTTGAGTTACATCCCACGACTTGTGTGGGAACATTTGAAATTCCTTATGAATAAAACATTGAATTCTAAAACTGAGTTGTGTATTTCTTTCTACATTTCAGATTCTATATGGATTGTATGATGAATTAAACAACTCAATAATATAATTGAATGTCTTAATCATGAAGGAAATAACCTTAAAAATACCTATAACTTTTAGCAATGAACTCTGATTACTGCAATCTGTAATTATGATTATTGTTCCAAAACTTAACACTTCATCTATTCTGTACTTCAATGTCTTTATCAAGATAACAAATTTGTCCTTCAGGGCTTTGTGTTCTTTTGTTCAAGATAATCATGAAATTGCTTACTATGTGATCTATTACATTTTGTAACAACACACATAGATTCAAATTTCATCTAATCATTAATGAATCGTGATCCAAATTTCAGATCTCACAATCCAACAACATGGTGTATACCAATTTACGAGGACAAATATCCTTAGTATGTCCTACCACCTCGTAATTCATACACCAAATACCCTTTGCGGATCTCATGGGATGAATTAGGTGACAATTTTTCCAACTATATTTTTGTAGATGTAATTTGAGCTTCCAAAAATAGGCTAACTCCAGTGTCTCACGCTTCCAACTACCTCGGCATGTAGAGTTACCTCCAAATCCTCATGTGGATCTATAAAATTCTTGTGATAAATTACCCTTCTAAAAGGGGCCATCAATCTGCCAACAAACCGGTGTACATGTTGGCTAGGGTCAATTTCATAAGACAACTTTAATAGAAATTTTTTTAACCATGCATCATACTCCCTTACGCCTCAACCATTCCATTCTTAATGTCCTTCTTTGCATACTGATGCTTTTCTATTCAAACTCGGGTATATGGAACTCAGCTAAGAAATCATCACACATCACATTTTAGTCTACACAAGTCTGGTTTAGATCATACTTCCTATATTAACTATGCGTGCACCCTTGCAAAGTAGTAAAAAATGAATTAACTTACACTCGGGAGTTTTGATTCCCTTAGCGTGCCATAGGTATATGTGATCAATTACATCTTGAATTCCCATGTATTTGGTAGGTAAAGAGACATCTCATAATAAACTTGTTGGGGTTGGTGTAGACCGTGCCCACTAGATCCAAAACATGTATTACCTCTAGTATTCCCTCCACCTCCAGAACCACCAGATCCACTAGATCTTGAACCACCTAATCCTCTTGATCCTCCTCCTATAATAGGCACTAGACAAGAGGATGTGTTGCATTGTGTCCCCATTATTGTGCTAAATTGAATGCCAATAGTCTACAAAGTTTTGCTACTTCCAGAAGTATTACCAATGTTTCGCATTCCTAAGCCCTATGCGCAGATGATGTACCAAAAAATATACCACCTATAGGACCACCAAACAAAGATGAATATATAGCCATCTAGAAAAACTCTTGTATTCAAAGGAAAATGAAATCTACCTATCACTACTGAAGTACCTACACTAACTTGATTCTCAACAAGTATTTCAAGAACTAGAACACCAAGCACAAGGGATAGGTCGTCGGGATGGATTCGATGCGCACATACGAATCTTAATTTTCTTACTCGAGACATAGTCTCATTAGAAGCCGAGGGTACCATCTACCATGATTTCCTAAGGATAGAAGAACTATATTGTTTGGTACCACATCTTCCACGTGATCCCCAAATCCTTCCTAATACATCTGTCTCTGTAACTTGAAATACTCTTGAATATCATGTCTCTTCGTTAATTCCATCTCGTGTACTTCATTATAATTAATTCACCTTTCTTCTCTCTTCCTTTATGCCACTAGGTCTATTATCTTTCACCACACCTTCTCCTTCCCCCATGCATGGTGGGATTTATCTAGTCGTAGGTGACTCTTCCAAATGTAGAGTTACAATCAAGATATTAATCACTAAGGGGATAACATGTAAATAAGACCCTCTGTGTTCGCATAAGAAATGAAACTAAATAAACTCTAGAAAAGAATAAGTTGAAACAATGTAATCCAACATTTATCTTTTCAAAATACAACTCCATCAATGATCTATAACATGTGTCCAAGAAAAATCAGCATCATGCGCGAGTCCGGTACTCTTCTTTGAGTCCATACAATTTTTCTATACCTCCAATTTCTCTTTGATGCATATGCTACTAGCCAATTATACAAATATATAGGGAAATAATAAAATAACATCTCATAGATTTCATGATACATATTTTCCACGTGCAAGCATCAAAATCTGGAACAATGTTAAATTTGTGAGAAAAATCTTCCTCTAAATTATCTACCTAACTCTCAATACTAGCCAAAGTCAATCAATACGTCTTCATCATGCAACATCCTTGCAATAACTTGAAAATAGGTCCCAACAATGGAACCAAAATGTAGTCTTTTATTTTACCAAGAACAACCCAAGGCATGTTGGCACATAACTCAGATAGACACGAGCACTCACTGAAGCACACAAGGTTGATAGGTCCCTATTTTACGATAGCTTTGTTAAGGAGTTAGCATGAAGAGACATATAATACATAATAATAACCAAACCCATAACAACCTTGCAAACATAAACCACAACTAGATCTAGATCAAAATCATATGAATGAATGAAATAAACAATAACCAAGATCATATTTATTATGTAAGATCAAGTTATAGATAAATCAATAACCAATATCCATCCACAAATATCCATTGTATTAATCACTTTGTAAAATAAATAAGCTAAATACATCCATAGATGTATCACCATAAGTCATACACGATCATAAACCAACAACATAACCATACTATAAGTGGAACTACTAAAACCATACAAATCAATACATATATACGGGGTGGGAGTTTCCTTCACCACTAGGCATCCTCAAAATAGGATTCATGCTAATAATAGTCATGGGTCACTACAAGATATCCATGGAAGCATGAAATATCCTCTAATAATAGATCTCATGTAGTTAACCTTAAGTTTAGATCCTATTATTAGCTCAAAAGACTACATGTCACTTGATATTTCACTCTTCCCAAAATAGCCCAGTGTGTCTTCCATTTCTTCTAACAAGATGTGCTCTACACTCAATCCATTCTTATCCCATCAATGCAAAACAAATAAGTACTTGAACTCTAAATTTCCTTGGCACGTCATCCTTCTCTTGGACTTCCACACACACCTACGTGCCCCTTATCGTCGATGTAAAGCATGATCTTTTTACCCTTCATACTTAGGCATAAAATATCTCAATCCAACAAGGATAAAGTATAAACATTTTTATATTGATCCATTATCCATTAAAGGAAATAGCATTTTAATTTGATATTGTTCATCCATTGAAAATTTTGTTGATCATAATCTCTTATCTTGATGGTTCAATAGTAGGTTTGATTAATTTGTTAGAAGCTAGTAGGTGTTATCTTTGTTTTAACATAGAAAATTTATATATGTTCAAAGTTTCACTAATTTTTGTTCGATAATGATTTATTTGTTAAGTTTGAAAACAATCATATTATCATTATTGTCCTTTATGTTGATGATCTTTTGATTACTAGCAATGATAGAAATTTAATTGTTAAAATTGAATAAAGGTTAAAACAACATTTTTAAATTGAATGATTTATGTTTGCTAAATCATTTTTAGGCATGGTTTTTTTCAAGATCATAAATCTATTATTGCATTTCAATCTCAGTATGCTATGAATTTACTTAGAATATTTAACATGATTTATTGTAAGCTTGTTTCCATTCTTATTGAATTTGGTGTTAATTTAGATCCTAAACTTGCTTGTGCTAAATTTTATCCTACTCTGTATAGACAGCTAGTTGGTAGTCTAATTTATTTGACTATTAATAGACTTGATATTTCTTATATAGTAGGAGTAGTTTCAAGATTTATGCAAGATCCTTATGAGGATCATTAGAAAATGGAAAAAGGATTTTTGAAATATATTAAAGGAACAATTAATTATGGTCTATTTTATTCTTCTTCTAATGATGCACAATTATTTGGTTATTGTGATTCTGATCATGTTGGTGATGTTGTAGATAGAAAGTCTACTTTTGGATATGTTTTCAAGTTGGGTTTAGGTGCCATCACTTGGATTAGAAAAAAGAAACCAAAATTTATATAACTTCTATTGAAGCAGAGTATACAAGTGTTATAGAAGCTAGAACTGAAGTTATGTGGCTAAAAATACTATTGGATGAACTGTATATGGGTGTCAAAAGGAGAAATACTCTTATATTTGAAAACCAGAGTTGCATTCCTCTTGTAAAAAATATAGTTCAGCATCAAAGGACCAAACATATTCAACTTTATATGCACTTTATTTGAGATAAATTCCTAAATGGTGATATTGATATCAAGTTTTATTTTACTAAAGTTCAAGTTCTAGATATCTTCATCAATCCATTGTGTCTTTGTGAAGTTTTGAATGTTTCGTTCCATGTTGTGCCTTTCATATTTTTCATTGAGGGGAGTGTGCATAACAATACTACATGTTAACGGATGTTGGAAACTTCCAATAATTCCTCCATTTTAAAATAAGTAAATGTGTCACACTATGTGAAGTTACTTGTAAATCCTAGTAAATATTTAGTTATGGCAATGTGTTAGTTTAGAAATGGCTCCATAATCTAATGTAAGTATTCATTTGTAAAGAAATTTTATTAAGAATTTTTTTATGGGAAGATCTGTATGATTTCCCTTGTCTACATGCTAGCTGAATCATTGTTGCTGATTCATGGATCTGTAAATCCTTTTGTAGAAAAAGGTAAAATTGGCATGTATTGTTTTGTTTTCCCCACTTAACATTAAGGGGGAGTGTTGGGTTGATAATTTCAAGTGGGGATACCATTTAGTGGACCACCACTTATGAACCCTTTATTAAAAAATTTATTTAATAACTCTAGTCAGTCTTCACAACTTTAAAAAGAGTTAAACGGTATGATCGTTCACCCATCCTATATATATAGGATGATCCCTCATAGGATTGATATATTGATTAGACACCGAATCTAAGATAATGCTCAAGATTTTTATGTAATTGAACTCTTATATTGTGAATGCATTTATTTGCAATTATATTTGTGAGACAGAGGAGAAAATTGGAAGTGTTGGGTTAAAAATATCTCATAAATTCTTAATACTGACAGTTCTTTATCAACGTTGTTTTTCCTTTGGGTTTCCCCACTTAAATATGGTGTTCTCTATCTCATTTCTATTCCTAGTTATTCACTTTATCTCATGTTATTTAAGATATGTAATATGTTATGTTTAACAAGCTAAATATGTGTTTAATTTAACTATACATCATAATCTATAATCTCTAGAATTTTAATGGTGGATCTATAATTAGTTAATTATAATTCTTGTCATTTCCTAACAGATAATACATAAGAAATAAGAATTTAACAATATGAAACCCTAATAAAATGAAAGGTTGAGATAACTTAGATGATTATGTGTAATCTGGAGATGATCTAGACTCGGTAACTCTTTTGTAATAGGATGGAAACAATGTCGTAAAGGATAGATGAAGATTAAAGATTATATAAATATTAAGGATAAAAACAAACAAGAGGTTTTTATTGTATGCGATTTGGGAGATCCGCCCGCTTAGATGATCGATTCTAAATATTTCTGTTCCATAAGGTCTTCACTCCTATATTCATTTTTTCACTCTAACTTCATTGTTAGGGTTCGATCGTACATATAACATGTAAAACAAATGTATGCCTACACATTTCCAAAATCCACATCAAATATAATTTAAAGAGATGCGAGAATCTGGATTCACAATAATCCCAATGGTCACTGAAGAATGAACTTACAAGCTGAGTGTTGCACTACATCTCATACTCCATGTAGTTTTGTGTGTATATGTGTGTAGTTATGGTAATTATGCAAGTTATGTCATATAATAGAAATTTATTTCACATAACTTCAATATATGTATTCTTGTGTGACATTAATTTCTATTACATATGTCCTAAGTTCCTTAATTTTATTATGACACCATATTTTTCCCATTTTTAGCCCTATTCATTGATATAAATCTTCTTTACATTATGTTTCATGTGTGTTTTCTTACTTGATTGTTACTTTGGCTCTATTATAGATCTCTTACATATTTGTCATTGTTACTACTATTGTTCTAGTTGCTACAACTACTTATATAACTCTTATTTATATAGTTTTTTGATTCTTTATGAACCAGGATTTCACCATGCACAACCCCCTTTCATAGATACATGTTCTCTAAAGGTGGCCACCTCTTCAACATCCTCAAATATTCTATAGCTTCTAAGACATATAGTGCATGGGCACACGCCTATTATTTTGATCCATGTACTCAACATGGTTTTTCACACCCAATCAAAAGGGAGGACATTAATCGGGGTATATTTTAAAATTAAAAGAAGATTCACGTGCTCAAAAAAAAAAGTTTTCACATGGAAAAAGTCTCGTAAAAATAACTCTAGCTATCATTTTTTGGTACAAAACACACAAGGTCAAAACCATGTAAAAGGGTCAATACTATATGGATGGTTATGACCATACCATATGATTTTACCCAAGGAAAAATACAATAGATTTATCTAGAGTTCTATTTTTCAACAAAAGCAGATGTTTTTGGCACAATCGAGGATTAAATGACATAATTTAGATCAATTTATAGGTGCATGTAATATTTCACTCTTCATCATTAGTACTTTGTTCCAATTGTAAAATATAGGTGTTTTGAGAGAATTTTTCTCCTTATCCATTGATATTTTAGAATATTACATACTCTTATTCATCAAGTACAAGACACAAGAAAAACATGGGACACTCATTATATCTATATCTTATGTCTATTTACTCAAAAAATTGGGCCTATATTTTTGTGTATTGGTGTGGTATTTTGGGTTATAGTAGTAAGATTAAAAGGGTCTAAGCTCTTAGTATCTTTGTCTTGCCTCTCTTGATATTAAAGAAGAAGATACAAAAATTACTAAAAACTTTGATATATAGTCTCCTTTATTCACATGGTACATTGGTACCTCTTATTTCTTCCATTCGGTGTTGGGTTGCATGCACCCAATACTCTAGTGTCTTCTTTTGAATAATTAGGTATTGATTAACCCCAATAATTTAACAAAATTTTAGCAACAACAATCAAAATATCCAAATCTCCAACTGTAAACAAAGAATGAGAAGTTCTTCCATTTACTAATCAAACATGTGTAATTTTTCCATGTTTTACAACTCTTTATTTCACTTTATGTAAGTTCAATTTTTACAGTTTTATTAATTTATAGTTTAATTTTCTCTTATAGAAATTAAATAAACTCTTTTCTATAGTATTTTCATGAAGCATGCCAACATCAACACTCTTAGACAACAAAAATTTGAGTAAAGAAAAATTATCTCTACACACTTAGATATCTTTTCCTTTAAGTATGAAATTTTAATTTAATACCTAAATGGGGGGATTTAGACACTTAAAGTTTCCAATTCATCTTCTTGATACTACTTATTACAATTGTGATTTTTGGCTAAGACAAATACCAACATCCTATTCCCACTTAGTCTATCTAGCCATCTCTTTCCTAACTTTCTTATTCTTGAATACTAATGTGTCAATTTTTTTAATATAATTCCATAACATTAATGGTTAAGTTCTGACCATCATCAAGTAACTTTCATAATTGATTAATACTTTTCTTGTCCAAAATTTCACTATTAGGTCAAGTTACATAATCCAGTCTTGATCAACCTATATGGTCCTATAATGACACAATATCCAACTTTACTTTTTCTACAATATCATTTGTTGGATAATTTTATCCCCTTGGGTTATCCTTATCATAATATTTTACCTTTTGATCGGAAGAAATTTTGGAGGACAAAAGTTCCCTAAATCTCCCAAGATCACTACGGTGTGGAAATTGACTCAGAGAACTTTCTGTCAACTCTAAGAATGTGGAAAAAGGAGCCTTAATGTGAAAGTTGTGGTTGGTCAAATTTTAATCAACTCTTAGATGAGACAAGGTCAACTGGCGAGTAACATTACGATGTGGAAAAAGTGAGAATCGGAGAAGGCAAAAATTCGGTGCATGTGTTTGAACCTCTAGTCTTTGATGCTTGATATTGTCATTTCACCAATGATCAAATAAATATTTCCAACGTGGTGGGTCATCAAGCCACCACATGGCCTTCCACCACATTGTTAGAGTGCACCAAGTCATTTATCAACTTGGCAAGCCTTGCAGCAAGTTGAGGATCGATCTTGATCGGCGAGCTACTTGGAAGATGATGAGTTGAGTTCATAGTTGGGTGAGTTATGCACTAAATCAGAATGATAAAACCTTACACTAAACCAATCAAGCTAAGGGTGATCTATTCCAATGACACAACAAGTAGATCATATATTTTTGGAAAAGGGTGAGAATTGTGGCTAAAGCCACATATAGACTAAGTGGTTAGAATCCTTAAAAAGGCTTACCTTATCACAATACACACATATTTGGGATGATACACATAGATATGGATAAGTGGGTGGGAAACAAATTTCCCCCAACCAAAAAAGAGACCATGTGGAGGAAGACTCAGCCATGGTGGGTCAACGTGGAGCTTGCGATGAACAACACAACGTAGCGTGGAGGTAAAACAAATCAAAAATAGTATGGGAGTGGGGAAGTCAACCCCATAACCTCCACCTTATATCTAAATATTCCCTACCAACTCATCCAATGAGTTGGTTGAGGTGTGAGTTGGTAGATAAGCCTTATTTTCAAGAAGATTAGGCCACTTAAGGCTATAAAATCCTTCCCCTCTCATACATTTCATACAATAAATTCTCCAAACCCACTTAGGAGAATACAAGCTAATACATCTTCCATTAAATATCCTCTATTTCAAGAAAGGGTGAGGCTAGAGGAGTATTAATGAGTTAAAAGAAATTTCCTTAGGAGTATGAAGGCCATATTTGGAGAAAAAATATATATAAGTCCTATATTTGTTTTTATATAGGCATTATTTGAGAGTAAGCCCTATATTTATATAGGAATTATATGAAGAGGGCCTAATATTATTGTTGATAGACACAAACAAATTCCTATATTATTTTTTATAAGAAATATGGAGAGGTAAGTGATATTTATTTTTATAGGCGAAATATGATCGATATTATTTATTATCGGCATGATAAAAGAAATAAGTCTTATTGTTATAGGCACATGTAAAAATTACGGGAGTTATTATTTGTTAACTCACTAACATTAAAAAGGAAAAGTTGACACCTTATTCTCATGTAAAACCCCGAGATGCCATGGAGCTAAGGGACATGCTGAAGCACTAGAGAAGAACTTAAGATCAGATCCTTAGTACGTTGGATGTATCGTCGATTTTTGTTATGGAGGAGGTTCAATATCTATATTGAGCTTGTTAGCGACACTAGAACAATTTGACTCTGCAAAAAGGCTTATTTATATTGTGAAAAATAGTGAAGGAGGTCATCGTCAACAATAGACATTGGACTAGTCATAACTTTGCATAACATGTAGTTACCCTTAGACCAGTTTAGAGTCCGTGGATTGAATTCGAGGCCGAGAGCTATGTTGTAGCAAGAGTGAAGGGGGTCAATGTTTTCTTCTAATATCTAGAGACTTAGCACTGTGTAGCATCAATTTTTCATGCATTGAAGATGTTTAGATCTTATTAGCGTATCAAATTAGGGAAGAAATGTGAAATAATGTAGTTTTTAAGGACCGTTTGGATTTTGCAAAATCAACTCGGGGCCATTTTTGTGTTGTAGCACCATAATTTCCAACACGATTTCACATGTAGAGGATAAAATAGATCACTAGGTTTGGTTGAACTTCCATTGTAGTAATGTAATTTTATTATGTACTTATATTTAGAAAGCTATAATGAATTGGTTTAGCTAATTTGCAAACCCAGAGACGTAGGCATTATGTTGAACTCTGTTATCAACCCTTGGGTAGTGTGATTCTTATTTTTCATTACTTTTTATTAAATTTGATTTATTATGGGGTGAATTTCGTATAAGAATTAATTTTATATAAGGGTATGTGGTCAAATAATATTTATTTTGGCATGTTTAGGGATCACCTTTGAAACCCCATGTAAGAAAGTTAACACTACATCATTTACTCACCTAGAAATCATATGGCATTCTATTAACATAACCTCTTGCAACAATCATAAAAGGAACTCAAGGTTCCCTAAATATTCGTAATGTTGATGCAAATCCATCATGGAATATTCTAATACAATTATGAAGCACTCAACTAATTTAAGGATTTTATCTTACCTCATATCCAAAAACAACAATTTCTTATTCCCAAGTATTAGTAAGAGCACAATATAATCAAACATAATTGAATCGGTTGAGGTTGTCAACTAGTTGCATTCATATACATATTACATGATAGGTAGATAACTATGTGTGGTTTTATACCTATTTAGAGTAGTGGTGAGGTAGGAAGTACATAAGGTGCGCAATAACCCAAAAAATAACCTTATTATAGGGCCTTCTACCCATGGTAAGGGTTTTGGAGTAATTTGAATGATTACGAGATAGTATTGATACTATGTAACAACTACGAGTTTAACACCAAAGTGTATTTCTAGACCACTAAAGGACCCTATTGACAATTATCATTGTAGAACAATCATCAAAGTTGTAAGCAATATTATGGATATGGGACTTGACCCTAAGATAATATCTAGGTTTTATATAAGTTGGCTCTTCTCTAATTTTGATTAAGATAAGGGTTAGAGAGAAAATAAAACACGTAAATCCTATCTAAGGTGATGCACCAAAACTTTTCTAAAAAGCACTGAGATCAATATAAAAACAAGTACTAGATTATTTGAAGAGCATTAAGCATGATCAAATATGTCGAAGATATTTCATACCATCTAAGGCAAGATGAAACTAAAACTTAATAACATACACAATGAACAGTTTACGTAAAATATATAAGGGCATGCAACACGATAGATATTTAAACATTCATAAAGAACAGAGTGAACAAGAACATATAAAGGACATAGGAGATTATGAACTTTTAGTGCACAAAATAAGAACTCTTATTTATAGAGAAAACAATACATAAGACTAGAATGGCATAGATTATATCCTTTCCTTACAACAGAGCCTTGCTAAGGCCAATGAACACAATGGATTGAACCTAAAATTATCTTCCTTAGAGCTCTGGAATTTATTTTCTATATCTTTCCATTGGCATAAGAACATTCCTTTATAGATCCCCATGGATCTTGCTCCAACGAATTAAATAAAGAATCCCACCATACGAATTTATTTCCTACCTATGTGATCCTTTGAACCTTGAAGAAAATATCAACTACATGCTTTGGGAACTAAGATTTCATTCAATCCACCGAATATCAAGCCCTTCACTTCTTTGATTGGTCCTTTCGGTAGTGGTAGATGTATGTGTGACATGTGACAACCTTGAGCAGATTTGGGACTTCTTTTCTTTATTTCCTTTGGAAGATGTTGTTGGGGGACACATGGAGGCCTATGCATCCTTTTCATTTACATTAACTTTTCACCCTGCTTGGGCTACCTTGCCCCACTTTAGCCACGTGGTTGATTCTCACTAATCCAAAGCTCATGATTCTTTGTGCTTTCTCCAAAATGTGCTAAAGGGAAATGTGAATACCATCTGCACTCAGCACCATGATTAGGAAAAATTCAGTCCCGAAAAAACTACAAAATAACACTAAAAGGAAAATGGGTCGAGGTGATAAAAGATAACCTAAATGGAAGAGCCCTGAAATGATGTAGAAATCATTCTACAGCTATGGTGACTCATAAAGGGACTCTATGCCATTCATGGAATAATCGACAATATTTTCCATCCAAAATTTCAAAATGTGGCTTAAAGAGACACCACTTAGAGCTCCTTTAAAGCATCCTAGTACTGACCCATTCAACCTCTATTAGGTAAGTTCATTGTTGTAGATCCTAAAAATATCTATCCTACTCAATGATCTTGTTGTGAGAGAATGTTTTGAGATCCTACACCATTACATACAAATGAAACTCCAATTTTACAATTGGGTTCAGAATGGCCTCCACCTCAATTACACTAGAATCCTCCTTTAAAGACTGAAAGACAGTCTTATCTTGTTTTTTTCGTAAGTAGTTGTTGAATTTGGTCCTCTGATAGGATAGTGGAGTCATCGGGAAAGGGAGAGGGGAATCCCAATTGAACTAATTCTCGATGCGTTGCTTCCTCTCTTTGATCCCTAATTGGAGTTGGGTCAGGAGATTCGGAACTTGATAGCTACCTTGTTACAAATCAAAATCTCACTAATCTTCGCTATGACCATTCACTTATCGTAATACCATCCCCCTGTGAGGCGAGTCAAATAATCATTAATTTTTTGAACCCGGCTTCTATGATTTAAGGACCTTAATAGATATGAGGTTACTAATGGTAGAGGTGAGGATTTCACGTTGGTGTATAGGATTTGGGCATCAAGTATGAATATGAGTGTGGGCCTTAGATATGTTTCCTTGGTGGAAATTCTCTTATAGCAGGAGGTGTATAATCCTTGCACCAATGTGACAATTCCCTCTTTCGGGGTTTTGAGCTAGCTTCAAGGTCAAATAAGTGACCACATCCTCTACTGAGTCTTGTATTTCATTTGCAAGCTTCCTTTCTCTACCTCTTATGTACGTAACTTTTCTTGAAGTGACATGACATCTACTTTCTTGGAATAACCCTCTTATTGAATGAGCTTCTTCTCTGGTCAAGTGAAGCTGGCCATAGTTTTTATCTTTGCTAGGTTAGCTTCTAATGCTTTAGTCTTTGATTAAGAAGTGGTAAGAGATTCTTGTGACGATGCCTCTTTTAGATCCTTGTGGAGGTTTTATATTTCTTTGCATCTTCCTTTGATTTTAGAATTAAGGAGGTCCACAATATTTTACATATGTAGGAGGCTAGCCTCCATTTTCTTCATCTTATTGCTAAGCTTGAGATAGTATGTGGTGACCAAAAAATTGTTTCACTCATCATTTTGACCTTATCCTAAGGTTGGGCTGGGTTAGGTCTACCATAACAAAACTTATGGAAAAAACATAAGGCTACATTTTCTCCATGGGATTTTAGACATTGGGGACCATCTAGGTGATGGTTAGGGAACTCTGCTAATGGTCATACAATTCTTGCATCTACCTCTTAGATCTTGATATCATATGTTTTTTCTTATTCTTCTCCCTCCTCTTATCTTAGGCCACTTTAGCCACCTCGACTTGATCTAAAAATCGAGGGTTAAGGGACTATCCTACCAATAAATGGTAATCTTGGTGATAGGCTATATGTGATTGAACTTGGTTTTAGGGGTGAGAAGTCATGAGAGATGTAGAAGGGCCCATAAAAACTTGGGGAGAGAATGTGGGAATGGTGGTGGGTGGTAGAGGTAGGAAAGGGGAGCTGGTGAGATGAATATTTTAGGTCTTGAGGGCTTGCATCTTCATCGGTTGTGGTGGAGGGCCTTGCGGGATTGCATCTTCACCAACTATTATGAAGGGAAAGACTAATGGTTATGCTAATGTCTCGAATCTTGTTGGCCTCATGGTATCTACACCATGGGTGTATAGACTAAGGGATCCTATTGATGAATGGAGGGAGGGGGCCATGGTGGGGTTTACTATTTAGAGGGGCCAAGGGACTCTGTTATATGCCATGTGAGATTCTCTTTTTGACCTCCACTACCTCTTTGCTATCCAAATCAGACCCATGCTTAGCATCTTAGAATTCTTCCCACTACTTATCGGTGGGCATGACCTTGAAATTGAGGGTACTTTGTATGATTACCTACCTATATTTCCAATAGGCTTCTATCTTCTCCATGCTCCGAGTATTTGTTATGAGGATTCCCTCAATCCTTTGGTCATTGTTATAGTGGGGTCATACTTGTACTAGACCAGATGAAATGACTCCCATAGGATAATCAATATTTTTCTCATCTCGACATACATATTAGGAGCTTACGCCTAGGAGACCTCTTATCTTCAAAAAAATTCTTTGTTCATGCTTTGGTAGGAATCTAACACTTTGTTTCAGGAAAGGGTGGTGGCTATCCACCAATCATGATCATACCTCCATATATCATGGATCAAGGAAAATCCATAAGAAGTTAGCTTATGCATGAGGATATGATCTTTGTGTTTAATTATAGTATTTCCTCCCCTTCTCAAGGTGAGGTCAAACAATGCCTTAATTTTATGGTTGGATCCATAATCTAAATCGAGGAGTACCAACTATCTCGGTTATGTCCAAACCTATCACCCATAGCGTGAGGATCCTTGGGAGCATGAAGGACTCCTCTCTAAATCCATATAATCAGATCATTAAATGTGCTTCCCTAAAGAAATAGTTGTAGGGATGCGGGAGGTCCGAAGGATGGTCAGAATGAATCATTCATTCTATCATTGACCCCTTCTAGGTCAAATTCAAGTTGAAGAGGCATGAAAAAATAGTTGGTGAATTCATATACATCCAAGGAGCGGGACAACACATGAGTCCATGTAGATACCGAGATGACCTTTTGAAGTTCCACCTCCTTGTCCACATATTTAGAGTCATACGTTGGCTAAGCAAGTGGGTGTTACGGTTAAAAATGAGGTGGAAAAAATAGGAAGAGTACCTGAAGGTGGAGTTAACAAAGAATAGGTCTAACTACTCACAAATAGAATCTATAATGGCCTTGGCAAAGTCGAACTGATATTCATGTTCTTTCTTCACTAATATCATTCTAAAAATGGCTACCATTTTCTAGTTATGGACATTTCCATCCAATTCCTCACTGAAAGTAAATGCCAACATGGACCAAGTATCCTGATAATCCACCATGAATACTTTTAGTGGGATTGGGAATCCCAATGTTCGAAGCTGTTTGAATCTAATTTCCATAATTCTTTCTTGATGATTGCATCTTTATTCTAACATTGAGCCCAGATGCCTTGAAGTTTGGCCATGTCATAGAAACTGGCTGATTTTTCATAGGGTGGGGCCAACATATCCTTGATGGCCCATACTGAAATCACCACCTACATGTTTTTTCCCTTGATGGAGTGGGAATTGGGGTAAAAATATGAGCACACATTTACACAAGCTCCTGATATGGGTACATGAGAGACACAATATATTGTGCGAGTGTTTTAGTCCAAATTCTAGAGCAAAAAGACTCGAGAATCCCCCAAATTTAGTAATATGGAAATTTCTTAGTGAAGATGGAATAGAAGACCACCTGTATGTAAAATTTGTTACCGCATAAGTGTCACTCAATTGTGCTCCTTTATCTAGGTATCTTAACCTTGGGTTGAGAGAGTGATGTAGCTCGGGTGTCTTGCATAAGATTTTGGTTTTGGTAAGGAGCTTAAAGTTTCGATAGTTATCTTAAAATTGAAGAAGGTTATAGGTTTTTGAAATACGGACTCAAGAACTCAAGAAAGACACTCTTAGCACTCAGAATGAAGCTAGGAGACTTGAAAACTTGCCTCAAATAGCCTCCTTGACTCACGTAAAATAAAGGATTGTGTGTGCCTTTGGGTCACATCATATAACGGTACTTTGATTGAATGACCCCAGCACCAAATTTTTCATTTCCCAAGAGATTTTTCATTAACGATTTGATCATTTTCATTAATTATTCCAAAATATAGTTAGGATCATTTACTTTGGGAAAAATTAGGAAGGTACAATACCTTTCAAATTTTTAAAAAGGGGAAGAAGGGTCTCTATAAGAGACACATGTCCAAAGACACTTATTCAAAGGGGCGACACCACAAAACAAGGCAAAAGACAAAAGAAGGGGACTATACATATGATACAAAATTTACAATATTCAAAGTAATGGTTTAAGGTGGATCCCATTCATCGTAATTTCCAAGGGCTCACCTTCCATAGTCTCAAGATCAAAAGCATTTTGCTTCTTGCATGTAGTGATCTTGAATGGTCTTGTCCAGATAGGGTCAAACTTTTCATGATTGCCATGCTTGGTGGCTCTCGCCTCCCATTCTAAGACTAAATTTTTATTTCAGAAATTGGGCTTTGAAGTATTCGATCAAACCAAGTCTTGATAACCTCTTTGAAAGCTGATCATGGATTCATGGGATGCCTCCCATTTTTCTTGAAGTTTTATCAATTCTGCGAGTCTTACCTATATCGCTCCATGTTCCTCGATCTCAATTTGCTTTAACAATTGTAATGTTGGGAGCTCCACAGTGATAGGCATTATTGCACTTTTACCATAGACCAATTCATATGGTGAGGCCTTCAGGATTTATTTGGGCATGATTTGATCAGTCCATAAGGTGTTCTTGACATGAGCATGTCACGATATCTTATGTTCATCCCCATCTTTTTATGAGTCTGATTAGATTCTTGTTGGTTGACTCTGGTAGAAATTTGTTACCTTGTGGGTAGTAGTTCAAAGATGCTTTTCCATGCCTCATTGTTAAGTCGAAACTTTGGCACAAAAAAATATTTTACATTATCTGATATGATTGTGTGGGGGTGGTCCAAAGTGGCTAGTGATGTCACAGAGAAGTTCCATGATCATATTATCTATGGATTCCTTCAACAAAACTTCCTTTTTCCATTGGGTGAAATAATCGATGGCTGTGAGAATCCACCTATGACCCATGCTTAAAACTAGATTAACCATTCTAATGAAATCTAGACCCCATTGTGTGAATGGCTCTTTAAATAGAATAGGGTTAAGAGGTAATGCAACATTCCTCTGGAAGCCCATGTAGAATTGGAAAATTTTGCACTTGCTCACCATCACATAACAATATAAAAATAAGTTGGGCCAAAAGTATCTACTTTGTAGGACATTTATGGATTTTATTTTTTCCTGAGAAGTGACATCCCAAGCTTCGTTGATGTAACTCATGTAAGACCTTTTCGGCCTGTCGACACTAAAATTTTCCTCCATAATTTCTATTTCATTAATGTATGTATTAGGAATAGGATGTTGTTAAGTGTAATTAGTAGTAGCGTCAGATAGAAGATAACGGCACCCGTCGATGCAGTGCCGCCAATAATGTGGAGTACGTAATGTAGCATCAAAGTACAATAGGAATGTTGTAAAAAGTAAATATTTGTCGTAAGTGGTCCGGTAATGTTAAAATGTCAAAGTTTGGGTAATTAGAGAAGTAGGGTCTACATGATTAGGAATTAGAAATATTATATTGGTAATAAAGATAAGGAGTGAGGTCATAAATATTTTGTGTATTTTATTTGTAAAAAGTCTAAAAATGTGGAACCCATGTAAAATGATAAGGTTTATCTTATCTTAACAGATAAGCCTACATGTATAGATAAGAGTTAAGGTATGGAATATGATTCGTCAGAGTGGATTTCTTATCCTATCTTAGAGATAAGATGGATAAGCCTGGAAGTTCTATAAATAGAGAGGCTACCCCCTCATTTAGCATAGAAAGAAGTAGTGAGAAATATTGTAGGAAGTGTGCAAAGGAAGCCATCAGTTAAAGGTGTGTTGAAGAAGCCATCGAGAGGTGTAATTGTAAAGTTTCTCCCATAGTCTTGTTGAAGTACCTCATGGGTGAGATTGTAACAATTTCATGTTAATATTATAATTTACTTTGATATTTCAGATTTGTCATCATTCCATCTTATCATAGTCGATGGTATTCTTGTGTTCGGTTGTTGTTTTGTTTCCAGATTACGTCCACCAAACTAAAGGCTGTGCATTAGTAAATAATCATAGCACGAGGAGTTCCGGTGAAGAATTATCATAGTGCCGGATTGGTGATGACATTTTGGTTCCGTTGCCGGGACCATTCCTCGTTGGTGGATTTTCTGGAGAGATATTCCCACTTAGGCAAAAATTAATTGGAGGGTAACCTTGTTTTTTTTTGCGTAGTAGTTACCATGGTAAAGTCATTTTTACCGTGAATAGTAGTTACCATGTTAAAGTCATTTTTGCAGGGAATAGTAGTTACTGGTAAAGTCCTTTTTTGGGAATAGTAATTACGCATGATAAAGTCACTTTTTACCGTGAATAGTATTTACATGATAACTTCACTTTTTACCATGAATAGTGTTTACCACAGTAAAGTCAATTTTTACCGCAGTAAGTCAAGTTTTACCATAGTTTACCGTGGTCATTTCTATTTTATTGTAGCAAGGTGTAAAGTCACTTTCTAGTATAGTGATTCCAATTATTTGTGCACATAAGTCTTGTTGATTGTACTTGTGAGTTGTTATTTCACGGTGGTTACTTTTGAAAATGGGAAAGATTCCTATTTTTTTAGCTCAATCTAATGAAGATGCTTCTTCTTTCATTCAAGAGTTTAAGCGATCTTGTATTTGTAATGGCCTTATAAGAAGGGAACAATGGACTAAATTTTTCCTACCATTTTGGATAGTTCAACACTTAGGTGTTTTGAAACACTAGGTAATAATGTGAAAAATTCCTTGGATTTATTAACTTTGAAAGTTTTCTTGAAGAATTTGGTGAACAATGAGAAATATGTAGATCTCATGATCGAGATCACAAAGCTATCCCAAGGAGAGAAGGAGAATATAAGGGATTATCATGCTCGTGTTCTAGAGCTAAGGAGGAAGCTCGATGCCCAAATCGGGGAAGGAAGGACTAGCAGATGGGTTGATGAATGGCATGGATAATCTCCTCTGTAAGCACTTCATTATTGGGATGAAGCAGAGATCGACAACGAGTGAAGTATGACCGCCATGACTACCATTGAACAAGCAAAGGAGATTGCAAGAAGGCAAGAAGAAAGCATGGAAGAGGAGCCCAAAGAAATTGTTGTTAAAGTAGAGCCTAAGCACCTTTGGTCCAAGTATCCACAACCACTTCCGATGAGCACAAATATTTCTCCTAGTACATCTACCGAGTATGAAGATGCTTAGGAAGATGGGCGATTAACTATTAATCTTCTTGAAAGGAATTTAGTTCTCGGGGAGGAGATAGAGGTCCAAAAAGAAATATTTCTGAAGTTGTTTGTTATGGTTGTTATAAAAAGGGTCACTTTATAAGTATAATTGTCGAGATAGAGCTTCTACATCCAGTACGAGAGATAATGATAAAAGAAAAGCACTGTGAATTCTCTTGATGTAGTAGATAAGAGTAGAAATAATGAAGTAGATGTGTTTGTAACAAAAATAAAGAAAGAAAAAGATAATCAAGATGGAAATGATCCTAAGAAGATGAAAGAAGAAACTAGTAAGAAACATAGGAGAAGGAAGTTGGGTGTGTAGGATTTTTGATTTCACGGGGCAAGGACCATACTCCATCTTGGAAGATCTTTCCAAAAGGCCTACAAATATTACATATGGTCAACTCTTGGCTATGTCTTCTGAGAAGAGGCGGGAGTTGCGAGGTGGACTCAATGCTCGAAGAAGGAAGGAAGTTGAGGTCCCTATTTTGGAGGAGAGGCGAGATCCCTATGCTCCACAAGTGAGGTATTATGTAATGGTATTTCAATTCATGATGTCTTAGTTGATGGAGAGGTGCTGATTAATGTAATGACCGAAGTCTGTAATGAATATGTTGGGTTTAAAAATTGATCACCCTTCAACACTTATGTTAAGGTCATTAAATAAAGGAAAAACTAAACCAGAAGGTGTAGTTTCAAATGTGGCAATATCTGTTATGGGTGTGGTATGTGTGGTAGAGTTTCGGGTGATGAAAAATGGTATGCTGTTATGTACCCAATCTGCTTTGGGAAGACCATGGCTAAGGAGAGTTCATGCAAGAAACTACTTTGGAATGAAGGTTTCATGACACTTGGACGTGGTAGAGAGAGGGTGAAGATAAATGTGATCCTCGACATCATAAGGCGAGAACCTATGGATTCAAGTGATGAAACCGATGATTGGATATCCTCGATTACTCTAATACCGGTGAAGTGGACACCGAAGATGAAGAAAGTGAGGTGGATGTTTCAGTCATGGATATCCTTCCGATCACACCAACTCATGACCCCATAAAATTATACGAAGAAGAAGTTGATGATCGTCTCCAACAAATAAAGATCGGTGATGATCTTTGTGATGGAGAGTGAGAAGGAATCCTACCTCCAGCTCTTTCGAACGTACTTACACCTATTCACTTTTGGTTACAAGGAACTTCGTCAAGTAAGTTGGGTAGAACATTGTATTGAACTGGTAGATGGTGCTAAGCCCATAAAGCAAATGCCATATAGGATGAATCCTAATTTTTCCAAGGCGTAAAAGAAGAAATAGATAAGTTGCTTGATGCGCAGATTTATATTTCTTGTGGAGAATTCGAGAATGGGTTTCTCCCATTGTGATCTCAATAAAAAAGAATGGGAAGCTACGCATTTGTGTTGATTACGGGAAGCTTAATAAGGCAACAAAGAAGGATCATTACCCTCTTCCATTTTCAGATCAGATCTTGGAAGAAGTAGGCGGCCAGAGTGTTATAGTTTTCTTTGATGGATATAGCAGCTACAACCAAGTTCATATAGCGAGAAAGAGCAGTGAAGACTACGTTCACCACTCCTTGGGAACGTTTGCTTATAGAGTTATGCCTTTTGGGTTGTGTAATGCTCTCAAAGCAACATTCCAGCGTTTGATGAATAGGGTGTTCAAACCCCTACATTGGGACCTTCATTAGAGTATTTTCGGATGATTTTTGCATCTATGGGAGGAAGTTGGACCACTGCACTGAGATGGAGAAAACATTTCAAAGGTTATATGAAGCACAAGCCTCACTAAACCCTACAAAGTGTGTCTTTGGATGTTCTAAAGGCGTTTTTTAGGGCATGTTGTATCCGAGAGATGGTATTGGTGCTGATCACGATAAAGTTTCAAAAATAAAGATTTACCATTTCCTATGAATAAAAGTAAGTTGAGATCATTTTTAGGCCATGTGGGTTACTATAGAAGGTTCATCAAGAATTTCTCAAAGATGCGCTGACCACTAACCCAGTTCTTGAAGAAGGATGTTGCTTATGAACCAGGAAACAAGGCGCATGAAGCTTTTGGACAACTGAAGGAAGCCCTGGTGTCTTCACCTATTTTGAAGAATCCAAATTGGAGCAAGCCATTCATTGTGTACACTGATGCCTCAGATGCAGCACTAGGTAGTACTTTGAGCCAAAAGGATGAAAATGGGAATGAACATCCAATTTACTTTGGGAGCAGACAAATGAGCAGTGCTGAGGTAAACTATACTGTAACTGAAAAAGAGGCTCTGGCTATCATTTTTGCTGTAAAGAAGTTTAGAAATTACTTGCTAGGGCAGAAATTTATAGTTGTAACGGATCATCAGGCTCTGAAATATATTGTCAATAAGCCTAACCCATCAGGGAGGATAGCAAGATGGATAATTTTGCTACAAGAATTTGAATTTGATATTATAGATAGGCCAGGAAAGAAGCATGTCAATGCAGATGCACTCTCTCGAGCCTATGATGGTTTAGGATCATCTTGTGATGATGATGATTTTCCCGATGCAGCATTGTTCTCCCTTGACACAATCCCTAGTGAATACATAGATATTTGGAATTATCTTGAATGAATTCAAGTTTCCTAATGGTGCCAATGCAAATACTAAGAGAAAGATTACTCAAAGCGATCGTCCATATTCTATTCTGCATGGAGCATTATTTTGAATAGGACCTAATGGACAGTATAAGAGGGCAGTTGGACGTGATCAAGGAAAGGAGCTGATAGAAGAATTCCACAATGGTACATGTGGAGGGCACTTCTCTAGACAACTTACAGCAAGAAGGATCTTGGATGCAGGTTATCACTGGCCCACTCTTTTTAAAGATTGTTATAATTATTGTAAGACATGTGATATTTGTCAAACACATGGTAACCATAAGACTTCATCAGCTCCATTATGTCCTATTCTTCCCCTTGGTCCCTTTGAAAAATGGGGAATAGACATTGTAGGTCCACTTCCAACTACATCACGTCAAAATAAGTATATTGTAGTTGCCACAGATTATTTAACCAAGTGGGTTGAAGCTAGGCCATGAAAACATCTTCCATGGATGAAGTGGCAAGGTTCATATACGAATGCATTGTCACGATTTGGTTGTCCATTAGAAATTGTAAGCAGATCAAGGAAGCCACTTCATTAATGAGGTGGTAGAAGCCCTAATCAATAACTTTTCTATTAAGCACGGAAGGCAACAACATACAAGCCAAGCACAAATGGACGAGGTGGAGCAACAAATTTTGTCTTTGTGTCAAATTCTAGCAAAAGATGCGGCCTTACAGTGTACATAAATGGGATAAAAGGATTCATGCAGCATTGTGGGCATATAGGGCAACATCAAAGTCAGCAACAGGATACTCCCCATTTCGGTTGGCCTATGGCATTGATCCGATTCTTCCTATTGAGTTTGATATTCCCCTTTGAGAGAGTTATGAAAAATGAAAGAATGGATGAAAGTGATTTAGTAAAAGAAAGGTTGGTACATCTTCATTTGCTAGAGGAAATGAGTGAAATAGCAAAGGATACAAGCCATAAGAAGAAAATGAAGCAGAAGGAATACTTTGATCAAAAGATCGGATGGTCTCCATTTCATGTGAATGACTTGGTCCTAGTATATGATTCCAGATACAAAAAAAGAAGATAGAGAAAATTTGTTCCAAAATGGATGGGGCCCTACAAAATAGCAGCTGTGCATGAAAATGGTACATACCAACTGGAGGAATTGGATGGCACTCCCATTACAAAATGGGTCAACCACGACAAGTTGAAGATTTTCCAAGCACCAGAATAGTCTACTCTGAGGACGGAGTAGAAGCTAGGAAGGGGGAAGATGTCGACACTAAAATTTTCCTCCATAATTTCTATTTCATTAATGTATGTATTAGGAATAGGATGTTGTTAAGTGTAATTAGTAGTAGCGTCTGATAGAAGATAACGGCACCGTCAGTACGGTGCCGCCAATAATGTGGAGTACGGTAATAGTCAAAGTACAATAGGAATGTTGTAAAAAGTAAATATTTGTCGTAAGTGGTCCAGTAATGTTAAAATGTCAAAGTTTGGGTAATTAGAGAAGTAGGGTCTACATGATTAGGAATTAGAAATATTATATTGGTAATAAAGACAAGGAGTGAGGTCATAAATATTTTGTGTATTTTATTTGTAAAAAGTCTAAAAATGTGAAACCCATGTAAAATGATAAGGTTTATCTTATCTTAACGAGATAAGCCTACATGTACGAGATAAGAGTTTAGGTATGGAATATGATTCGTCGAGTGGATATCGTATCCTATCTTAGAGATAAGATGGATAAGCTTGAAAGTTCTATAAATAGAGAGGCTACCCCTAATTTAGCATAGAAAGAAGTAGTGAGAAATATTGTAGGAAGTGTGCAAAGGAAGCCATCGGTTAAAGGTGTGTTGAAGAAGCCATCGAGAGGTGTAATTGTAAAGTTTCTCCCATAGTCTTGTTGAAGTACCTCATGGGTGAGATTGTAACAATTTCATGTTAATATTATAATTTACTTTGATATTTCAGATTTGTCATCATTAGTCTTATCATAGTCGATGGTATTCTTGTGTTGGTTGTTGTTTTGTTTCAGATTACGTCCACCAAACTAAAGGCTATGCATTAGTAAATAATCATAGCACGAGGAGTTCCGGTGAAGAATTATCATAGTGCGGATTGGTGATGACAAGCCTCCTTATTTTCTAAGCATCTAAATAGGATCCCATCAAGGTTCCTTTTGAAAAGGAAATTATCAATTATGATAAATTTAGATACATTATCGAAATATAGTCTCTTAAGATGAAGGTGACTTAGATACTTACATGTCTTCATGAAATACAACCTATCGATACCCATCTTTCAAATTCATTTTCTTGGATATGGAGCACCATCTTGGATTCTTCATTTGTTTGGTTCATCAAATTGGATCTTGTGCAAGATATTAGCACAGACCTCTTCCTCTTACCAGCTTTGTGGGCTTTATTTCAACATCATACTCTAAGATCTTAGTGATCCAGTTAGCCCTTTTATCAGTTATCTCACCTTCTATGATGTATTCCTTGACAACTGCTGATGTGTGACCATAAGCGTGATCTTTCTATTTGCAATGAGGTGTCTGAATTTCTTCAAACCTTTGAAAATGGCATAAGCCCATATTTCTATGAAGTTATATCTTATTTAATAATCATGGAGAGTTTTTGGAAAGAAAGAAACTGGATGTTTCTCTCCTTATGAATCTCATTTCTATTTCATCATGGATGTTACAATGTGCTCTCTCCCATTTATGTATACAATGAAATATTTGGAGAAGTCCATGTTACATAGCACCGAGTAGATGAAATCATGTTTTTGATCTCTTCAAAGGATTTTCAACCTTCAGTGGTCCATTTGAAGTTTAGATTCCTTTTTAGCATTAGTGTGATTGGGCAGATCATTCTAGAAAAATATGAAATGAATCTGCTAATGAAGTTAATCTTTCATAGGAAATATTGTATTGCCTTCTTGTTGATAGGTAGAGACAATTCCAAAATGGCCCGATTCTTTCTGGAATGATTGAGATTCTGTCTTTTGAGACAATGTGTCCTAGGAGTTTTCCTTGCGGTACTCCAAAAACATACTTCTTCAAATTTAGAGAGATTTTGAATTCCTGACACTTCTTGAATATAAATTCTAGGGCATCAAAATGATCCTCCACTATTTTGGTAAACACCATGAGGTCATCCAAGTATATCAGGATTACCTTGTTAATCAACTCTCCAAATGTGGCATCCATGGCTCTTTGAAAAGTTGACCCAACATTGGTGAGCTCGAATGAAATTTTTCATATGCAAAGGTTCCCCACTTTGTTATAAAGGTGGTTTTATGTTGGTCTTCCTCCATGAGCCATATTTGATTGTAACCTAAAAAACCATCAAGTAGAGAGAATATTTTTGAACCTACTCTTTGTTTAGAGTATATGTTCCATGGAAGGTAAGGGGTAGTGATCCTTAAGGGACACTTTATTTAGATCTCTGAAATCCACGTAGAGTCTAATTTCACCATTTTTCTTCCTTACCAGCACCAAATTAGACACCCATGTGGAATGCTTGATTGGGAAGATTATTTTAGCCTCTAGGAGCTTCTGAGCTCTTTGGCCATGAGAGATTCTATCTTTGGATTCACAAGTCTCTGCTTCTAATGCATAGGTTTTTCCTTCTTCTAAATCAATAGTATGTTGGATGATATCCTTATTATAACCATGTAGGTCATCATAATTCCAAGCTACTACCTTATCATACTTATGGCATAGAGCCACAAGTATTTATCTCTCTTTCGAGTGACTAATTTCCCTACCTT
Source organism: Taxus wallichiana var. yunnanensis (assembly GCA_018340775.1). Taxonomy (NCBI): domain Eukaryota; kingdom Viridiplantae; phylum Streptophyta; class Pinopsida; order Cupressales; family Taxaceae; genus Taxus; species Taxus wallichiana. The sequence goes on along the minus strand of CM031239.1, from coordinate 233,724,950 downwards.
TAACTTCTTCCCATGGGCTACTTCTATCTCAAAGCATAGTCTTCCTTGACTATTGTGAACTTCCTCATATCTATATTAGCATCATCAGAGTCAAAGAGATTTTCCAACGTTATTAGTCCCTTTGGAATCTTGTTTGTTTTTGAGCTGGATGACTTGATATCCATATGATTCTTCAATTTTGGGTTGGAGTTTGTCTGCAAACCCTTCATATTGCTATTAGAAGAGAAATATTTTTGGTTTTCTTTCAAAGAATTACCAATGATCCACATGCGAGATGATCAATTTCATCGCATATTTGTTTGCAATGCCAGATCCTTGGTTAGGTTGAATTTTGAACCGATCTAGGCCATTCTATCTGCTTCTATGTTTTGGTTCCAAGGGATAACCTTAATGTTAAAGGCCTCAAAGTCTTCAATAATATCCCATACCCTATGATGATAGGACCTCATTCTTGGTTTTTTGCTGCAGAAGTGCTTCTAATTTTAGTCACTACTAATTTAGAGTCCCCAAAGACTCTAAGTTTATGTACGGCATCTTTGATCATTAATGTTAAACCATGAAGTAAATCCTCATAGTATGCTTTTTTGTTGGTGCAAGTGAAGTGGAAGTGAAATGCCTAGAGTATCTTCCTTTCTCTTAGTGAAGATAGGCATATTCCAGATCCCGAGCCATTCCTACTTTTGGCTCCATCAAAATGTAGAGTCCACATTTGGGAATCCTTCGTGAGATTATTTTCATTTTTACTATCCTCCCTCATAATATTTGGGATGTTGGGATTATCATCAAAGATGGCATACATACCTAACCCAAAGTGGAGTCTAAATTTCTAAAGGAGTCTCTGGGTGAGAAGTGAACTAAATATTTTCTCGCTTTGATGGTTTCCTTCATCTATATATGATTCTTATTCTTGGGTGATCATGGGATAATAGCATTCTTTGTTGTCCCACGAGGCATTCGGGAAAACTATTGATGATTATCCTTAGAGATGAATAATCAACGTTTTGAGAAATCTTAGGTATGTGGGACTGGCCCCCTAAGATAACCTCTAGGTTTTGTAGAAGTTGGATCTTCTCGATTTGGATTGAGATAAGGGTTAGAGAGAAAATAAAACAAGTATGTAAATCCTATATAATGCGATGTGCCAAAACTTTTCTAAAAGGCATAGAGATTAATATCAAAATAACTACTAGATTATTAAAAGAAAATTAAGCATGATCAACTATCTTGAAGATATTTAACACCATCTAAGGTGAGATGAAACTACCACATAATAACGTACATAATGAATTTATTTATGTAAAATATCTAAGTGCATGCACCAATAGACATTTAAACATTAATTAAGAACAAAGCGAACAAGAAGAGAAAAAGGAAAAATAAAATTGAAATTTTTTAGTGTATAGAAAAGGAAATCTTATTTGTAGAGAAAAAAATTACATAAGGCCAAAATGGCATAGATTACACATTTCCTTACAACAGAGCCTTCTTAAGGCCAATGAATTTAATAGACTATTTCTAAAATTCTCTTCCTTGGATCTCTGGAACTTATTTTCTATATCTTTCCACTAGTATAAGAACATTCCTTTATAGATCCCCATGGCTCTCGGTCCAATTCCTTTAATCAAGAATCCCATTTTCCGTATTTATTTCCTACCTACGCGATACTTCAACTCTTGGAGAAAATCTCATGCATGCTTTACTGAACTAAGATCACATTCAATCTGCCAAATCTCGAGCCCTTCACTTCTTTGATTGGTCCTTTCAATAGTTGTAGCTACATGTGTGACATGTGGAGGCATTGAGCATCTTTGGTAATTCTTTTTATCTCTTTCCTTTCAAATCTACGCTTGGGTGACACATGGAGTCCTATGCGTCCTTTTCATTACATTGACTTTTCATCCCGCTTGGGCTACCTTGCAGCGCTTTATCCACGTGGTTAATTGTCACTACTCAAAGGCTCTCGATTCTTTGTGCTTTCTCTAAAATGCAAAAAGTGACGCGTGAATACCCTCCGCATTTAGGTTGATATTTAGGTAAAATTCGGTCTTGACAAAACTACAAAATAACACCAAAAGGAAAAGGTCGGTCATGCAACAAAAGATATCAAATCTAGAAGAGCCCGGAAATGATGTAGAAATCATTCTGCACAGACCCCAAAAGTAATAGAAGCTAATTATTAAGGTTTCCAAGACCATAAAGAAGGGGAAGGACTAAATAATACATCCTTACGAGACCATACAACTAGGATATTTCCATATCATAGTTATAGTTTTTAATTATTTTCGGGGTCTATACTTCTAGTTTATCTAGTATTTATTCTTATATTCTTCCTATAATATTATGTATAGGTGATTCTCTCTCTCTCTCTCTCTCTCTCTCATTCTAATCTTGTATTCATTTATCAACATAACCAATACATTATTTTGATTTTTATAGTTTATGCTGAAATTTAATTTATCATAATAGCTCCTAGTCTCAACACATTTACAGTCCTTCTACTTTGTGTATATTGCATTACAAACCTAATTAATTTAAAAATGGTGCAAACAATATTCAATTTGATGGACATAATATGAAAATTAACAATATATGAATAAATAAGTACAAGAAACTAATATATTGAACTTTTCATAATAAAATATAGCTTCACAAATGGTATCCACGCATGGCTACATCTTCATTGTATAATATTAAGCTAAACACATATGGAATATTCTAGTCAAACAAATGTAATCCAAAATTTTAAATAAATTTACCTAGAATTTTTTAGCTTTGGTTTTTGGGTGGGGATATTCTTAGAAGCTTTTCCCTTAACCAAAATAAACTATCAAAGGTAAAATAAGGTATTGAAATGTGAGACAAAATAAATTAAATACCTCTTTTCCCACTTCCAATATTTCCCAAGTGAATCTATAAGAGAATAATAAGGAGTTGATTATCAATATCTAGGGTTCTTAAAACAAAAGTATTCAAGATAAAATAAGAAAGGAAATGCATATGAAAATATTTTTAATCTATTGTAGATACAAATAAACTTCTACGGGCATAAAAACTCAAATGACAAATATTTTAGAGATATTTAACTATTTTCTAATACCAAAGAAAGTAAAATACATCCTGAACTTTGTTAGTGTAGTCCTATGGACGTTTGTTCCATGTTTTTTTGTGATGATTTGTTCTCTCCTCAAAATATGTTATCCTTCCAAGTTCCAAAGTCGAATATGATATAGGTAGGAATATATGAAAGATGAAACAACAAAAATCAAAGATCCATAAAGAGATAGATGGTCCGACATAAAGTAAATCAATGAAATGTAGATGAAGATAACTTAAACAAGGTATTGATTGTTTACAATATAATCTTTCAATAAAATAACAACACCCCAATAATAAGTCAAAAATCCAACTTGGGAATAAATTAGAAGTGAGTTGTTTGTAAGCTCATGGAAGTGGAGAAATAAATTTTGGACTCTAAATTTCATAGCAATGAATCTTATTATGTAAAATAAATCAACTAATAAATATAGTAACTACGAATGGGTAATAAAAGATGAATTAAACTAACATATTCTTAGTAAATTTGACAAAGTAACCAAGGAGGAAATTGAATCAAACATTTAAAATTTCATTTAAAATATGATATAACCATATGTCAAGCCATACTTATGGTCTTTCCACAACCAACAAAAATAATTAAATCTTAAAAACATTAAATTGATATCTTAAATCAATAAAAGAGGTATAAGTGATCTTGCAAAGAGAGATAGGTGGATATGAAATTTTTTTCTTATATGTAAGTAACTTTATCATCACTAGATGTGTGTTTTCTACTTGTTTCAACATGTTATTTTTGGTTACATACCTATTTTCCCCTTGGCATATCATTTAAGCCATTAATTGGTGAGAATGTAAATTTCATTTAACATCCACTTTTACTTTATCAAACTAGGGAATTTTTATTTCCAAATTTAAACATATGCCTTCAATGACTTAAAGTACAACCAACATTTAAATATAGCATAAAATAATTACAATTATTTATATAATAAATTAATAAAGTATGTGCAATATTATGGGTCAACTAGATCCTACTTGATCCCATGTAGAAAACTCTTTGAGTCAATATACAAAGTATACTAGTAGTGCCCTTCTCGGCATTGATTTAAAAGTGTTGTTCTAAGTGTCTACCAAGATTTCAATCAATTGAATCCCATCCAAAATCACACACTTATGCTAGAACTAGGTGCCTCCTAATAGTGTAAAAACATACACTACTTTGGCCAAAGTTTCAGAGTCATGTGTTCCATGCTTTGTTTCATGAAACCACATTCATCAATAGAAACATGTCCCATCACCTTAAAACTTGATCTAGTTATCATATTTGAATTACTTGTCTTTCACCAAAACTTAATTAAAGTTATCTAGATTAGGATCGAGATAGTGGTGTTGTGATTAGTGACAAGTATCGTATGATTTACAAACTTGGATTAACTTATATGAAGGAGTTCCACTATGATAGCTTAGGATTCCTATGGGATATTAAGTGTCTCTGTGATAACTTGCATCATTATTGGACAACTTTTGATGTAGCCTAGAATTTACCAAAGAAATTCCGGGCATCTTTGGCACATCACTCAACCTAGACCGAGCGATTTCCCAAAGTGTGCAAAGGTAATAGGACCCTCTTTAGGGTTGTTTTTATAGGATGTTAGCATGATAAAGACTTAAAAATTTAGATCCATGACTAATATATCATTCTAAAATTCATGTTAAGATCTATATCTTAAATAATCATGAATCGGATGATAACCATAGCAAAATCATTTATGTAGTAATAAACTATAACCATGATTAATACCTTGATTCAGCCAATAACCTCCATTATATTAAATGCAGTAATACGAGAAGTTTCTTAGAATAATGTCATCATATGCTCATGCACGTATAGATCGATAGTATATTCTCATAGTAATCCAGTCCTTACATACATCTCTATGCTATGTGGTTCACTACATATTTATAAGGGTGGGGACTTTCCCTTCACCACTTATCTAATCCCAAAATAGGTCACATGCTATTATTAGCCATGCACCATTACAATAATAGCCACACATGCAAGTGCGCTAACAATAGAATTCTTCTAGTTAACTTCCAGTAGTAAATCTATTCTCAGCCTGTACCCATGCAAATCGCTTTATAGCCAATCCTCCAAAAATAGCCAATGCATGTTACACAAGTCTTTAACCGGTTTGTGTGTTCAACACACTATCTCCAAAAATAGCTCGTACACATGAAAATGGCTAAGTCCCAAATCTATCTCTCTTCTTTGCGCGTGATTCTTTCTTGACCCTTCCATGCCTTTAAACGCATTTTGTTCTTCCACATGAACCTTCTGTATGTTTTTCGCTAAGTGTCATATTTTGACTAACCAACATTACCCCACACTAATTACATTGCCACCCCAGCAATGGTTGTCTCCAAAATGAATCAAAGAATATGAATATAAGAATAGAAAGAATTTTTATGAATAAAAGAATGACTTTACCCTGTAGCATCTTCTGCTTCAACTAGAAGAATCAATTTTGGATATTCTTCTTTTATTTCTGCCTCTAAAGTTTGCCAATCATTGAGCGCGGCCTCTACTTTTTTTGGGATATCTAGTGCAATTAAATCTATCTCATATTTTGCAATATCTCCTTTCTCATTCTACAAGACCAAAACAATGTTAGACATTACAATCATTCTTCCTTGAATCTAGCTCATATTTTGTAATCTCTCCATCTTTTGTGCGATGAGTTTCCCAAGCTCATATAACCTTTCCTTATGTAGATCTTATGTTGCTATAAGGGCCTCACACTTCTACTTAACAAGTGCTAATCATTCTACATAGCCCAAGGTCTCATCCTTAATGGATTTCAAGGCGCATTATCTTCATAATGGTCTTGGTCCTTATAACAGCTTCTGGGGTTGTATAAATATTCAACACTTGATCTTCTTTCTTCAGTTCCTCTTGGAAGTTCTGGAGCAATGCATCATATGATGTAATCTTCCTCATCACCAAAGCCTTTTATCACTCTTATTCCTTCTCAAGATTATTTTATGATGACATGCGCAGAGGTCCATCTTCAAGCACCAAGTCCACCAAGGTACTTACATATCACATCATTAAAGAAAAAGTTTCCAAGTAGCTTGGTTTCGGGTGTGGTCTCACCTTCGAGGAAAAGGTCTCCAATTTCTTCGCTATGCTTATAAATGCACTATTCTTCTTTTGTCTAAGTCCCTTTCTTGCTTTAGGTGTGATATTTCTACATCCTTAGTTTTGAGTTATTCTCTTAGTGCCCTAATCTTTGCAAAATTATCCATATTTCATCGTTCCACCTCTGTCAAGACTTTTTCTAGAGCATTACTCACTTGTTCATCTGACATAATAGTAGGCTTTACTATTATGTGTCTAACTTGAGGTGTTTTCTTCAACCTCCTTGATACACATGAATCTTCACATACATCAAATTTTGGTTCATCCATGTGCGTGTGCATAGACCATGACAATTGCTTCCTTGTGCACATGGTTGTCATATCTTCATCCATAAGCTCCCACCAATACAACTTATTTGGTGTCACTGTGATTTGAAAATGGGTGCAGATAATTTTACTTGTGTCCTCAGTGTAGCCCATGAGTGGTGCAACATATTCTCCACTTTTTCTTTTCGATATTGGCCCTTTAGGAACCTTAGTACCAAGATTCGGAGCTTTTTCTACTATTCCCTGAGAAGTATATTGCACTATCTCATCTACCTCCTTTTCTTCTTATTCTCCATCCTTAATTTATTTTTCATTTGTCTCTTCCACTTTCTCTGAAGGTGTAGGGGATTCGGGCTCACTTTCTGTAGACTCCTCTACCTCCTTGCCTAGTCTCAACTTCCTCCTTTTTCTTCCAGTTGTCTCCTTCTGAGGTGAGAGTCATGGTGACCTCTGAACTGATTATGGTGTATCACCTTGGGTCCTAGTTCTCCTAAACACCCTTTTGAAATGGTGCTCTCCTTGGACTGCATCTAGGTCCTCATCACCTTCCTCTTATGGCTGGGGTGGAGTAGTCACGTGCTCAGCTTCTACCCTATCTATAGGCTACCTCCTACCTCTATGCTCCAAACCACCACTATCTTCATGCTCCTCTTCTTCATCATCTACTTCTATTGTCTTTATGGGCTTAGGTTTGGAACATTTTCCATTGTATGCTTACCTTTTGGTGGCCCTAGGAGCATGAAATCATTCTCCACATACTTATTTTTCTCCATCTTGGTCTTGAGTTGAAGGTACGGAAGAACTTCTCTACTATCCCAACTACTAATATTACAGTCTTCATGCTTATAAAATCGATACTAGCCTCTTAATGTAGGTAGTCCATCCTAGATATACATATGTCTTTCTCGGTGTATGGTAGTTTGCAATCTACCTTTTTGCATTGAAGCTTAGGTGGCACACAACTAAAAACCAGTGTGGTCGATGCCTAGAAATATCATGTTGTGAAGGAATATGGTAATTTGAAACATGGGCTCTAAGCCCCATCTTTCATGGAAAACTACGAGATGCAAAAGTGTTGGTATCTGCGAACTACACTACCTTCCCTACTAACTAGGGTAACTCCTTGGTTATGCATCATTCATCTTCGAACACTATGTGAATCCTATCATACCACTTCTCTTCCCTCTACTTGAATGGTATGATCATTGATCCTTCATACAAGTAATTGTCAAATCTTTCTTTAAGTGACTTATTCTCCATAGGGTATTCCCAAATTTTATCCTTTGGCCCATCGGGTACCCGATTTCCATAAACACCAGAGATAATAGAACAACCCCAAAAATTATTTTCTCTCATGTGCATGATTCTCCAATGATATTTTTGTGATGTAACTTTGGAGATGTTGTAAGTCACTCCCCGTGACATTTTCTTCACAATTTGTAGCCAAACTGTGTTTACTTGTGACCATCTTTCTTGGTCATTCAAATTTTTCACTAAGTGTGCAACTGCTTGTATTATTGGGTACTTCTTTAGTTTATCAATGTCTATGCCATAGACCCTTGGTATACCCCAACTCCTTCCATGTCTCTAGGATTTCTACGATTAGTTAAATCTTTATCTAGATCTACCCATGTGCCTTTCAACCCTATAACTATTGAGATCAACATGAGTGTGATCCTTACCCTACGTCCTTCAAAGTAGAAGAAATCTTCATGTACCCTACTCATTAACCACTTGTAAAAGGGTTGATACTTACCAAAGTAGGGGAGCTTATACAAATGATAAACTCTAATTTTCTTCAAAAACTTCTCCCCAACGTTGTCATACATCAAAGCATGTCTTGTATTGTGTGCTTATTTATATTTTTGTTTAATAGCACATCTAGCTCCTTATTTTTAAGTGTACGATGATTGTAATAAATGATCTTGCTCTTCCGGATGTAGGAATCCCATTCCTAACCAACAATCACACCCTCTGGATATTGTATTTGTAAGAAATTACTCTCAGGAGTCATTTCAACCTCTACTTCCACTTTCGTCTTTCCCTTAGCTCTTACAGTAGGTGATTTCTTTGGTTCCATCTAAAACCTACAATCTTATAAATTCAAATACTCACCTTTTATCTCTTACAACGTGCAAATCCAAACCCTATCTCAATTTAACATTCCCTAGTTGAAATTACATGCCCTAGCTCTTTTACAATGCCTTACTTTTCTCAAACCCTTCGCATTTGGGAACACAAGCTTCCTGCGTATGTACAAATCTACTCGTCACATCTTGATTCAAACTCTTCGACATGAATACTCTTCTCGCAGCTCGGTTTTACTTGGATCTTTCAAATTATCATGATTACAATAGTAAAAATGAACTTGCATCCCGTCCTTTTATATATTTTCAAAAATTTAGTGTATTTATTACTCCTTCACCTACAAAAATCCTCATTAATTGATCTTTTTTTCCATTTTCTACATGGTACATCTTCGTGCCCCAGTCATAACCTTCTCGTATGCCCTCCTACCTTCTAGCTATAGATTTATCTTCAACACGCTTCCATGCGCCTAAGTACCTCATCCTTATTCCTTCCACTGGTAGTCTTCACATGACCTCCACTTACCTCATGTTATATTGTTCCATCATTTATCTCCATCTATGGTCATCTTGTCTAGAAGAAATCTCTTTTCTAACAATTCTCCAACTTTGAATAACACCCATAGCAGTTTTTTCCTTTCATGTGTACTTATTTTCAATAGTCCTATACTTGGATATCAATAACCACCCCACACTAAGGGTATGTGTAGTCCTCTGCACATATAAATTCTTCAAATAGTAATTAGATTCTAGTGCATAAACATGCTTATTATGAAAAAACACCAACTAAATTGACAAAGCATAGCAAAAATAAGGAAATACATTAAGGAAAATATAGAATTGAAAACCTAATCTAAATGGAAACATTGCCTTATTACAAACACTAAGAAGACTTATTTATAGTAGGGTTTCAACCTACTCCCTTTGAAGTCCCTGGGTAACAATGTTCCTTCAAGTACCTCTAATTAGCAAGCACATGTTTCAAGTATGTCAGTAATAACATACAGACCCAACCAATGTACTTTGAGTTTTCCTGGATGGTGAAAAACTTAGAATCATAAACAAGCACAATCTCTCTAATTGTGAACTTTCTATCTCGATGTTCTGTCATGTCATGCTTTACGCCTAGCCTTTTCTTGTTTTTGACTCTGATGTGCTATTTCTCATTTCTCATCCATCTTGATTAGATTTTAAATTCGTTCTTCTAATACTTGCTCATCGGCTAGAACTCCAAATAAGCATGCAATACACAAAGATGGTAACATGAATTCCATAAGAAGAATTGCTTTCCGCTCTAAACACTAACTAAAATGGTGTGGCTTTGTTCAACCTTTTATATGTTGTGTGATATACCCAAAGCTTAACTCGCAAATAATTTATCATCCCAATCCTTTCTTCCAACATCAAAAATTTTGTTCAATGTCTTGCTCAAAATCTTGTTGAAAGCCTCGATGAGTCCCATTTTCCTAAGGATGATATGGTGTAGTCTTCTAGTGTGCAATCATGAACTCATCCAATAGTATCCTAATCGTATCATTTAAGTAATGTGTACCCGATAAATCATTAAACTTAATGGAAATCCATACCTTGTAAGAATATTTTCCCATAAAAACTTGGCTATTGTAGCTGCTTTATACAATCCTTTGTAGGCCTACTGCTTCTTCCCACCTTGTAAGATAATCTATGTAAGTTATGATATAATGTGATCTAGTCCTACACGTGGCTGGTGAAATAGAACCCACAAAATCAATAGCCCATTTCTCAAATGGTTATGCACCAGATAATATGTCTTAGAGGTATTTCATCTGTTGATTGGGTTTCGCAAGACATTGATAATGATCACAAGCCTTGCAATATGCTGTACAATCTTTATACAGGGTCTCCCACCATAATCCAACTAGTAGAATCTTGCACGCAGTGGCATCCCATGCAATACCACCATGAGATTCCTCTATGATATTTGTGTGCTCTTGTTCTATTACACAACCACGCAATACTTCATCCCGACCTAATTTGCATAGGTCACCACTAATCAAGATATAGTGTGTCACATGTAAAGCAAGTTGTTTCTTCTCTAAGGATTTCATTCCTCCTAGTATCATACATGTATGTATAAATATAAAAACATCCTCTAATGCCGATGGCACTCATTGTAACCTATATTTGTGCATCTAAGATGGTATCTTCAATTTCATGTGCTTCTTCTCTTGGATGTATTCTAGATAAATGGTCTAGTCTAGAATTACTTTTCCTTGTATTACCATAACTATGAAATCAAATTATTAAAATAAGAGTACCCATCTACATATGTGCCCCTGTAAAATGATATTGTTTACCAAATGCTTCAATGTCATGTGATATGTATAAAAGACAAATGGTGTGGCTAGTAGGTACTGTCTAAATTTATGTAGCACATAGATCATTGAAAAATCTTTGTGCTCTGTAGTTGTGTAATTACTGTTATCAAGACGAGTCAACTTTCTACTAGCAAAACAAATAGGATGATCTATAATACCTTCTCTAGGCTGAGCCAATACTATGCCAATGGCCATGCCAAAGGCATCCACATGTACATGAAATGGTTGGTCCCACGAAGGAAAACATAGAATAGGCGTGGTAGTAAGTTTCTCCTTTAATGTCTCGAATGTGTGTTGTTGCAGTTCTCCCCAATAGAACATACCTTTTCCTTTCAGTAACTCCTCCAAAAGTGCAACAACCTTGGCATATCCTTTAATAAACTTCCTGTAATATCATGTATGACCCAAAAATCCACGCACCTCACTCTGACTGGTAGGCTCTTTTATGTCGATAATGATAGCAACCTTAGTTGGATCAACCAACAAACCTTCCTTACAAATTATGTGTCCTAACAATATTCCAAATGGTGTAGCAAATATGCTCTTATTGATGTTCAAAGAGATACTCAACTATCTATATCTTTCAAACATTAAGTGCATATTTTCACAATGGTCTTTAACAGTCCATACACCATCTAATTATCTAAATAAACCTATAAGAAGTTGTGAATAAAATCTTTAAATGTCTTAACAACTATGTGTGAAAATATAGTAGGCACATTTTTTCAGACCAAAAGACCTCACTGAGAATAGGCAAGGCTACCCCATCCGGTAGTAAAAGTAGTCTTTTACCGATCCTCTGGTAATCCTAACTTGATGATACCAGAAGAGAACCCATCTATAATCGTATAGATTTCGCACCCTGTAACACCTTCTAGTATTTCCTCAGTGAATGGCATAGGAAAGGGATCAGTCACACATGTAACATTCAGCTCCATGTAGTCCACACAGATCCTAATATGACCATCCTTCTTGATATTGATCACCATTGGACTAACCCATTCTAACTCATCGAGGCTTGATGATTCTAGACTTCAACATTTTGTCAATCTCTTCTTTGACCTTTTCACTTAAGTTGGGGTTCATCCTGTAGTGCCTCTTTCTAACTATGTACACACCCTATTTAAGCTTTATCCTCATCCCCCTAATGATTCATGCACGCCTTTCAACTCATGCTACCCCTAAGGGAATAAATCCACGATAATCCCGTAGTAGATCTATGATTTTTCCAATTCGAGTGTGACCAATAGTCCCCAATTATGGCCTCCTTAGGCTTAACATCTAATCCAATATTCACTTTCTTTGTCTTCATAGGTTCATGATAGGCATGTGTCATCTTATCTACACTGTCCAACACCTCACACCTACATGTTGAATGGTTTATATCCAAATTTTCTACTTCTTCATCATCCACTAAGTAGACCATTTTTCCTTTTTATTTGTCAAGGAAAGCGAGCTAAACTAGTGTGGCATCAACCTCTATTTCTTCAAAAAATGCACTCCTAAGTTTCCTTTATCGAATAAATCCTAAATGAGTTCTTAATCCTTGGCACTATCTCCCATAGTTAAGTGATTTATGACTTTTAATGCTTCTTCCATCAGAGGATTGGTAGAGAATAAGTCAAATGTTTGGGTCATTCCTTCAATTAAATTCTACCAATTTCAAGTCTCTCTATGGAGTTTTGCATTTACATACCAAACACACTGCGCATCCATGTAAAGTGGAATAAAACTTGTGCTACTAGATCAAAGGTGGTAAATCTTCCTACCCCTTTTTCCGAAGTCTCTCACACTATTGAACATGGTGTTGAACAGGTTGATTACCATAATAAGTGTAGATTTGAGTAGGTGCATTTCTCTGAAGAACCTAGTGGCAAGAGAAATCCTAATTTCATTCCATCCTATAAGATTATCCTTGTGGACTACCCACCAACACATTACTATCCCTGCATAGGGTATATGCTAGCATATTCCTTCTCTCTAGTGGGTCTATCCACTGTTCTTCCATGGCGCACAGGAACACCATAGGGTCTCCTTCTCTAGTGTAACAAGGTATTGAGTTGTTACCTATTCTCCTAATATAACGCGGTTTATTGACCCTAGGAAATATGCTCTTTACTTCACACCCTACTAACTCATAAGTTCTATGAGCCTAATTATCACAAGAAACACTTGTAGTATTGCTAATAGACTATGCATCCTCCCACTGAAGGATTCCTTCTTTACATGGCTCAAGCACCTCTGGATCGTAGATGGCGCATACATAAATCCTATTAAGGTATTATTCACTCAAGGGATCAACATAGGGTTCAAATTTTCCATCTGTTAAAGGGATAATAACTCTTTCCTCCTTGTTTTCAAAGCTGATATAACCCTTGTTGAACCAAAGATCAATATTATTTGCATAGCACTAAGGATGCCCCAATAGAGCTAGGAAACTATCTAAATCTACCAGGTCTAAAACCTCAAAATTGCAGTGAACTTGGCTTCTTGTATTATAATGGATGCATCTTTCGGAACTCGATGGGAGTGACCTTAGTTCGGTTAGCCATGAAAAATGCATTAGAGGATGGATGCAATGGAGGTCTCCCAATTTGTACCCATGCATCTAAGGTAGGAACATTGACTTATGTGCATATATATCAATTAGTATATTACTCAAAAACAACCCATCCACAAAAACATTGAGTGATTTCCTTACCATAATCTAGGCTATGAGGGGGAGGATTTACATGTAAAATCTGTCGTCAGTCTTATTACTTATGCACTGATTGTTTCCTTTTAACCAATTACCCAACAAAGTTGGAATGATATTCTCTGGCACAACAATTTACATACTTCTCTCAAGTCATCCATATCAGTTTGGATCATTTCTCATGCTTTCTTCTACTCCATCTTTCGTGATTGCTACCTTAAAGACTATATTTCACCCTGAAGATTCCTAAGTACCTCCATGGTTTCCTAGTAAACCTCTTTCTAATGGGTGAGATCCGGGTACCCGTACATGTAGAAACTCCTTCTTAGTGATGGTATGATTTCTACTGCAAAGCTCCTTTAGAACGCGTCGCTTCAAAGACGGTCATGATATTTACCTACAATGCCTCAAATTCTGGTTCTAACTTCGGCATCTATTGATTTTACACAGTGCATTGTATCCTAACCATCACTACACATTTTTTCCTATTTATGTTGCTTACTAATATGTTCATACAATTCTTGGCATTCCTCATAGCTGTAATTATTTCCACGGAAGGAACAAGCAATATTCTCGAGGACATTCGCACCTCTGTAGGGGTTAGGAGATCCCCATGTATATCACATTCTATGAGGGAACTCACTTCTTCCACCACCATAGCCTTGGCCTCCGTATCCTTCTTGAAACCCTCAACCTCTTCCAGGACCTCCTTCAAAATGTTCATTCCGATCATAGTGCACTTTATTTTGATCTTGATGCTCACCTTTTCCTTGAGAGTTATCTGATTCTCCTCTCTTTTGCACACCAATATCTATGGCATCATGGATATGACCAATTAACCTGTAGTCTTTCGTATCCTGATTCGTGGACCTAAAATTTTTACAATAGCAAGATATGTTCTTCCTTATCATGCGTTGTAACAATGGGAAGTGGCTGACATCATGGTTTAAGTGACATATCTCACAGTCCAACAACAATGAGCATACTAATCTATGGGGAAAACTATCCTTTGTGTGACCTTCCACTTCACAATCTATACACCAAATCCTTGTGCGTGTCTCATGTGTTGAATTTTCCAATAGCTTCTCCAACTACTTCACCATAGCTGCGATTTGTGCTTCTAAAAATGGGCTCACCCCAGTGTCTATACTTCCAACTACCTCAACGCGTAAAGCTGCTTTGAGTGCTTCACGTGGATCGGTGTATGTCTTATGTGATAGCGCCCTTCTAAAAGGTGTTATTAGGCCCCCAACGAACCATTACGCATGTTGGCTTACATGAATATCATAAGAAAGCTTAGATAACAGTATTTTGAAATGAGCATCATACTCTACGACACTCTCTTTAATGGCTTGTTTACTATCCTTGAGTGCATTTATACTCTTTTTCTCAAACTCAAGGATGTGAAAGTTTTCTCGAACTCGGGGATGTGAAATTGTATACCAACTATGTACGTACCCTTGTAACATAGTAGTGAATTGACTTGCCCTACACTTAGAAGCCATGCTTCCTTTTGTGTGCCAAAATATTTCACACATGTGTACATGTTCAACAACATCTTCTATGCCCCTATACTCTAGGAGATGAAGGGACATCTCCATGTAAATATTTTGGGGTTGGTGTGAATCTTTCCCACCGATCTGGAACCTCTTGTGTTTCCTCTGCCTCTAGAACTACCGAGATCCACTAGAACTAGAGCCACCTATACCTCCTAATCCCGACCCTATAGCTAAATTCGGATAAGAAGATGTATTTCCATGTGTCCCAACAGTAGTACTAAATTTCACCCGGACATTACGTGAAGTATTACTACTCCCAGAAGAGAGTCCAAAAGTTTGCGCACCTAAATTCTATGTGGATGATACACCCAAAAATATACTCCCATACAACAATAAAGCCATTTACTTTGCCATCATTGCGATTTTTATATGATTCAATCTTGTTCTCCCACTTTGCCTAAATTAGTTTGTTGAATATTTTTGTACTAGATCTTTGGAAAAAAGAGCACAAAGGAAAGGTTGCCGGCTAGATTTAGATGCCTACTCACGGCCCAAGTTGTCTCTTCTAGTGTGCTTCTATGTGAGGCTAATGACGGTTCCCTATCATGCTTTCCCAAATGGGGGAGTTCTTGATGCTCAGTTCCATATCTTCTGCGTGAACTTCAAACCCTTCTCAAACTATCTCTCTCCACAATGTCATTCACTCTACAACATCACACTAGTTCTCTATCTCCCTCTCACGTGCCTCATTAAACTTAAGCATCAGTTCCTCACTTTTCCTTTCTATCACTAGGTCTTCCATCTTTCACCAAACCTGATCTTGACCCCACACGTGGTGGGGTTTAGTTCACCATCAGTTTGTTCTCTAAGTTCATGGTTACCATTAGAATTTTGATCACCAGTGGAATGCCTTGTAGGTAAGTTCCCCTAGGATATCGTAAAAATTGGAATTCATCTACCTTTGGGCATAAATAAGTGAAAATTGAGTACTCCAAGATATAGTTGTTCAAAACACCATGGAACCATGTATCCATAACGTGAGTCCTAATTAGATTAGCATCATAAATGGTCTAAAATTCTTCTTGTGTCTAGACAAGTGTGCGATACCTCTAATTCCATTTGGATGCATAAGCAGCCAACATCTCATATAGCTCTACTAGAAAGATAGGGAAGAAGCTCGTGTAAAAATAGACATAGAGATTCTACTCCACCCAAGTGTGTGCGTCAAACTCAGATCCAGTGTTGAACCTCCTTGTGGATTCTTCTTCTAGGTCGTGTATCCACTCTTCAACACTCGCTAGGGTCAACCAAGTATGTCTTCATCGCAAACCATCCCGAAAAAACTGAAAAGAGGTCCTGGAAATGGAATTAATGATGTAGCCTATAATTTATTAGTAAAAACCTAGACATCTTTGGCACATCACTTAGCCTAGGACCGAATGCTCACCCAAAGTGCACAAAGGTACTGTCGACACTAAAATTTTCCTCCATAATTTCTATTTCATTAATGTATGTGTTAGGAATAGGATGTTGTTAAGTGTAATTAGTAGTAGCGTCGATAGAAGATAATGGCACCGTCAAGACGGTACCGCCAATAATGTGGAGTACTGTAATGATCAAAGTACAATAGGAATGTTGTAAAAAGTAAATATTTGTTGTAAGTGGTTGGTAATGTTAAAATGTCAAAGTTTGGGTAATTAGAGAAGTAGGGTCTACATGATTAGGAATTAGAAATATTATATTGGTAATAAAGACAAGGAGTGAGGTCATAAATATTTTGTGTATTTTATTTGTAAAAAGTCTAAAAATGTGGAACCCATGTAAAATGATAAGGTTTATCTTATCTTAACAGATAAGCCTACATGTACAGATAAGAGTTAAGGTATGGAATATGATTCGTCAGAGTGGATTTCTTATCCTATCTTAGAGATAAGATGGATAAGCCTGGAAGTTCTATAAATAGAGAGGCTACCCCCCTCATTTAGCATAGAAAGAAGTAGTGAGAAATATTGTAGGAAGTGTGCAAAGGAAGCCATCAGTTAAAGGTGTGTTGAAGAAGCCATCGAGAGGTGTAATTGTAAAGTTTCTCCCATAGTCTTGTTGAAGTACCTCATGGGTGAGATTGTAACAATTTCATGTTAATATTATAATTTACTTTGATATTTTAGATTTGTCATCATTCCGTCTTATCATAGTCGATGGTATTCTTGTGTTCGGTTGTTGTTTTGTTTCCAGATTACATCCACCAAACTAAAGGTGTGCATTAGTAAATAATCATAGACGAGGAGTTCCGGTGAAGAATTATCATAGTGCCGGATTGGTGATGACATTTTTGGTTCCGTTCTTAAGGACCATTCCTCGTTAATTGGTGGATTTTACGGAGAGATATTCCCACTTAGGCAAAAATTAATTAGAGGGTAACCTTATTTTTTGTGCATAGTAGTTACCATGGTAAAGTCATTTTTACCGTGAATAGTAGTTACCATGTTAAAGTCATTTTTGCCATGAATAGTAGTTACCCTGGTAAAGTCCTTTTTGTTGGGAATAGTAATTACCGTAGTAAAGTCACTTTTTACCGTGAATAGTATTTACCGCAGTAACTTCACTTTTTATCGTGAATAGTGTTTACCACAGTAAAGTCAGTTTTTACCGTAGTAAGTCAAGTTTTACCATAGTTTACCATGGTCATTTCTATTTTACTGTAGAAAGGTGTAAATTCACTTTCTAGTATAGTGATTCCAATTATTTGTGCACATAAGTCTTGTTGATTGTTCTTGTGAGTTGGTATTTCACGGTGGTTACTTTTGAAAATGGGAAAGATTCCTATTTTTTCAGCTCAATCTAATGAAGATGCTTCTTCTTTCATTCAATAGTTTAAGCGATCTTGTATTTGTAATGGCCTTATAAGAAGGGAACAATGGACTGAATTTTTTCCTACCATTTTGGATGGTTTAGCACTTAGGTGGTTTGAAACACTAGGTGATAATGTAAAAATTCTGGGATTTATTAAGCGAAAGTTTTCTTGAAGAATTTGGTGAACAACGAAATATGCGAGATCTCATGATTAAGATCACAAATCTATCAGAAGGAGACAACGAGAAGATAAGGGATTATCATGCTCGTGTTCTAGAGCTAAGGAGGAAGCTCGATGCCCAGATCAGGAAGGAAGGACTAGCGGATGGGTTGATGAATGGCGTGGATAATCTCTCTGTAAGCAGTTCATTCTTGGGATGAAGCTAGAGATCAGACAATGAGTGAAGTATGACCACCCAGCTACCATTGAACAAGCAAAGGAGATTGCAAGAAGGAAAGAAGAAAGCATGGAAGAGGAGCCCAAAGAAATTGTTGTTAAAGTAGAGCCTACACCAGCACCTTTGGTCTAGAATCCACAACCACTCCCGGTGAGCACAAATATTTCTCCTAGTACATCTACTGAGTATGAAGATCTGCTTAGGAAGATGGGCCAGTTAACTATTAATCTTCTTCAAGGAAAGGAATTTAGTTCTCAGGGAGGAGATAGAGGTCCAAAAAGAAATATTTCTAAAGTTGTTTGTTATGGTTGTTATAAAAGGGTCATTATAAGTATAATTGTCAGAGATAGAGCTTCTACATCCAGTACAAGAGATAATGATAAAGAAAAGCACTGTGAATTCTCTTGATGTAGTAGATAAGAGTAGAAATAATGAAGTAGATGTGTTTGTAACAAAAAGAAAGAAAGAAAAAGATAATCAAGATGGAAATGATCCTAAGAAGATGAAAGAAGAAACTAGTAAGAAACATAAGAGAAGGAATTTGGGTGTGTAGGATTTTTGATTTCACGGGGCAAGGACCATACTCCATCTTGGAAGATCTGTCCAAAAGGCCTACAAATATTACATATGGTCAACTCTTGGCTATGTCTTCTGAGAAGAGGTGGGAGTTGCGAGGTGGACTCAATGCTCGAAGAAGGAAGGAGGTTGAGGTCCCTGTTTTGGAGGTAGAGGCAGATCCCTATGCTCCACAAGCTGAGGTATTATGTAATGGTATTTCAATTCATGATGTCTTAGTTGATAGAGGTGCTGCAGTTAATGTAATGACCGAGTCTGTAATGAATATGTTGGGTTTAAAAATTGATCGCCCTTCAACACTTATGTTAAGGTCATTAAATAAAAGAAAAACTAAACCAAAAGGTGTAGTTTCAAATGTGGCAATATCTGTTATGGGTGTGGTATGTGTGGTAGACTTTCAGGTGATGAAAAATGGTACTGTTGCGTACCCAATGTTGCTGGGAAGACCATGGCTAAGGAGAGTTCATGCAAGAAACTACTGGAATGAAGGTTTCATGACACTTGGACGTGGTAGAGAGAGGGTGAAGATAAATTTGATCCCTCGACATCATAAGGCAGAACCTGTGGATTCAAGTGATGAAACTGATGATTGGACATCCTCTGATTACTCTAGTACCAGTGAAGTGGACACTGAAGATGAAGAAAGCGAGGTGGATGTTTCAGTCATGGATATCCTTCCAGTCACACCAACTCATGACCCCATAAAATTATCTGAAGAAGAAGTTGATGATCGTCTCCAATAAATAAAGATTGGTGATTTTGTGATGGAGAGTGAGAAGGAATCCTACCTCCCGGCTCTTTCGAACATACATACACCTATTCACTTTTGGTTACAAGGAACTCCGTCAAGTAAATTGGGTAGAACATTGTCTTGAGCCGGTAGATGGTGCTTTAAGCCCATAAAGCAAATGCCATATAGAATGAATCCTAATTTTTCCAAGACTGTAAAAGAAGAAATAGATAAGTTGCTTGATGCAGGATTCATATTTGCTGTGGAGAATTCAGAATGGGTTTCTCCCATTGTGATCTCAATAAAAAAGAATGGGAAGCTACACATTTGTGTTGATTACAGGAAGCTCAATAAGGCAACAAAGAAGGATCATTACCCTCTTCCATTTTCAGATCAGATCTTGGACGAAGTAGCTGGCCAAGAGTGTTATAGTTTTTTTGATGGATATAACGGCTACAACCAAGTTCGTATAGCAGAGAAAGATCAGCTGAAGACCACGTTCACCACTCCTTGGGGAACGTTTGCTTATAGAGTTATGCCTTTTGGGTTGTGTAATGCTCCAGCAACATTCCAGCGTTTGATGAATAGGGTGTTCGAACCCTACATTGGGACCTTCATCAGTATTTTTGGATGATTTTTGCATCTATGGGAGGAAGTTGGACCACCGCACGAGATGGAGACAACATTTCAAAGGTTAGATGAAGCGAAGCCTCACTAAACCCTAATAAGTGTGTCTTTGGATGTTCTAAAGGTGTTTTGTTAGGGCATGTTGTATCCAAAGATGGTATTGGTACGATCGATAAAGTTTCAAAATCAAAGATTTACCATTTCCTATGAATAGAAGTAAGTTGAGATCATTTTTAGGCCATGTGGGTTACTATAGAAGGTTCATCAAGAATTTCTCAAAGATTGCATAGCCACTAACCCAGTTCTTGAAGAAGGATGTTGCTTATGAACCAGGAAACAAGGCACATGAAGCTTTTGGACAACTGAAGGAAGCCCTGGTGTCTTCACCTGTTTTGAAGAATCCAGATTGGAGCAAGCCATTCATTGTGTACACTGATGCCTCAGATACAATACTAGGTAGTACTTTGAGCCAAAAGGATGAAAATGGGAATGAACATCCAATTTACTTTGGGAGCAGAAAAATGAGCAGTGCTGAGGTAAACTATACTGTAACTGAAAAAGAGGCTCTGGCTATCATTTTTGTTGTAAAGAAGTTTAGAAATTACTTGCTAGGGTAGAAATTTATAGTTGTAACGGATCATCAGGCTCTAAAATATATTGTCAATAAGCCTAACCCATCAGGGAGGATAGCAAGATGGATAATTTTGCTACAAGAATTTGAATTTTCTATTATAGATAGGCCAGGAAAGAAACATGTCAATGCAGATGCACTCTCTCGAGCCTATGATGGTTTAGGATCATCTTGTGATGATGATGATTTTCCCGATGCAGCATTGTTCTCCCTTGACACAATCCCTAGTGAATACATAGATATTTAGAATTATCTGAATGAATTCAAGTTTCCTGATGGTGCCAATGCAAATACCAAGAGAAAGATTACTCAAGCTAGTCGTCCATATTCTATTATGCATGGAGCATTATTTTGAATAGGACACGATGGAGCAAGATCTGAGGGCGGTTGGACGTGATCAAGGAAAGGAGCTCTAGAAGAATTCCACAATGGTACATGTGGAGGGCACTTCTACGGACAACTTACAACAAGAAGGATCTTGGATGCAAAGTTATCACTAGCCCACTATTTTTAAAGATTGTTATAATTATTGTAAGACATGTGATATTTGTCAAAACACATCGTAAGTAAGACTTCATTAGCTCCATTATTTCCTATTCTTCCCCTTGGTCCCTTTGAAAAATGGGGAATAGACATTGTAGGTCCACTTTCAACTACATCACATCAAAATAAGTATATTTTAGTTGCCATAGATTATTTAACCAAGTGGGTTGAAGCTAGGCCATTGAAAACAGCTTCCATGGATGAAGTGGCAAGGTTCATATATGAACGCATTGTCACCAGATTTGGTTGTCCATTAGAAATTGTAGCAGATCAAGGAGGCCACTTCATTAATGAGGTGGTAGAAGCCCTAGTCAATAAGTTTTCTATTAAGCACGGAAGGCAACCACATACAAGCCAAGCACAAATGAACAGGTGGAGCGAACAAATTTTATCTTTGTGTCAAATTCTAGCAAAAGATGCAGCCTTGCAGGTACATAAATGGGATAAAAGGATTCATGCAGCATTGTGGGCATATAGGGCAACATCAAAGTCAGCAACAAGATACTCCCCATTTTAGTTGGCTTATGACATTAATCTAGTTCTTCCTATTGAATTTGATATTCCCATTATGAGAGTCATGAAAAATAAAATAATGGATGAAAGTGATTCAAGAAAAGAAAGGTTGGTACATCTTCATTTGCTAGAGGAAATGAGGGAAATAGCAAAGGATACAAGCCATAAGAAGAAAATGAAGCAAAAGGAATACTTTGATCAAAAGATCTCGATGGTCTCCATTTCATGTGAATGACTTGGTCTAGTATATGATTCAGATACAAAAAAAAGAAGACAGAAAATTTCTTCCAAAATGGATGGGGCCCTACAAAATAGCAGCTATGCATGAAAATGGTACGTACCAACTGGAGGAATTGGATGGCACTCCCATTACGAAATGGGTCAACCACGACAAGTTGAAGATTTTCCAAGCACCAGAATAGTCTACTCTGAGGACGGAGTAGAAGCTAGGAAGGGGGAAGATGTCGACACTAAAATTTTCCTCCATAATTTCTATTTCATTAATGTATGTATTAGGAATAGGATGTTGTTAAGTGTAATTAGTAGTAGCGTCCGATAGAAGATAACGGCACCGTCAGTACGGTGCCGCCAATAATGTGGAGTACGGTAACAGTCAAAGTACAATAGGAATGTTGTAAAAAGTAAATATTTGTCGTAAGTGGTCCGGTAATGTTAAAATGTCAAAGTTTGGGTAATTAGAGAAGTAGGGTCTACATGATTAGGAATTAGAAATATTATATTGGTAATAAAGACAAGGAGTGAGGTCATAAATATTTTGTGTATTTTATTTGTAAAAAGTCTAAAAATGTGGAACCCATGTAAAATGATAAGGTTTATCTTATCTTAACAGATAAGCCTACATGTACGGATAAGGGAGTTAAGGTATGGAATATGATTCGTCAGAGTGGATTTCTTATCCTATCTTAGAGATAAGATGGATAAGCCTGAAATTTCTATAAATAGAGAGGTTACCCCCCTCATTTAGCATAGAAAGAAGTAGTGAGAAATATTGTAGGAAGTGTGCAAAGGAAGCCATTAGTTAAAGGTGTGTTGAAGAAGCCATCGAGAGGTGTAATTGTAAAGTTTCTCCCATAGTCTTGTTGAAGTACCTCATGGGTGAGATTGTAACAATTTCATGTTAATATTATAATTTACTTTGATATTTTAGATTTGTCATCATTCCATCTTATCATAGTCGATGGTATTCTTGTGTTCGGTTGTTGTTTTGTTTCTAGATTACGTCCACCAAACTAAAGGCTGTGCATTAGTAAATAATCATAGCACGAGGAGTTCCCGGTGAAGAATTATCATAGTGCCGGATTGGTGATGACAGTACCACGCCCCTCTTTAGGGTTGTTGTTGTAGGATGTTAGCATGATGAAGACTTAAAACATTCAAATCCATGACTAATATATTATTCTACAGTGCATGTTCAGATCTAGATCTTAAAGAATCATGAATCACATGATAAACATAGTGAAATCATTTATGCAATAATAAACTATAACCATGATTAACACCTTGATTCAGCCAATAACCTCCATTATATTAAATACTGATAATACACAAAAGCTTCTTACAATAATGGCATCATATGCTCATATGCATACAAATCTAATAGTATAATCTCATAGTAATTCAATCCTTACATACATCTCTATGCTTGCACAATTCACTACATATTTATAAGGGTGGGGACTTTCCCTTCACCACTTATCTAATCCCAAAATAGGTCGCATGCTATTATTAGCCATGTGTTATTACAATAATAGCCACACATGCAAGTGTGCTAACAATAGACTTCTTCTAGTTAACTATCAGTAGTAAATCTATTCTCAACTTGTACCCATACAAAGTTCTTCGTAACCAATCCTCCAAAAATAGCCAATATGTGTCACGCAAGTATTTAACTAGTTTGTGGGTTTGGCATGCTATCTCCAAAAATATATCGTACAAGTGAAAATGGATAATAGCCAAATCTATCTCTCTTCTTCGTGCACGATTCTTTCCTAACTCTTTTGGGCCTTTAAACACACTTTGTTCTTTGAGTGAACCTTACGTATGTTTTTCATTAAGTGCCATATTTTGATTGACCAATAACTTCCCTTCCCATAGCCATCATAAGGTGGCATCGGGGCACATATCCATGTGGTTCAATCTATCTTTGTATCTCTAACGATAATTGTTCTTAAAATATTTATTACTATCAAAATTTGAGATACTTGATGAGGTAACTCAATATAGCTACTAAGAAACAATATCCAATTAATGACCATCATCATTAAATGGATACAACTACATAGCAGCCATAGTGAGTTGGCCCACCGAGTTTCTTAAATTAGAACATCAAAACTTATTAGTTTCAAGGTAATTAATTAAATCACAATAGGTTACCCTAGGTCTCATGATACTTTTACCACGAATGAATCATACCTAAGGTAATATCTCATAATAACCCATTATTTTGAATGCAATTTAATATTAAATGTTTACATTATTTTAACATTTAAGTTATGGATTTAAAAATAACTCACAACATTAATTCCACAATCCTATAATGTTTGCACTAGTATGATATCATGCCAATCTTATCACTTAATGCATCTAATGTAAAAATTATTAGACAACAACCCATATTATACTCAACCCATTTGTATTTATTTATAACATATTCATATATTAACAAATAAATATATTACATTCAATTACTCACTTTATACCATTTTGACAAACATAGATTCATATTAGTACTTAATCAACAGAGTATCCTTTTCCATATATTTGGTCCATTTTAGTACATCTTTAAATAATAAAACAACTGATCTATTCCATTTTAAGTTATAAGTGACCATTTAGATTGATCATCTAACACAATATGTCTAATTGCATTTTATTTTTATCAACTAACTTTTCCACATTAAACCAATAGTTAACTTCATTCATGGAGCAAGGAGATACCAACAGGAAAGAATCTATATATTTCATAGGTACAATGGCATGGATTCTCAAAATGTATTTCACTTTCTTTTGTACTTGTATAATCCTTTCATTCAGAAATTTATACTAAGAACAACTGTATGGACATGAACACAAGATTACACATTCCATTCATTTTCTTTCATCGTACTTTTTAAAAACCTAGGATTATAAGACCTTACTAATATTTTCTTCAAAAATGAGACCAAATTTCTATAATTTCACAAACAGGGATGGAAGCTTTGTATATTTAAAATTAATGTGAATTTGATTAACCATTACAATGGAGTCTTGCAATATTTATACATATTGGACAACAATACACAAACAAATAAATGGGTTGCACAGGTACAACCAAAAACACAACTACTTCCAATATTACATCCAGAAGCACATAATTGTTATAACAATTATAACAATTATACATGTGGAAATAAAAGAAAAATATGGTTTTAAAACCATATAACAATAAATAATTAATTAATAGTTAATTAATTGTAAAATGCATAATTAGATATTAGGTAAATAATAATTAACCTAACATTCCCCCCCTTAATTTTGCATTGCCTCAAGGAATGAGGAGAGGAACTCTCTGAACAACTCAAACTTTTCACATCCAAGTGACTTTGTTAAGATATCTTCTCGTTGTTCAGTTGTTGGACAAAATTGAAGCTGGATATTGTGTTTCAACACATGCTCATGTATGAAATGAACTTGTACCTCAATGTGCTTTGTTCTTTCATGAAACACTGGATTGTGAAAAAGTTTGAGAACACCTTCATTGTAAACATACATGGTGGTTGGTTTGTCCTGTGGTATTCCAAGTCCTTC
Source organism: Taxus wallichiana var. yunnanensis (assembly GCA_018340775.1). Lineage (NCBI taxonomy): Eukaryota > Viridiplantae > Streptophyta > Pinopsida > Cupressales > Taxaceae > Taxus > Taxus wallichiana. The sequence goes on along the minus strand of CM031239.1, from coordinate 233,699,112 downwards.
TATTATGTGATGTAGCCATATCACTTCATAGACAACTTCTCCTGTAAAATGATACTCGGATTTTGTGGAAGAGTGAGAAACGAAGTCTTGTTTCTTACTTCCACATGATATTGGTCCAGATCCCATAAATAATACAAATCCAGAAGTGGATTTTCTATCATCAATGTTACCTACATGATATAAATCTGAATATCCAGTCAAGAAGAATTTGTCATTCTTCTTGTATTCTAGACCAAGATCCACTAATCCTTTGAGATATCTCAAAATGCACTTTTCTTCTTTCCAATGATAAACTTTAGGTTCCTGCATGAACTTGGATAGATAGCTCACTACAAAGCTGATATCTGGTCTAGTGTAGGTCAATTAAATGAGACTCCCAATCAACTACCGATAGAGAGTGGCACTTACGTCAGGAGATGGATCTGAAGGAGATAACTACAATCTGTTCTCCATGGGTGTAGCAATTGGTGTGCAATCCATCATCCTAAACTTCTTGAGCGTAGTCTTGGTATATTTCATCTGAGAAACAAAAATGTGATTCTCTTTCTACCATACTTCCAATCTAAGATAGTAATGCATTAGCCCGAGATCGGTCATGTTGAATGATTGATTAAGATCTTTCTTCGTTGCATCGATCATCTTCACTGAACTGCCAGTGATGACTAGATTGTTGACATAGACAACAACAATCACCATCTCCCCCATTTCTTTTTAAGGTAGAGATTGGGATCATATGTATTTCTAACAAATCCATGTTGTACGAGATGCTCATCAAACTTGATGTACCATGCTTGGGGTTCCTATTTTAGGCCATATAGAGATTTCTTGAGTCTGCATACCTTTGCTTCTTGACTAGGTACTACATATCCCCTAGGTTGAGTCATGTAGACTTCTTCTTGTAAATCTCCATTTTGGAAGACACCTTTTACGTCCATTTGGGAGGAATTTCCATCCAAAATAAGTAGCTACAGACAAAGATCATCCCGATCGTTTGATCTTAGTTGTGGGATAAAATGTCTCCTCATAGTCAATGCCTTCTTTTTGTGCATACACCTTTCTACTAGTCTTACTTTATACTTGTCCATTGTACCATATGCTTTATACTTTTTTTAAATATCCATCAAGCATCAATGGGTTTCATCCCAGTAGAAGATAGAAAAGCTGCCAAGTGTTATTCTTCATCACGATTGATATTCGTAATCCATGACATCTTTCCAAGCATTTGACCGTAGGGATTCTGGACTGTAGAGGGCTCATTATTCAATAACTCTACTCATCAAAGTAAAGTTAAATTCTTCTCTTGCTTTACTTGTGAGTTTGTGGTCCAGGTGGATGTATCAATCGATCATCCATTCTTGCATCTTGTAATGTACTTGTACACCATTTAGGGATAAGTTGAACTGTTCCCATGGGTCATGGTTCTATCTCGATCAACACCATCATCCCCATCATCACTTTCATCTTCTCGAGGGAACATCATTTTTAATTTTTACAACAGCTGAAAAATATACATCTTGTGAGTCTGGAGGAGGAGTCTCTTCTTCCTTCTTCTCGAAAAACTCAACATCTCTACCGGTGTAGACTTTTCTGGTCTTAGGATCCATCAATCTATACCCAAGAGTATCTTCACTATACCTAATGACGACGATTTTATGTGACTTCATGTCTAATTTATTTATGTTCTATTTGGGTATGTGCATGCTTGCTTTACACCTGAATACTCTGAGGTGTACAATAGATGGTTTCCATTTCGACCATGCTTCTTGTGGTGTTATTCCATCAAGAGTAGTTGTGGGTGCTTTGTTCAAAAAATATATTGTTGTCTTTTTTACGCTTTCGCCTGAATGTCTTTGCAAGTCTGGAATCATCGATCATGCATCACACCATTTCCATGATAGTATGATTTCTTCTCTTAATAACACCATTTTGCTACGGTGTGTGTGGAGGAGGCATCTCATTGATGAATCCTGTGAATTTTTAGGTAGTCTCTAAACTCATCATTAGTGAATTCCCCCCTCGATCCGAGAAAAGAGTTCGATGTGAATGACCAGTTTCCTTCTCAACTACTACTTTGAACTTTTTGAAGGTTTCAAATGCTTCACTTTTCTTGCGAAGACATAAAATCCACATTTTCTCGAATAGTCGTCAACACAAAGCATGAAGTACTGGAACCTAGAATGACTTGGCTGCATCGGACCACAAATATCGGTATGAACTAGGTCAAGTTTACCATGAGCTCGAAATGTACTCCTATGGAATGAAGATCTATGTTGTTTTCCTATTAGGCAATGAGGACACTTGTCTATATCCTTCTGAAGAGATGGTAGCCCATGTACCATATTACACCGGTGAAGTGTTTCAAGATATTTGAAACTTACATGACCAAATCTCTAATGTCACAACTATGCTGAGGTGGAGTTCTTAGCACAAGTGCTTGATTGTCTTTGTGAACAAAATCAAGTTGGAACATGTGTCCCACATTGGAGGCTTTTACAATTATTTTTGAGCCTCTTGATTTATCTCAAATCAAGCACATTTTCTTGCCGATTGACTATAAAAGTCAATTTTTAGGTTGTGATCTAGGAGTTGACTAACTGAAAGTAGATTCTTTATCAACCCAGGGACATATAGGACATCTGATAGTCTACATTTGCATGAACCAAGGGGTAGAGAAATGTTCCCAATCCCCGAAGGCTGGATACAAAGAATCATCTCCCAATGAAACATGATTTTTGATGGCGTGTCCCTCATTGAAATAAACCAATCTCTGTGGCCATTCATGTGTCGAGTGCCCCCCGAATCAATATACCAAACACCACTAGATGATGTGGATGGTTCACTTGATCGAGCGATCAACAAGAAGTCTTCATTGTCGATTGTTCTTGTTGCTCAACAATATTACCTTTTGGTGGGGTCTTCTTTCCAGTTCCCCTTTTTCTACCCGTGATTGTTGTTAGAATGTCCCTTGTAATATTGTTTTTGAGGTCCGTAGTTTCTAGATGACCCTTTATTGTAAGTATTATACCAAAATCTTGTAGGTTATGTCCTCTCTTTACAAATAGGACATTGCTTCTTCTCTTTTTTCCCCTTGATACTGATTTTGATTTTGGGACTTTTGATAGGAATTAGGTTTTCCTTTACCTTTTCCTTTCCATTTTTGATGTGAAGACAATGCTTGCTCCTCTTCATCATCCTTATTGTGCATTGCTTCCTCTTGTTGCGGTAGAGCTTTACCATTTGTTAAAACTAATGGCCGTGTCAGTATTTGACACGTTTAATGTTGTGACAAAAATGTGGCAAGAAGAGGGAAGTGCTCTCAGAAAAATGGGAATGAGAGCATCATCTATGACCAGTTCTCCTAGGGCTAGAAGTGAAGCCCTCAATTCTACAACTCTTCTTAAGAAAGCTTCAATTTTTTCATTATGTTTGAACTTTAGTGTGTGTAACTGACTCTACAAATTCAAGTATAACATTCTTGTTCTTGGCCTCATATACTGTGCTCAATTTATCCCACGCTTCTTTCACTATTTTACAATCTTGAATGTGGGGTTGCACATCATCAGACACTCTAGACAAGATGATGAGTTTGGTCTTCTGATCTACTTTATCAAACTATCACTATTGTGTTGTATTAGTAGCTGTTCTGATCAAAATACCATTCACTACAGGCCATATTTCTTCAAACTCAAGTTGTGTCTTGATTTTTTTCTTCCATACAACATAGTTGTTTCCTCTGAGTAGTTGTGAATCTAGAAGAAAAAAATTTGGGGGCATTGGTGCCCATTTTGAGAAATCACTAATAGGGTTTGGCTCTTATCACTCTAGGTATTAGGTCTCCCAATCTATATACCGTCAGTTTGATATACCAAACCTTTCTATATACGTGCCCTTCTAATATACCCAATGGTACGTGGAAGAGGCATTAACGTATGTGAAATAATTCAATACGTGGTACCAAGATATTACTAATGGGGTTTGTCGATTATTGACACCGGCTCAAAGAAATATCCTCATATGCGCACGTAAATTTGCTATATACTTAGATAATTTCTCAGTCGGATTTATGTCGTGCAATTGTTCACAGATGGATGGGATGGCTCATAGTGTGTGCACTGTGACCTTATTACTCCCCATCGATTTAAAGGGACGATGCCTAGATGATGTTATTGTAGTTATATTAGGTGTTAAGTGCAATAGTATTCATGATGGCTTTACCCATAAGTACTTCCTAGAGGCACCGTATATACCGAATGCTACGAATGAGATCTAGGATCTCGTGAGTGTTACAGAACCAATTTTATATTTTTTGTATTACAATTCTACTAGTTTCAGAGCAGCTACAAAGTTTACAGTTGACTATGGCAACCTATAATTAAGTACAACATAATGCAGTATACAAATTACATTCAAAAATATGGAAAAATTGAATGGCAGGCAAAAAAAATTTGTTTTGCGGGCCCTGGTGGCCTCTCGGAGCCCAAAATGACCCAAAATGAATAGAATTGCAAAAAACCAGCTGAAAATGCAATTTTTAGCTATCCCCCTTTGGAGAAAGTTTCCCGAGAATGAAAAAACAGGCTGAATGGGAGAAAAAAATTACCCTAAATTAGGGATTTTCTCGCTAAAATTTAGTAGGCTGTTTGGCTATAACTAATAGGTTTAGAGAAGGTTTTCCCACCAAATTTTCCTCCTGATTAGGTGGTTTTTCCAATTTTTCCTCTAAATTTTAAAATTGAAAAACATATGCTTTTGATGTGATTCGAACCATGCACCTCATGCCTCTAAGTCTTTACCTCTATCCACATTGGCTCTATGAGTGCTTAGTGTATGAAACGAAGTAAATGATATTTAATGAAGATGAAAAATGACCTAAACTATTAAAAATATGATTTGGAAGAATTCCTACGTGGCCTACATGTGTGGTGATGCGGATTAGGGTTCAAAGCTAAAAAAATGGATCTGGGGCGAGTTTAACTCCTTTTCCTTTGCTTCATTTTCCTTTGTCCACCGTTTTGATTGCTCTTCCACCATATTTTGTAGTTTCCTTTGAGTTTTGCAAATCCACATATGTATAATCTCCACCATTCTTTTTTAATTTTTGTTGATGTCATTTGCACTCTTGCAGGGTCGTTACTTGCATTTGCTTTGGATTGTTGTGCAGGTCACTAGGACATGGAGAGGATGTAACCACGGTTATGAGCCTCCAATATGCCCAGCTCACCCAAACGCCACACCTTTGCATTTGTATTTTCTATGTGTTGTTTTGTTTGTAGGTCCAGCAATGGAGGTCATCGATTTTGTTGATGCGGGGTCATTGTTGATAATGGCCGCTCACGTGGAGGAGTGTGTTTGGATCGCTCTACATTTTGTGTGTATTCCTCATCGCTATTGAATGTCATGTCCACTATTTTGTGTAGGTTTTCTCCTCAATACAAAGCTCGGCCCTTCAAATTACTACTCGGCCCAATGAAATCTGCTTGGTCGATGCTTGGTCTAGAGGATCCGGCTAGCTCGGGCTTGGTCGTGGTGAACAGAGATGACACGGTCGCCAAAACAATGCACAACTCAGTGTCCAAACAATGTAACAAAGTTTAGACTAAGTCCTCCAAATCTGGACAGTCTTCTAGAATTAGCAGAGACTATATGCACCTCTAAATTAGAGGGAAAACCCCTATTGGGGAAAAAAATTTATTTTTTTAAATTGCATCCAGGGAGTAAATTTTTTCCTAGTGCAAGAGGCACCAAGGCAAAAACAATTTTCCTTACAAACACCTGGAGAATGGCAGGAGGTTGTGGAGATGCAGAACATTTTGGGAAGTTGTTGGAGGCAACACAGGCTCTCCTAGAGTGTAGAATCTCCTCCAAAACTGTATGCTTCCTCTCTAAACCTCTCGCTTCATAGGTCTAGATTCTTGCTCACAGTACCAAATGTAATTTCATAAACAAGGATAGAAGCTGTATATTTTATTAATGTGAAATTGATTAACCATTACAATGGAGTGCTGAAATATTTATACATATTGGACAACAATATACAAAAAAATGAATGGGTTACATAGTACTGACAAAAACACACAATGCTTCCAATATTACATCCGGGAAGCACATAAATGTTATAACAATTATAACAATTATACATGTGGAAATTTAAAAAAATATGGTTTTAAAAACCATATAACAATAAATAATTAATTAATAGCTAATTAATTATAAAATTCATAATTAGAATATTCGGTAAATAATAATTAACCTAACAATTTCACGGCAAGAGAGATTTCATTATTTCCTTAACCGAAACCCCTAGTTCGTAGCTATCCCCATTCCAACAATTTATAAAAGCATGCATTGCAAATCCTCCTCTTTCGGTGAACTAGAAATATATACATTATATTAGCTAAAATAACTTAGAGGTACTTCACTTGATTAGAACCTTTCACCCCATGCATTGACCTTGCAGAATGACAATGAAGTGAAGGTTGAATGCAAAGTATATTTTGTGGTGAAGTTTCTCTCTAACCAATAAATATACCACCACCCATTACTTCAATTAAGTCTCTAGTGCCACGCAGATGCATTGCTGAAATCAACCACTACCATTCTATCCTTCCCACCATGAATAAGGGTAAATAAAAAGAAATTTATACTAATTTAATTTTACTAAGCTTAACCAATAATTTTCATAGTGTTCAATAGTTGGATATACCAACTGGTTTAATTAATATAAAAATGCATCATGGTTGATCTAATGTTCTCAAACTAGCCATAGGTTTCCAAGGTTAGTTCCTTGACTGAATTTACTTTATTTTCCAATAATAACCTTAATCCCAAATATAGGGTCTATTGGTAACCAGATTTAATCTCCTTCACAACTTGAGCAACATCATGAATTTTACAAGACACTCAAAGGAAGATAAATGATTTATATGTCATTTTGTAGCCAGGGAAGCAATTTATCTGACTTATTAGCACTCAGGCTTTGAAGAAGCGGGTATCACCTTGAAAGGATTTGATATTATCCTCACTATTTTAGGTTGTGCCTCTCAACCAAGGTAAGAGAACCTGTATTGTAGCCTCTGTTTTATGAAGGGGGTGAAGATATCCTTGTATTATGTAGATTGTATGGAGATGGCCTTGAGAAAACATGATCAATTTCCCATTATTCAAACTCAACAGAGTTGTCACTACTAAATGATGGAAATGCTTTCAAGACAAGGCTGAAGCTACTTGAGACATGGTGTGATCCTGACTGCTTTGTGCATTTTTGTAAATGGATTATATTCTCTTGTTGACACATAATGCAACACAGGGGTAGTATAGGTGGGATTAGGTGATTTAAATGAATTTTGGGGTGGGAGATTTTTAGACAAGACTAACCAGAATTTTCCAACTTCTTTGAGGACCTTTGCAAAACTTGAAAAACAAAACCCAAACAATAGAATGCTTCAAAGAGGTTAAGGTATTCCTTTAACCAGGATATGTGCACCAAATGGAAGCCCAGATCTACACTCTTCCACACAATATCTGATGGTCTATCACAAAAGTTTGAGCTAGATGAATCAGTTAAGCATTTAGAAATTTCTATTTTATCATACCTAAGGTGCACCCATAGGTTTACAAACAATCTCTGTATCAAGGAAGGCAGAGTGAATTTAAATTTGTTTATCCCTTTATTAAATGAAAGTTCTTTTTATCTTGGGATTGTAAATACCACTAGGCTATCACAAGAATGAGACATGCATGATAAAAGAAACTCTTAACACCAGATTGCAATAGGAGTAAGAAACACAAATTGAAAGCGTTCTGAAATATAAGCATACACAAATTCCTCCTAGAGACAACACAAAATAATCCAGAAATGACCAAATTTACCAGCAAGGGAATGTTACAAGAACAATCTCAGAGCTTGTTAGTGGCTATACATCTACAACCAACCTAACATGGTACAAATTTGATGCAAAAAGGAATTAAAATTATTCTCAGGTGGTTTCTCAGAGAATGGGAATCTTCCTAGATTTTCCCATGAAAATTATAAGTTTCTCTGACTATTTGCATGACAAATTCATGCAATATATAACTTTCACTCACTCACTCACTTTTCCCCTCAAATCTTCCATCCAAAAGTGGAATATTTGAAGCACCTTTGCTTTGCAATATTTTTGGAAAATGACATTTAAAAACTCACAAAAATTTTCAGTTGTTCTTTCAAAAGGTGAATCATTACAAAAATTTCATCATTCTTCAAAGTGGAAGCACATTTTTCATTTCCCATGCATGTAGATCCCTTTCATTTCATCATTTCAACTTTTCCCTTCCCAATTTTTACTCTGCAACTTTGGATCTAGTAATTCACATTTTTCACGAACCAAAGTAAAAATTTATTTGAAAAATGCCTTGGATTCACAAATTGAACCCCAAATTGATTAATCTAGACCCTGCAGGCCAAAACGATACGAATTGGCAAAAATTCAATGAAGATTGATGCAAAAAATGCATCTCCAAACTTCCTGGAGCTTAAATGGCGGTGAAAATAGTGAAATGCATAGCTATTATTGATTGGCTCCTCAACTTCAAATTTGAGCCCTCCACATGGTAGATCCGGGCCTCGGGACGTCTTTTTACCTTTTTACTATTTTTGGAAATTTTTCACAATTTCTTGATTTCCTCCGCCACTGTTGATGAGATTTGGGCCTGAAAAGTGGTGCAATATTACTAGATATGGAGTCGCGGCTCAATTTTACACATTTTGCATCTTTCTGGAAAAAAGGAAAAATTCATTTTTCCTCCATGGCTCCACCCTTCAACTTCGAGTTTGTGAAGTGGGTCCCAATGGAACCTCGGGTCCCTTTATGCCTTTAAATCCCATTTCCCTCAAAGGGAAATTTTTTCACTTTTCCTCCACCAACCCGCACCTCCTCTATTGACTTCTCAGATGAATTTTTACTTTTTACCCTCGGGCTTATGGGTTAGTTTGATACTTTGAGTCATTTTAATACAAGAGGAAAAATTTCCAAGTTGCCCCGATGGTCCACCTCCCCACCTCTTTGACTTTTCAAACTACCACATGTCACCATGGTGCACCTTGAGGAGTCAAAAAATTTGATACCTTGAATGAGCATGGGCTCGCCACGTGTCCTATTCTGATGAGATTTGTCTGAATGCTTAAAACCCTTTGGAAGGCACCATGTTTCATACTCCAAGGCGAGTCTCCTTTTAGCCATTGAAAATTATGAGTAAAATGTAAAGCAAGGGGAGGCCTCCATATGTCCCCATCTCACCAAGCCTCCACATGTCTCCCGGCACTATTTCAAAGCTAGACCAAATAGTTGATTCTCACACGAGCGTCGTACACCCACGTTGACATATTTATGAGTTGAGGATTTTTATAGAATTTTTGAATTATTTAGCTGAGCCGTGTCCAACCAAAATGTGCCACATCCCCTGTAGATGCAAGGATGTAAATTTGACCGGGAGAAAACACCCATCAAACCGTAAAATATAGAAACATGAGCATTTGAGCCTAAAAATGAAGTTTTCTTCAATGAAAGAGAGTTTAGATTGTTCAAGGCTCAAACACAATCCTTAGGGACACATCAACTCATTCTTCTTCAAGTATTTCAAGGTAGAATGTCAAGAACACAAATTCCATTTGTGGCAATAGAGGGAACAGGAAAACATGAGTTTTTTGAAAGGACAGAGCCTGGGAACTCAAAATACAGACCTTTCTAGAGGAACAAAGAAACTAGGAGACAAATATGGACCCATACATGATCTTTGACCTAGAGGTAGACTAAAAAAGGCAACAAAGACCAGATCAAGCACAACATGGAGAAGGATAGAATGACAGATGTTGTAAATCAATAAATTTTCAAGGGCACAAATGGGGAAAGAAAATTTTGAGCATGAACACGAGCTCGACTTGGGGATGGGAACTCCTTTGAATGCCACAAGAAAAAAAAGTAGACCAAGTTCCAAAATATCCGTTGGGAAAACATAGTCACAAGACAAATCACCCAAAAACTGTTGTTAAATTGACCAAAACAACAAAAATAGAGTAGAAAACAAACAAGCTGTACATTATACGAGGTGATATGAAAACCTCGATTTTGGGGATCAATCCAAAAATGCTTCAAATTTCTGCCATTAATAGGTAGCTCAAGCAATTCCTCATCCAAGTCCTTAAGGAAAATGGTATTCTCACAAATTCTTATGTTAATGGAATATGTGCCCATCCAAAACATCAAATTTACCATGCTTTCCCTTAAATTCATGTATGTTATCCCACAATAGGACAAGATCTCCAATACTTGAAAGCTCATGGGGTTACTTTCTTATCAAAAACTTCTTCATCCTCTCTCTACATTTTTCATGCCTCGATGGGATGCTCTTCTTGCTTTATCAAGCTTGACAATCTGATTAATCCTTTATTCATATGGATTGATTTCTTGTTCTTCAAGTTGTTGAACAAACTAAAATGAAGACAATTACAGATGTAAGGGTAGTAGAGCTTGTGTTCCATTTACCAATTCAAATGGGCTTTTACAAAGTAGCTCTTTTAGCAATGATCTTGTTAGCCCAAATAGCAAATTTTAGTTTCTCACCCCACTTCTTCTTGTTTAATTCCAAAGTCCTTTTAATGATCTTCAACAATTTTTTTATTGTTGGATTCAACCTATCCATTTCCTTGTGGATTGTAGTTAGAAGCATATGTCAACTTTATCCCATACTCTTTGCACATTGTCACACTAAAGGTTCATCTCTAAAACTCATGGCATTATCAACAATAATCTTTACTAGCACTCCAAATCTACAGAGGATATGATTCAATATGAAGTCCATTACATCTTGGTGTGTTGCTTTCCTAGTGGGGATTGCTTCTACCCTTTTTGTGAAAAAATCAGTAGCTACTAAAATCCTTTTTTCTAGCACTTGATGAATTAGAGATTTCACCAATGAAGTCCATTCCCCATTATTTGAAAAGAGATTAAATTGATACAGGATGCAAAGGAATGGATCCTAAATCTTTCAATATTCTAGAGAAATGTTGACAACTCTCACATCTCCTAACCAACTAAGTTGCATCATTGAAAAGAGTTGGCCACAAATAACCAACCCTTAGAATTTTGTGTGTAGTAACTCTTCTAGCAAAATGTCTTCCACAAACTCCCCATGGAAATCAGCAATTATTTTGGGAGCTTCAACTTGATCACAAATCTCAAGAGGATTCCTTTGAGGGTTCTTCCAAGCCAACCCGAAGGAGTGTAGGACAAATACCTAGTAGGAATTTACATGCATCGAATAGTTACACTTCACCAAAGTGTAGGAGTTGCGAAATTAAAGCAAGCAAGCTTTGTAAAGAAATGTGCATGCATATGAGAGTTCAAGATTCGAAAATTGGAGTGGAATGGAAGCCTTGGCTTAGCTTGTATTGGTTTTTCATAGATCAAAAGAGATGGTGTACATATAGGGGAGTGAATGTGTAACTCCCATGTAAGAGAAGATTCCTCCATAATGGAGAAGAGGAGTTACTTTCCCAAATAGGAATGTAACTCATATGACACACTTACACATGAAAAATTCTATAAGAGAATCTGTCATAACTAAGATGACACCTAGATCCATGTCCACCTAAGTGAGATGAATCACCTAGTGAGGTGGAATAACACTAAATAAGTGAATAAGTATACCACCTACACCAACACCCCCTTCATTGTAACTTAGGATGAGGTGGAAAGTCATAAATGAGAAATGGGTCCCGACACAAAGCCTGATGAGGTACCCATGTACAAGAAAGAAGTCCCAAGCAAAGAAGGAAAACCTAGTGGGAAAACATCCACCAAAAAAGAACAAAACACTCTCTAATCTAAGAAAGATGCCAAATATGGATCCCAGCTCTAGACGAGCCTGAAAAGGTACCCATGTACAAGGAGGAAATCTCTCGGAAAGAATAAGAAGAGAGAAGAAGAGGGAGAAAAGAAGAATGTAGAAGATGTCATGGATGGATATGAACTTTGCAGCTCTAGGAGGTCTCCCAAAATAATGTCAACATGATGAGATCCTCTACCTCTAGATCGAAGAAGAGCCACCCATACCAAATTATGTGCCTACCCTTAGAAAGGATAGAAATGACGTTCGGAAGTTAGCCCACTCCTCAAAGGAAATCGAAGGTAGTAACACAAAGAAATCTGAGTCTGGTGCACGGAAGTGTGACATAGGTCTAGCGAGTGAGTGCCAAGGAACCGAAGGTGATGCCACATGCGTAGAACTATCAAATTGAAGAGGAACACCCACAGAAAGGATGTCCAAGTGATGTGAAGGGAAAAAAACATCCTCCACAATAGAAAAAGGATCCACAGCTGAGGGTGGATCAATGAAGGTCTCTGGAAAAGTGGAAGTGGTAAGAGTCCTAGAATGGGCACTCCCAATAACGAAGATGATTTACTCCTCTGAAACACCTATAGATGGATGAGGGACCTATAGTGCATCACAAGTAGACTCTGCGAAAAAGATGACTAAGGTCAAGTAGATACTTGTCCCAATGAGGGGGCTCAACAAATAGAAGAGCGATGTATGATAGGTATGAGTCATCCAATGAAGGTAGAGGAGTGAAAGGGGCCTCACACACTGGAAGTGGAAAGGAGGCTGGTGTAATGATGGTGTGAGACTGAGTATGAGACTGCTCAATATCTGATGAGATGTGGGGGTGACAAAAATGTCTGGAATAGTGAGAGAAAGAGGAGAAGAGTCCTCTATAGTACTCTCGACATCAGAACTGGATGCACAATCCTCGTCATCAGAAGTAGAACCAAGTGAGCTTGTGTCAGTGGAACTATCATCACATGAAGAAATGGAGGAGATGACTGAATCAATAGTAATAATGATGGTGGTAGTATGTGAAGGGTCTCCAAAGAGGGACTAAAGAATGCTCCAGACACGGTGAGGTGGATCTCGATTACGCCATGTGAAACTAGAGATAATGAGAGACATGCATCATTATGTGACCAAAGATGTGGTTGTAAATGTCGAGGAATTCCTCTAGATGACGATGATCAGTGGGTGCAGGAACTGGCCCAAGTAAGAAGGCTGAAAGACCCTCATGGGCAAAGTAACATTCCATGGAAGCATGCCAAGCTGAATAGTTCTCTCTCCTAGTGAGAAGTGGCAAAGGCAATTGTAAGGTGATCCTATGATGCTCACATCTGGAAAGAGTACTCTTCGTGATGAAAAAATGTAAGATGTAAGGTACATGAAAGCAAGACGTCGAGAATCGACCAATAATGCATCTGCGCATGCTAAAACCCAAGAGTACAAACAACCCCCCCAGAATGTGGCACTTTATAAAAGTAGTGTGTTTACAAAACTGACAATGCCATCACATAATGTGTGAAAAATCATGTAACTTTGACCAAGGAAGCACTTAGAAATGAGCAGCGAGTCAAAAGTTATCACATTAAAATGATTCCCACAATTGATGGAAAAATGCACTAGATGTTGCAAACGCATTAAAAAAGTACACAAGATGGGTGCAAAGGGTATCGTGTGGGTACTCATTGGAAATGAAATCAAATTTTAGGCATAGTTTTTTTTGACTGTGAGGGGGGATTAGCCTCCTGCCAACCCCGGACCTTGCCCTCCGTCTTCAACAAGCGTAGGAAGGTGGATTAATCAAGCCAAAAACAGCCTAGGAAATTTAATTACATGCCATAATGAATGTTTTGCCTCAAAACATTAAAAAGGAGGGATTGTTTTGACCTCCAAACAATTCTAAAAGGAATGAGGTGCGAAGACCAAGCTGTTTTGATGGCTCTCCATGGCGAGTTGAAGGAGTGGACTCCAAGTTTGAGCAAGGTTCAACACCAAGTTTGTTTTGCAAGGGTCAGTGTGACTGTAAATGAAGCCATGTGTTGTGTAGATACTGAAGGTTTCTATGCCCAAAACCATAGATAGAGAGCCATGTGTGGTATAAGGACTAGATGCGTTGAGTGGTTGAAACATTTGTTGGTTGAACTGTTGGTGAGCTGTGGCAGGTCGTTGTAGGAGTGGAGGCCCACATGGAGCAAGGAAACCACCGGAGCTCGAGTCTTTGGAGTGGCCATTATCCACATGTTGGAGAGTGGAAGATCGGGATCAAGACCTCAAAAAAACAAAACAGATACCCAAAAATGCCAAAACAACCGAGGCTGAGCTGTTGGGAATGGAGCCACGTGCTGGTAAAGTTCACAGTTTGAATGCGTAGTTAGGCAAAGTTTAAATGGCTAGAGCTTGAGTTGTTACTTCCAAAGTGCAGGTAAGACTGTAACCACCATTTTAGATCATAACATACGTAGAAAAAATGTGGAGCAGTGTATTTGTAGCACAACAAAAACACAAAAAAAATGTTGTAGGTAGACACGATGCCGAGCAAGGTAGTCACAAGCACACATAGACCAGTGAATGAGGTACCAAGCCAAAGCCAAAGATGTTTGAATGAAATGCACCAACATTTCTGAGCACGGTGAAGCACGAGCAGATCAAATGAAGAGTGAGCTATCAACCTTCAAACCTATAATATGTTGAAACCTGAACACCGCAAAATGCCTCCAAAGCACACATGCAAGGCCATTGAACACTTGAAGAGCACATGCAAAAGTGAGAGCTTACACAAGCAATTACAGTGGAGAAAAAATGGTGAGCAATGTGATTCTAGTTTGTACGCTTTGATACCATGAAGGAGTGTAGGACAAAGACCTAGAAGGAATTCACGTGCATCAAATAGTTGCACTTCACCAAAGTGTAGGAGTTGTGAGATTAAAGCAAGCAAGATTTGTAAAGAAATGTGCATGCATATGAGAGCTCAAGATTTGAAAAGTGGAGTGGAATGGAAGCCTTAGCTTAGCTTGTATTGGCTTGTCATAGATCAAAAGAGATGGTGTACATATAGGGGATTGAATGTGTAACTCCCATGTAAGAGAAGATTCCTCCATAATGGAAAAGAGGAGTTACTTTCCCAAATAGGAATGTAACTCCTATGACACACTTACACATATGATAGATTGCAGAAGAGAATCATCATAACTAAGATGACACCTAGATCCATTTCCACCTAAGTGAGATGACTCACTTGGTGATGTGGAATAACACTAAATAAGTGAATAAGTATACCACCTACACCAACAAACCCAAAGTTTGTAATGATATATTTTGAGAAGCCGATTGAGGACTCTTTTCTGATTTTTATTCAAATGCCCAAGGCAGCATAAGTGTCTAAGATAAAAGATTACATCCTTGTACAATTCAGAACTCAACAATTTCTCAAGAACACCTGTCCTTTCTTCCTCTACCTCATTTACTTCAGCATTCTATAGATTACTTTTAGCCATGAGCTTGGCAAGACCCAAACCTCTTACTAGCTTTGTGGTATGGATGTCCATATCATACTCCTACAATTTTTTGACCCATCTACACCTTTTTATTGAGATCTCCATCTATGATAAGATTTCTTTCACCATTGTGTGAGGAACATAAGCAACAATTTTGGAACTCAAAATATAAGGCCTAAAAACTTTTACTGCTTTTACCAAGGCAAATGCCTATTTCTCCATGATTGTGTATTTCAACTCAGCTGCTTGCAATGCCTTACTAAAGAAGGCAATAGGTCTTTCAGCTCCATCATCATCTTTTTGCAACAAAATAGATGCAATGGTGTGCTGAGAAGCAAAGGAGAAGATTTGGAAAGGTTTCTTGTAATTTTGGGTTGGTAGAACAGGAGCATGCTTCAATGCTTCCTTGATTCCATCAAAATATTTAAGGGAAGCCTCTTCCCACTTGATATTCTGGTCCTTCTTCAATATGAAAGTAATGGGGAGAGTCAACTCAACAAAATTAGACACAAACCTTCTAATGAAATTGATTTGACCAAAGAAGGATTGGATTCCTTTCTTAGTTTTTGGAACCGAGATCTTGTTGATAGTTTCTATCCTTTGTGGATCAATCATAACTCCTTCTTTAAACACAATGTGACCAAGTAGTTTTGCTCTTTGCACTCCAAAATGTCACTTCTTTGGATTGAGTGAAATTCCATATTCTCTACATCTAATCAACATTATTTCCAAATGCTACAAGTGGTCAATTCTTTTGCTAGAAAAAATAGTAATATCATCTTGATAAACAACAATAATTTTTTTGATATAGCTAGCAAAAGCAACGTCCATGGAACTTTGAAAATTAGCTCCAACATTCATTAACCCAAAGGTCATCCTGACAAAAACATATGTTCCCCATGAAGTAGTAAAGGTAGTTTTAATCCTCTTTGATTCTTTGACAACAACTTGGTTATAACCGGAGAAACCATCCAAAGTAGAAAGCATTTCAAAACCGGTCACTAATTACAGAATGTTTTCTATGTTTGGTAGAGGATATTTTTCTTTCATTGTTGCTCTTTTTAGATTTTTGAAATTCACACGAATCTTGGTATCTCCATTTTTCTTTATGACCGGCACCAAGTTTGCAACCCAAGAAGAATACCTTGTGGGTTGAATGATTCCTCCATCTCTCAACTTTTTCAATTCCTCTTGCATTTTGAGAGAAAGGAGTGGGTTAATTGGCCTTTGCTTCTATCTGAATGGTTTTTCATCTTTCTTAAGAGGGATTTCACATTGGAACAAGTATTTTCTATATGCTTTCATCTCGAAATAAGACCAAGCCAAACAATCCTGATATTGTTTCAACGATTGGATATAGGACTATTTTTCTTCCTTGTTTAAAACACTCTCAAACCAAATCTTCCTTGGTTTCTCCTTTGTTCCCAGTGTCATGTTCTTCAACAACTCTAGATGCAAACACATTTCTATTTATTATATAATCAACATTGTTAAAATTTGACTCAAGAGAAACCAGCCCTCTAGGGACGGTGTTAGTCTTCAATTGAATGATATCCATGCCAAACAAGGTTTCTTTTCCATCAACATTACATATGAATGGTTCCAAATAAATATGCTGATCCACAAACTCACCTTGGTTTTGTAAAAACCTTTGAACCTGAGCATCATCATCAAATACTTTCCAATGCTTGATGTTATATCGGTGATCGTAGGCCTAATGTGTATTTTAACATCATAATCACAATATGGAGAAATAGTACAATTGTAAAATATTGACCCCAACATTGTTATCCTATCTCGTAATCATATTTGAACTTCTGTCATGATGAACAATTTTGAAGGAATCAAACATCTCAATCAGATCCCAAACTGCGTGTTTATATTATTTCATTCACTGATTTTTTGTTGCATACAGTTTTCTAACTTGTTTGACAACCAACTCAAAATATCCCTTTACAATGACATTCTTTATGCGATGTTTCCAAGCAATCCTCAGCCTTAACAATAATGCCTCATACTTAGCTATGTTATTGGTGCATTCAAAGTTAAGTTTGAAAAAAAAAAAATTCCTCTTTGCTTGGAGAGATCAAAACAACACCAACACCATTACCAAATTTGGAGAAAGCTCCATTAAATAACAAAGTCCATGGAGAGCCTACTTCCTCAAGACACTTATACTGATCCATCTTGTGCTCCTTACCATTAGAAAACCCAATAAAATTATCAACATCAACATCAACAAATAATACTTCATAAGAAGCATTGTTTGGATCCTTAATTAGATGCAACATCTTCTTCTCTCCATATAATTTTACAAGGATACCTTCAATGGGAATGGTGGAAAAAGACATATCCATTTGGACACTCCCTCCAACACTTGCAGCCCACTTTCTTGACAACAACATACCCCATTTGGCAGGGCAATCGACAATTACAACATCAAGTTTCAAATTCTTACCTAGATAGGCTGCAAGTTGCACCTCCAAACCTTTGATGCATCCAACAACTAGCACTTCCCTAGAATCCATGGCAATACACTTGCCATATGTTTTTTTTACTTTGATATCTAACTCATTGATAACCTCCAAAGGCATGACATTACATGATGCCCTGGAGTAAAACATACAATTATGTAGCAACCTATCCTTGATGATCAAAGTTGTGAAGAAAGGGTCAACACTTAGCTGAGATTCAACCAAGGATGTTCCCAAATATACCTCTAGTGATTCACCAAATTCTTCCAATGTTGATGTCTTTCCTACCTCTGCAATAGCAAGTGGAGCTTCTACAACATTCATATTGCTTTCCATGACAACCTTCTCCTCCTTCAATCCCAAATAATCAAGTGCTCTCTTCTTGTGCTTAGGGATTCTAAGCATCTCAACAATAGGAACATTAACCTTGATTTGGATCAAAACTTGAGTGATGTCATAGGGAATGTATTTAGGCAAAACAATAGTGGAAGGAGGGCTGGAAATTTCATTAGATGGCACAAGGTTTTTAAAAATTTGAGCATGGGGTGAAGCATAACTTTTTCTTGGGACAACAGGGCTCTTAGCAGATGTTTCTTTCTTAGGAACCTCTTTTGGGATATTAGAAAGCAATGGGGTTTTATTTTTGGCCTGAGGCCCAGCTCCCTTGATAGCCTTACTTCTTGTGTTATACTCTTCTCTTGGGCCACCACAACATTCATAAGCAGCTTCCTATCCTCTTTTGAGGGTATACCTCCATCATACTTCTTGATCATCAACACCCTCAAGTATTCAAAATCATTATTGGGCAGCTCAAAGGCTTGTACATTATCAATTTCTAAAACATGAGAAGGAGGAAAAAGATGTACCCATTGGATGCAATTCCAAAAGCTAGTAGTAGTCCTTGCACTTATCACTTCAGTGGATGTTGCTCCATGACATGAGTTTGTAGGGTAGTCCATCATAAAAGAATCATCATCCGTATTAGAATCATCATCTTCCTCTTCAATTTTTGGATCTGCTCCACATGGAGGATGGGGTAATAAACATCTGTCACACTAGTCAATCATATTTTCATCATCAACAAGCAGCCACTCTAGCATTTTTGATTAGGTACTACCTTACTTTCCTTGGCACGAGATTTCCTATTTCTAAATCAATAGGCCCTTTACCTTTGTCATCAAATATCTGCTCATTCCTATGGTGATTGACAAATCTATCTTATGCTTGCTGCCTAGGATGACCTTGTGAAGTTTTTCGAATTCCCTTTTCATCTCTTGCCAACTTGTAAGAAATCTCTTCGATAGCCCCTTCCAAAGTTTTCACCACTTCCTCCAAGTCTACACTCTTGCTTGCTTGAGGCTTCTCGGGGTTTACTAATTTAACTCCCTCTCTCTTAGGAGGTTTCCCAATAGCCTTGATATTGTTCTCAATTTGAAGTACCATGGTGAAGACCTCGCCTTAAATTTCCGGGTTCTTGTCCCTCAAGTAATATGTAGCCTTTTTATCAAATGCATCAGAATATTTTATCAAACAAGATTGATCACATGGTCTTAAATTCACCAGCAATCTCCTCAAAGTTTTATTGAACCTTGTGTTGAAGTCATGGACTGATTAATTTGGATTCTTCTTGATATTCTCAAACTCGATAAAAGGAACCTAGGATCAGTCTTGTCACCATATATACAGCCTGAATGAATTTTTCATTTCAGCCCATGAATTAATAGAATTATCTTGCAAGGCCTTGTACCAGTCCCTAGCATCCTCCTCTAAAGTGTGGACAAACAATTTAATGTACACATCCTCAAATCCAATTTAAAAATCCTCCATCATATTAATAAAGAGTTTCAAATGTTAATCACCCTGTTATGGCATTATTCCCTTGGAAATTTGGAAATCTACTTCGACATCCTAAGGAAGAACATTAGGATAGCCATCCATTCCCATAAAATTTATTGGGCTAAAGGTGTTGACCACAAATGGAGGCCTAATTGGAGGATGAGCCATGTTTTTTGGTGGAGGTGATCTTGGGGGTGACACAAGATGATGAGGAGTGTGATGTCTTTGGGGCTCAAGAATGTAGTTCACAAGATTGGTATTCTCTAGGTGCTGATTTTCTTGGAAAGTTTTATTAGAATTGAAACACATAGGTGTAGATTGAAGAAGTAACTCACTAGATACAATAGAAGGACATTCACTAGTTGAAGTAAAAAAATTTATGAGAAGATTGCTTGAATCAGAATCACTGGAAGAAGAGTAATAATCCTCTATCAAAGGCTGATCTCTCTCACCAATGGATATTCCTTTGCTTGATGTCTGACCTTCAACAACCTTCCAAACTTTTCTTTCCTCTAAAATTGTCTTTCCCAATTCTTGAAATAATTTTCTACTTGGGTCTCTCCTGAAGAAATATCTTCTTCCTTCTAGGTTTGCAGATTTTATGTGACAAACTTCACTTAATGTATGATAAGGTACTGGTATTTATCAAAAATATAACAACAAGGAGTCACCACTAAGGAATTTCACCCTAGTTTGTGCAAATTCACTATGAAGATCTATCAAATGACTGCAAATATCAGCGCTATGCAAAGCTTTAATAGATATGATCTTCTTTTATTCAATTTTTCAACTATGGTGCAAAGTTTGAAACAACAAATTGGAGACACTTGAAAATATTAAACTCAAAACTATACTCTTCATTCCAGCCTTATAAATCTGACTAGAAAATGATGCTCAACAATGTAGTTGCACATAAATCATATAAAACATATTACCAGGGCTTTGAAATACTGAAATACTCCCCGGTAATGGTGCCAGAAATGTGTTGGTACCCAGATTTAATCTCCTTCACAACTTGAGCAAAGCATCATGAATTTTACAAGACACTCAGAGGTAGATAAATGATTTATATGTCATTTTATAGCTGGGGAAGCAATTTATCTGACTTATTAGCACTTAGGCTTTGAAGAAGTGGGTAGCACCTTGAAAGGATTTGATCTTATCCTCACTATTTTAGGTTGTGCCTCTCAACCAAGGTAAGAGAACCTATATTGTAGCCTCTGTTTTATGAAGGGGGTGAAGATATCCTTGTATTATGTAGATTGTATGGAGATGGCCTTGAGAAAACATGATCAATTTCCCATTATTCAAACTCAACAGAGTTGTCACTACTAAATGATGGAAATGCTTTCAAGACAAGGCTGAAGCTACTTGAGACATGGTGTGATCTGATTGCTTTGTGCATTTTTGTAAATGGATTATATTCTCTTGTTGACACACAATGCAACACATGGGTAGTATAGGTGGGATTAGGTGATTTAAATGAATTTTGGGGTGGGAGATTTTTAGACAAGACTAACCAGAATTTTCCAACTTCTTTGAGGACCTTTGCAAAACTTGAAAAACAAAACCCAAACAACAGAATGCTTCAAAGAGGTTAAGGTATTCCTTCAACCAGGATATGTGCACCAAATGGAAGCCCAGATCTACACTCTTCCACACAATCTCTGATGGTCTATCACAAAATCTTGAGCTAGATGAATCAGTTAAGCATTTAGAAATTTCTATTTTATCATACCTAAGGTGCACCCATAGGTTTACAAACAATCTCTGTATCAAGGAAGGCAGAGTGAATTTAAATTTGTTTATCCCTTTATCAGATGAAAGCTCTTCTGATCTTGGGATTGCAAATACCACTAAGCTATCACAAGAATGAGACCTGCATGATGAAAGAAACTCTAAACACTAGATTGCAATAGGAGCAAGAAACAAAAATTGAAAGCATTCTGAAATATAAGCGTATGCAAATTTTCCCAGAGACAACACAAAATAATCCAGAAATGACCAAAATTATCAGTAGGGGAATGTTACAAGAACAATCTCAGAGCTTGTTAGTGGCTATACATCTGCAACCAACCTAACATGATACAAATTTGATGCAAAAAGGAATTAAAATGGTTCTCAGGTGGTTTCTTAGAGAATGGGCTTCTTCCCATATTTTCCCATGAAAATTCTAAGTTTCTCTGACCATTTGCATGAAAAATTCATGTAATATATAACTTTCACTCACTCACTCACTTTTCCCCTCAAATCTTCCCTCCAAAAGTGGAATATTTGAAGCACCTTTGCTTTGCAATATTTTTGGAAAATGATATTTAACAAACTCACAAAAAGTTTCAGTTGTTCTATCAAAAGGTGAACCATTACAAAAATTTCATCATTCTTCAAAGTGGAAGCACATTTCTCATTTCCCATGCATGTAGATCCCTTTCATTTCATCATTTCTACTTTTCCCTTCCCAATTTTTACTTTGCAAGTTTGGATCTCGTAATTCACATTTTTCAAGAACCAAAGTAAAAAATTAGTTTAAAAATTCCTTGGATTCACAAATTGAACCCCCAAATTGATTAATCTAGACCCTACTGGGAGAAAAAAACATGAATTGGCAAAAATTAAATGAAGATTGATGCAAAAAACGTATCTCCAAACTTCCTAGAGCTCAATGGCGGCCAAACTAGTGAAATGCACAACTATCGTTGATCTATTCCTCAACTTCAAATTTGAGCCCTCCATGTGGCAGATTCGGGCCTCGGGACGTATTTTTACCTTTTACTACTTTTGGAAAATTTCCACAATTTATTGATTTCCTCCATCGCTCCATTGATGAGATTTGGGCTTGACACATGGCACAATATGACTGGATATGGAGTCATGGTTCAATTTTACACATTTTTCATCTTTCTGGAAAAAAGGAAAAAAATTCATTTTTCCTCCGTGGCTCCACCCTTACACTTCAAGTTTCTAAAGTGGTTCCTAGTGGAACCTTAGGTCCCTTTATGCCTTTAAATCTCCTTTCCCTCAAAGGGAAATTTTTGATTTTTCTCTGCTAGCTTTCGCACCTTTTGCTATTGAGTTCTTAGATGAATTTTGACTACTTACCCTCGGGATTGTGGGTTAGTTTGATACTTTGAGTCATTTTAATACAAGAGGAAAAATTTCCATGTTGCCCCCAATGGTCCGCCTCCCCACCTCTTTGACTTTTCAAACTACCACATGTCTTGTTTTGGTGAGATTTTTTTGAATTCTTAAAACATAGCAAAAGGCACCACATGTCATGCTCCGAGGTAGTCTCCTTTTGGCTGTTGAAAATTCTAAGTAAAATGCAAAGAAAGCGGAGGCCTCCACATGTCCCCATCTCACCAAGCCTCCACGTGTCCTCCCGGCACTATTTCAAAGCCAGACCAAAAATTTGATTCTCAAACGAGCGTCATTCACCCACGTGGACATATTTCTGAGTTGAGGATTTTTATAGAATTTTTGAAGTATTTAGCTGAGCCGCATCCAACCAAAAGGTTCCATGTCCCCTATAGATGCAAGGATGTAAATTTGACCAAGAGAAAATGCCCGTCAAATCGTAAAATATAGAAACACGAGCATTTGAGCTTGAAAATGAAGTTTTCTTCAATGACAAAGAGTTTAGACTGTTGCAAGGCTCAAACACGATCCTTAGGGACACATCAACTCATTCTTCTTCAATTATTTTAAGGCAGAACATCAAGAACACAAGTTTCAACTGTGGCAATAGAGGGAATGGGAAAACACAAATTTTTTGAAAGGACAGAGCCTAGGGAACTCAAAATACAAACCTTTCCAGAGGAACAAAGAAACTAGGAGATAAATATGGACCCATACATGATCTTTGACCCGAGGCGAGACTAAAAAAGAAAACAAATACTAGCCAAGCATAACATGGGGAAGGATAGAATGATAGAGGTCATAAATCAATAAAATTTCAAGGGTGTAAATGGGGCGAGACAATTTTGAGCACCAACAGGTCGAGGCCTATTAAATATTTTTTTCACAAAGGATATGATATGTAGACCGTATAAATTTATATATAAAAATATATGATCCATATACAATCCTTGCCAATATTTCCTCACCATATCTTGGTAAACATTCTAACATAATTCATTATGAATCAAGGAGACTTTAAAAATCAATTGTATACAAGACATTTAACCATAAACTCAATTCTTTTGCATGGTTTATATTGTCCCTTATTAAAAATAAATAAAACTATAGCATATGGTTAATGTTGTGATATTTAAAACATATAATGCTTAACCCATTAACATTCAAATACCAAGTGATACAAACAAGACCATGAGATCATATTGCATCTGTAAATGTAATTACAATTTTACACCTTAATCATGTATAACTAGTTCTCATACTTATGTTTGTATTCAAGTGAGTTACCTGAGCAATCTGGGGTAGTAACATAATGAGGCACTATACCATTGCACGTTAGAGATCAATAACTACTAACCAAGTTTGTAAACTTAGCTACATCGAAAATATATTAATATCCTCATAGAATTGCTACCATAGTACAATCAAGGTTAATGAAACTACTTTATTATATTAGACACACTTATGCAATAAAATTATTTAAGATCATAATCCATATCGGAGGTCAAAATATAGGAAACCTACACAACTTGTCACCATTTCCTCCATTCAATTATGACTTATTTATTTGACAAACACAACTAAATTTTGTGGGGTGTGACATTTCAAGTATGGTGGATCCAAAAATAGAAAACTTACAACTTACTTGATCGTCTTTCATAATGAGGAAAAATAGGTAAGACAGTCTATCACCTAAAATTACGATATGAATAAAATTCAAATATTATAATAAATTTAGAAATAATTAATATGAAAATATAATATTACTCACCATTCATGTGAGGGAGAAAGTACCACTTGATTTATCTTATTAGCACTGCAAAAATCACTACCATAAATTAATTGTGTTTGAAACATAAAATAAACATAAACCCATTTCAATTTTTGGAAATAATTTTCTATTCAAGAGTTTACTATATTTGGCAATTTGGATCTGTAATAACCATTTAACACACATAGATAGTAGAATCAAATGGTACTTAGAGATGGAATTGTATAAAGAGGAATTCAATGAGCCATAAGGACATATGAGCTATGAGAATTTTTCCTTTTTCCTTAGGATTTAGGATTTTTCTTTAAAAGTTACCTAAGGGATGGTTTTTTCGTGAAATTTTAGTTGAAGTGTTTATTAGGGGAAGGGGAATAGGCATGTAAATTTAATTTTTTTTTAATGTTTTTGCCATTTAAGTCACATGATCACCATAACACTTACACAAGTGTCGTCAAGGTAGAATGGTATTAATACAACCATTGCAGTGGTTGCATGGTTGTCATGGTGGTTTTGTAACCACCACTATACAAAGAGCATCAGTTGTATAATTTTTTCCCAGAGGTTAAATTCTTTATTGTTTATTTAGTTATGTTTACTTATTTTTGAAATTTTCATAGTTGGATCTAATACCTTACCAATTTTTTGATGCAAAGGGATTATAATAGATGGAGTATGACTGTAGATTAGGATTGAATATCTCAATTTATTCCTATTTTGAAACATGTATAGATTGATATATTGGAGAGAGTTGGGATATGGAGAGTGAAACAAATTAGACATATTTCTCTCACAAGAAGGATTCTTTTTAAATTTCTTAACCTAATTGGATGTTTATTACAACAATTTCTAGTATCCTTAGGCATGTGAAGAGTGGACAATAACATTAGAGGATGTTTACACAATTCCTATATTTCCCATTAGAGGATATAATCTAACCCTTAGAGGGTCTAGATTGCCAAATGAATCCCGTAGATGGGATACTTACCATGGAGATGGTGGGGTACTCAACGTGGGTGCCAAATACGATAATATGTTGGAGGATGTGGAGAATACCCCTATCCAAAACATGTGTAAGTTCATTATTGATGTATATTCCTCACATTTTGTTAGAGATGAGGGCATGCATATGATTCTATACTATTCATCTCCCAATGTTTATATTATAGAGGGTTATGGGAGAGTATATGCATGTTTCTAGAATATCTTGGTCACTACTCATTGACATGGAGTCACCCCACTTTGCACATGTTATAGGTGTATGATAGGGTTATCCCCTACCATAGTGGTATAAAGGTTTTAGATACCACCTATATTGGGGAGGAAAGATTGGTAGATGTGTCATTAAATAGGATTTTACCTAAGGATGAAAGTGTATTCATTACTACAGACATGATAATATATAATCCATGAATTGACATGTTTGATATCTTAGTAGGAGAGGGTGTATCCCTATTTACTTATTTAGGTACTGCATAATTAACTAATAGAGGAGATATAATACATGTGCACCCAGTAGCATGGGTTCCCTAGTAGTTTTGGAATCCATTTCTTAATCCTATTCTATATGTGTAGACAACATACAAATGGAATAAGGAGGTTAGGGTTAATAATATTGAGATACTATAATGGATAATTGTGGGACTTGTGGTGCCAATATGTTATCCTATAGGTACATTGAGACAATAATCCCAAGCAAGGAAATGATGGGTGGATCCCCTCATATTGGGGATAACCACTAGAGGAGATGAGTACCGAGGTGAGGAGAATGAGGGGAGGAAGAGGAGCCGGATGCTCATGGTGAGGACAACCATGACTAGTAGGATGTTGAACCTAGTGAGTATTTTGTCAATTTCCTCTTCCTTTTACTAGGTTTAGCTTGGGTAGTTGGAATCATTATTTATCTAATTTTATGTGTGTGTGTTATGATAGGGACTAGTTCGAGTGGAGAGAATTCATAATAGATCACTCATGATTTTTTCACATCCCCTTTTGGTATGACTTGATATTCTATTCTTATGGATGCAAGGTTACCAACATAGGAAAGCCACCATATTAACATGTTTTTCCCAACATGGCATGGTGAGGATAAGTTATCTTGACTACATCTAGTGCAAAAATGCTCTTGGAAAATAATTCTACTTTGTGACAATAGATTTTACAATATTAAGGGATGTTGTAGAGATGAGAGAGCCTACATTCTATATAATTTCAATAATTTTCATTTGATTGGTGGAACTTGGTTATAATGATAACAATGGGGAGAGGAAATGCATCTTACTCCTTTCTTAACCCCATGCAACAGTTTATATGCAATTTCTCAACACCGTAAGTTACGAAAGACATTAGACTCGTGTATAGATGTGTAAGGTATGAAAAATAAATGGATGTTTAGGTATTGAGATTAGTAGAAGGTTAATTGTAATTGAATGAAACTTATAATTGTACTTTGTGGGATATTCATAACTAGGATTAAAAAAATTACACTTTGTATAGGATTTTTCCAGACTTAGATCCATTAATGGCCAAATGATTGATGATATTTTGTTTTAGGGATAATTTTAATTTTCAGAATATACTTCTAAACAAATATTTAGGTTCTTAAGTTCTAAATAGTTTATATTAAATTATATAATTTCAAATATTTTTTAATGACCACAACACCTTGTCCCTTCCTACTAGTAAGATGAAATGGCTCATCCCCTAAGGAAATATGTAGGTGAGTAATGACATCTTTCGTTTATCCTAGTTTCATACCACTAGAAAGAGGTGTGGAATCATAAAAAAATATACAAAGGATGTAAGATGTAGACGTTTATATATATTATTATTTTGGTTTACTCTTTCATTATAATTTTTAGCAAGATAAATTTCTCCCTACCTTAGACGTATGCACCTAGTAAGATGCAAGGATCATCACCTAAGACCATGATTCTTTGTGTAGAAATATTTGGGTTATGGTGTAAGTTATTTTTCCTTATAGAGAACCTATGAAAAGGAAAAGTTTCATCAGGAAAATTATATGTTAAGCTATAAGGAATACAATGTAAAATTTTTATCAAATTTGATATTAAAATTTTAATTAGAAACAATTTGTATACCATAGACTATAAGGAAATAGGAAGGATGAGATTGTATGAATGGAAGAGTGTGAGATTTTTGCAAGTGTATGAATATTTAATATTATTATCACATAAGTAGTTGTTAAAGTACTAGCTACATAAAATGATAATGTTAAAACAACTTGTCATGAAAATTATAATAGGGTAGTGTGGGTATGAGATACTATTAGTGTGAGGGGTATTTTTCATCTTATATTCATTAATTAGGTGAATTTAAACCTCATAGGGTGATTCATCTCACTTTGGTGAGATGATAGGTCATTAGGAGTTACATGACAAATTCTTTTATAGAATTTGTCATATGTGTCACTGTGCATCATACAGGAGGTACATTGCACTTTTGGATTGTAACTCCTCTTCTCCTTTATGGAGGTATGCTATGTATTACATTAGGAGTTACAAAAACTCCTATTTGTACCTTTTCATTTTGATATATGATAATGAATAGACATTTTCCTTTTTGGATGCATAATTCTTGTGATTAAATTATTTCTTTCATCTTGGGGATACTTCACATTTTAGTTTGAGTGTAACTTCTTGATGTGCATATATTCCTTCTTGAGCCTCGTGTTTCCTCACTCGCATGGTATAATAACTCATGGTTTAGAATCATGACATTCTCTTTTATTTTTTCTTACTACTCTCTCGCTTCAAGGTTTTCTAAGTCATTGACAACTTCTTTAATCCTCCTTTACTTTTTTTCCTTACTTGCATTATTTAGGTCATGTTATGCTTGGGAAGTGTGCTTGGTTTTGTGTGTTTTGCAGGTGATTTTGTGCAGGAATAACAAGAAAATTCAGGTTTGAAGTGAAATTTTTGAAGTCTTTTGAAAGGTGTTGAAAAGTGTGTTTTAGGTGAACTTGGCCCTAGATCTCGAGTGCCAACCCAACTCTTCAAGATTATATACTATCTCACTCATCAAGATGTTTATACTTCTTCATTCCTTGCAATATTCTTTTTGATTTGTGCCTATGTACTACCTACTAACTACCCCAATGATTCTTCCTTCTACTCTACATTAAAATTGAAATATTTTCATTGAATCTATTGTCAAGCTTACATTAACCAAGTTGTTACCTACTCTGTCTCATGGTGTTTTTTTGTTTCTCCATGCCCTATGCCAAATTTGGTTTCATCTCCAATTCACGCATTATCCCTTTACCTTGCATCAAACTATCCTTGGTCACCTCTCTCATGTTTTCATAGGATCTTGCACTTGCCATCCATGCGGTGTGCTCTAATGCATTGCGTCTTGTGCCGAACACTCCTCTCACCTCATCCATGTGATGTGTATTTTCCTTATCTCACCTAGGCCTGCATCGACCTAACTTTCCTTATATCCTCATCCTTATGACCTAAGTTTGAACTCATCCCATCAAACCTCGGACCTTGCTTTACATACATCTCATCCTAGAATCTCCAAACTTTTCTAACTATGAGTCATTACCTATCCATGTTTTTAGCTTGTCCATTACTTTCCACATGGAGTAATCTCTTGCTAGCTTTCCCATTAATTACCTTGTGGATGAATTTTCCACTATTATTGGATCTCGACTAGTTTACCTCACCATATCACCTTGCCAAGTTTCTCACTAGAAACACCAAACCCCTATTCAATCACTACTTGTCACTCATCAAGCAGCTCAACGTGCCAAACCAAATTGCTTGAGATTCCATCGTACCTCAATCTCGGTAGAATCTCACAAAAAAACTCAAACCAACCCAACTTGATCTCCCATCAATTATCTTTCCCGCCAACTCACCAAGATGAGTTGGCCAATCCACCCTCCAATAAGGTAAGTTTTTCCCTTGTTTTATTAATCTAGATTAATTAATTATAGTTTATAAAATTAAGAAAAAATTAATTTCAAATGAAATAATCTATCATTTTTATCTTAAAATAGGGTTATTGGGATTTTCTCGATACCCTTATTTTTCACTCATCATAAGAACTCTTCTTCATTTTCTAGTTAAAGAACACATCTTCCATAACCTTGTGGAAAGAGAGCCTCATTCTCATCCTTCCCCTTATTTTCTTTCTTTTTTTCTCGTTATCATGTTGATTCATTGCACATGACCGAGCTTATTTTCACATCCATTCTTGTGTGATTAATTCTCCAATTATAAGGTGAGTAAGCAATTTCACATTGTCAGCACGAACACACTTGGTTCAGTAATCAACACACTACCTTTTTGCAATAAGGGGGTGTTTATCTTGTGTGATTCATTTATTTCCACCATCTTTTTCCTAACTCTTATCTTCTATAGATATTAATTCACTTCCCTTTATTACCCCTTTTAACAATCATGAATAGAAGGATGATGTAACTCCCACCTTATGAAAACACAAACATTATCAGATAAGAATGGGTTTGTAATCTTAACAAACATATGCTACAGAGAAGGATAAATGGTTTTTCAAATGTGATGAATCCTATGGGTTTTTATACTTGTCAGTGTCACCGGATCTAAGATTTCATATTACTTCAACCAAAACACCCAAGGAAGTTTGGGATGCCTTAGAAATTGTTTTTGGGAAACATGATGAAATGAGAGGACATGAACTAGAAAATGAATTGATCAAGATTCGACATCAAATTTTTTTCACCCTTCATAAAATCTTCACCAAGTTGAAATATTTTGGAATTGACAAAAATACTCACATTTTATTCTTTTCTGTCCTCATCAAACTTGGTCATGAATTGTTTTTTTTTCTACCTTCAATGGAACAAAAAGGGAACTTGGTATAAGTTAGACTATGCCCTCCTTTTATGAGTTTATTGTTGTTTTGACTAGTGTTGGTGAGAAAATTTTTTGGTAGAAAAATTGGTGGTTATATTACAATCACTCTAGGACTCTAGTTCTCTCTTCTTGGGTGGCGTAACTCCACTTTATTATGAATGAACAAATATGATACTTTTTTACTAGCCAAGATGTTTAGGATCCAACAGAATAGTCCATTGTACTTGCAACAAATGATTACAATGAATTGTAAGGGAGGAATTTTCTAAAATATTGGGGGAAGGGGAGTGAGAAATTAGATAAGATAAATTAACTCTGCAAGTAGAAAATCATATTCTTGCCAAAGTTAATTATAAGTTTCACATTCAAAAATTACATGAAAGAAAAAACTCTATTTGGAAAATCAACGATCAAAGGAAACCATACACAAAAAGTTGCATAAATTCATGAGTCCTGAAAAGAAGTAATCCCTTTCTTTATTGACATATTAATAAGTTATACAATGCTGCAAAATAGAGGAAAATAGGTAGGGAAAGTTTAAGAATAGATATCTACTTTTCTTTGCTAAAAATCTTTCTATTGAGTGCACAAAATTGACAACCCCTAAGAATGAGGGTGTCATTACATTATATAGATAAAGAAATGACTCTTCATCTACCCCCATGGTGCCATTTCACATGCATTTTCCTAATAAGAATTTTCATATTCTGGAAAATAATATTAAGTCCGCTTTTATAAAATAAGGGTGACTTATTACATTACAAGACTATAGTCACATTAATGAATAAGATGAAATAGGAATAAGACAAAAGAAAAAGTGCACACCATTAATGAAGAATTATAATGTAAAGGAAGAAAGGCGGAGGGGAGAGAAGAGGTGAAGAAGGAAGAAGAGAGAGAGAACTACTCTGGAGAAGATACTACCATTAAAAACCATTGGAAAGCCTTATAGGATTCATCTCAATGCCTTTGAAATATTTAGTGAATCTCATAGCCATCGTTGTTACCTTTTTCTCTTGAGGGATGTGGAGGAAAACAACTAAATTGATCCAATTATCTAAGAAAGAGTTGATTTTTCTACACTCTAAGTACCAAGTTTGATGACTCTCCACACTTAAGGAATTGATTTCCCTGATCTATGCCAGAGATTCCAATGTGTTTTCATTGAATGAAAATGGATCTCTAGCCTCTATTTTGACTTGATCCTAGAATGCCTTCAATAGATCATCTATTGAAGTATCCAAGTTCACTTTGTTGGCACCCTAAGCTTCTGAATCTAGGCATCTGCATATTTTTTCATTTTATCAACATCCTCCTCATATGAGATAAGATAATCAATGGCGTAATTTATAAATTCATATTGAGAAAACATATTTTGAGCCCAAAACGAGACAAGTCTTCTACTACGGATAAGAAACACACCCTTAGTTACCAAAAGAGATGACTTGACTCTACCCATTTCCATGACCAATGGATACACCTAGTCCTAATGGTATTTCTTAGCCTCAATTTCCTCCTTTTTCATGAGTATCTTCATGACTATACCATCCATGTATTTTTACAAACTCATCATTTCAGGAAGAAACAATTTTCCTTTCTCAAGGATCATACTCACCCATTTGTCATTTTCCTTCCTTGCATGGTGAATCCTTGAGTCTTCCTGATGGACTCAAGATCAAATTTGTTTATTGGTGTGAATTCCTTAACTGGGAGATAATTGGTGGCACTTGGATCTAGGAGCACTCAAAAGTATGAGGTGAGGGTATAAATGTGAACATCCGCTTGATCTACATTTTATTTCTACTCTTGAATTCTCATGACAAGGAGAGTGGATGACTCTTGGAATAAGTGACGGTCACCTCCATGTGTTTCCAACCCCAAGTGAATTGTGCTTATCTCATAATCACTTGAGGGTATTTCCTTAATGGTATTTACGACCTTCATCTTGACTACCTTAATGTATTTTTTCCCGAGGTACACCATGTAGAATCTAAAATATTCCTAAGCCAATAAACCTTTCTTCCGGTTAACCATCGAAGTGATATGGTGAGAGGTCGGGAATAGTTACTTGTTGCTTTGTTAGAGTCTCTTTTGTGATCATCTCCTACATCAAAGGGAAGATATATTTAGTTTCTGTCTTAGCAGTGGAAAACATTGTAGCTTATTTATCCACTTGAGAATGTGGATCTTGTGTAGGTGAGGCTGGTGCAATAGTAGGAGATGAAGAAATTAGAGGTTGTTATGGCACAAAGGTTTCAGCTGAGTCAATATCTCCTTGCTAAGGTTCCATTATAGTTTTTTCTTTTGTTTTTACTTTCTTGTTCAAACTCTTGTAGTGACAAGCCTCAAGTTCTTCTTGTTTCCTTTTTGATATTTCTCTTGAATGATTTTAAGCTGGGATATTTATCCATGACCCTAGAGGAGGAGTGGCGAGATGTTTACCTCTAGAGAGATTGAAAATTTTAGACGAGATGATATCAACTCTTTTCTTCTTAAACCACTATTTTCTCCTTTTGATCACCACCTTTTTTCATTCTTTGATGTCTTTGGATTCACATACACTCCAAGCAACTTGAGGGAGAGGAGAATCCTTTACCATGGGGTATTCAAGATCAAACATATATGATCCATATTATAGTACAACATACTTGTACCAACCAAATCAGAATTTATTCATTTGATCCACTGTCATTCTCTTATGGTCATGTTCCCGACTTCATCAACACAATTTTTCCATAAGTCTTCAATTTGATGCACATGGCACAGGTCATGCGGTGTGGAATGAGTCTGGATATTATCTAATATCTAAGTCTCCCCTGGTGGTGTATGATTGCATATTGATGGAAGAAAGGGAAGCTTTGACATTATCATCATCATGAGAACTCTCACATGTGAAAATCCCTAGTGAGATAGGTATAGAAAATTGCTTCTTTTTCTTACCCTTCAAGTTTGTGTTTGTGTGTACAAATTATCTACACAAATCCATCAACATTATTTTCTCACTTAGATAACAAGGTAAACTCCATGGAATGAGATCAAATCATTTCACCCTAATGTATGATAATGTTGTGAACTGGAAGAAGTATGAACAATACTTCCTGACTAGGGAAGTGGATTGAGAAGAAATTCTTGAACTTTCCCTTGAGAAAATTGATCAAGAACATTTTAAATGTGTCATTCACCTTGGCATAATGTTTATTTCTCTATTTTAGGACCAATTGTGGGTATTTATTCAATGGGGATCTTTCTGGGAGACATTTTGAACAAGTGTTAAGCCCCTAAATGATCTTTTATTTTCCGAGGTGTAGACAAGATACAAGGTCATGAAGAATTTCTTAGAAGCATGAACCTAGAGCAAACGAAAATTCAAGTTATCACTGATGATTTTTACCCAATTGATCATTTTCTTACCTTAAAGGAACATGAGAATGAAGAGTTTCATCTAGTCATGAATTTTTTTTGTGCTCTCTTCACCCATTACCAAACTTAGAAGAATGATAACATCAGAGAAAGCATTGTGAAACTCACTACGCGAGAGAACCATTATTGTGCAAGAGGGATTTATTTTGTGTTTCTAAGAAGAGATGAGGAGAGACCTTGAAGGTATGAGTCAATATTGAACAATTCAAAAGATGCAAATTATTTGGTGATCATGACCATATCCTTCTCAGTTGGGATCTGCATTCCTTGTGATATGGCCCTTGGATTGAGCACAACCAAGACTGAATTGTCATCTTCCCCGAATGTCCCGGTGTCTTATTCATAGTTATGGGTGCATCTTAATAGTAAATTTATGTTTTTAAATTACATGGGATGGAATTATACTGCATATAATCCATTGGAAAAGATATTTACTTCAATAGGTTCCCTTAGTCCGCCAAACATTTTGTGCTTGAGCTCCTCCAGGTCCATGTGAGAAACATTTTTATCACCTACAATCAGGAAATATGATGTGAGAGACAAAATAGGCTCTAGACCAATGAAATTTAACTTCATGATGGAAAATAAACAATATAGGTTACTACATAGGTGGTAGCAACTTTTTTAACTTAGAACCAAAAACTTCTATTTTTGAAACTAGGTCCTAAGTATTGTTATTTTAGGTCAAAGTTACTTATTTGACTGTTGTTTTGCAATGAAATGTTTTCCTCACATTCCAAGCATGTTCACAGATCTATAGGATCCAATTGAAATATATTTATAATTTTAGAAATTTAATTTTTGCTTGTTAATTTTTGACTGTGTACCTAGTTTTTGGTTCTTGTGATTTTTAGTGTTTCGTCCTTCTAGAGGATATTTTCGTTTTAGGAAACTTACTAAAAATGGAAACTGTGAACCAATGGAACTTAATTTTTTCATATTTTAAACATCACCATGTTATTTTTACTAAAAATAAACTTCATTTTTTTGGGTTTTTGATCTGGGTTCTCTGTTCAAAAATTCAAGTTAAACCGCTTCTGGATTGATGGAAAATGTTGAAAGAAGAGGCTAAGTCATTAAATTTCAGATGAATTTCATTAAAATCAGGTATTTTTATTATATTTTTGTGTTATTAATCTTAAAGGATCATGAGAGAGGAGGATATGCCAAAATATTTGCTAAGATTTGATCACTAGTTTGGAAGTTATGAGAAGATCTTTATTTTTCACCACGATGGTTTCTAATAGTACTCGAGACATGATTTTGGCTTAGAAATATTGTTTTTCTTACCGCATCAGTTGGGGTATGGAAAATCAATTGAATATGGAATGGAAAAGGTTAACATGTGGAAATAATGGAGGAATGAAGAGGAATTTGGTAGCAATAGTTTTTATGCGTTCTGGAAGTGGAACTTGAAGCACTTAGAAGTAGCAACAAAAATGAACATTTTACATATTTATGAAAGTTGAGAAGGAGTGAAATTTAATGGAACAAACATCCTAAAATTTTTGCATGGTTTGTTAAAAACATTACACCCCCTTCCTATTGGGTCAAGTTTCATGACATGATTTGTAGTTGGGAAGGATAGGGAGGATAGAAACAAGGTGCTTAAACACCCATTTGGGTCATGTCGGTGACCAAGGGCCAAAAAGGAGGGGGGAAATTTATGTTATCCAACCATCACAAAACCTTGGGATAGTTGGTGCCAAAAAAATTTCCGCTTCCCCATTGGTCCATGTGGCACTGCGTGGTTGGGTAGAGCTGGGGGCTTGAATTTTGTGCACGGAGCTTAAGTTTGTAAAAAGAGTTTAAAATGGCCATATTGAGGTCCAATGGCTTCAATGGGAGGGGTGATTTTTGGGAAAAAATATCCCAAGTATTTTGGATATTTGGTGCACAAAAGTGTGCCACTTTAATATTGGCTCAAATTCTAAGGTAAAAAATTGATTAACTCCTTAAACCATACCTTGGGGAGCAACTCGTCGAAGCCGTAAATTGAGTCCCTAGAGTAGTTTTTTAATGATTATTTTTTATGAATTTGCATGAAAATGGAATTATGAACAAAATGGTGGGAGTATCATCCCTTGATTATTCCTTAAAAACTTGAAACTAGGATTTTTCACCAGGATTGAAGATTATACATGCTAAAAATAGGTTGTGGGTAGAATTTCTTGAGTATTGTGAAAATTATGAAACCACCATTCTCTAGAACTCTAAATTATATTTTTAAGGTATTTCATTTGGATTATAAATCCTTACAGAGCTCCCATTATTTATTTATGAATCTCAGGTTTTGTTTTCACACCGTATAATCGTTTCACCCTCTAGGAACCTCTTTTGTTGGAACTACTCCAAAAATTCTGAAATTTTCAAAATTCTTGCAAAACCAATTTCACAGCATTTTTAGTTCTTTGATACACCTCCATGAAGATTTTGATTCCTTATTTCTTCTCCAAGGGGGTGTACTAAGCTTGAGACGATCAAATAAAAAACCCTTTCTTAAGCTTCATGGAGAGTTTGTCTTGAAAAAACTCATTTTGGAAGTGCTTGATTAGACTGGATATCCCTAAATCACCTAGTGTCGTGTTCACACAACACATTATAGTACTCGAGAGAGGTGGGATAAAATTAACATAGGGGTTAGGGTGATCTAGAGGAGGGCTAAAAATGACCTTTAAGAAGAAATTCTTTTGGTAGGGTATGGTTGTCATGGTTTGGTGTTAATTTTTTTCTTGCAAAATATCATGAAAATATATGGCTCTAACTTGGGGACATGTCATGGATCAATCACAGTGAGGACATGACATGAGAAATCTATAATCTCAATACATACCATTCACCAATTCCTTATCCATTAGGCTTTAGAGAATACACAACTTGGAACATATTGACAAAAATGGGGATCACACAAACACACAACTGAAGGGAAACATACCACACAACAGGGAAAGGGAAAACAAATCTAAATCACCTAAAATACAATGTGTGGGTCAACCAACTTTCACTAAATGTATTGTTTCAAATATTTTTTCTGTTGTAGGGAAACTCTAATGGTGTTCCATCTAGATACGATACAAGGAATAATTTTTCTCCACAAGTCTCACAAATCTGGAATGGACCAAGTCACAAAGAATCAAACTTCTAATGGTTTCCTTTTGGATCCATTATCTTGTCCTAGGTTAGAATGTAGACACAAAATCATGCACTTTAGGCATTATTTAGTCTCGATCTAATACTACTATTCATATGGTTTTTGAGTAAAGAAAGTACTAATTAACCCCCATCTTTTGGCCATTTTACTTTGCTTTCTATCATTATTACCGACCTCCCACACATACTTTCACAATAATTTTTTTGTCATTTTGTGTCATTCTACCTTTGAATGGGGTGCTCCAAGCACTCTAGTCTCATTTGGGGTGCCCCGAGCCTTTTTACACTTTTTCTCGCCACTTTTGTGCACTTTCTAGCCATTTGAGCTTTCTATATTTTTAGTGGTCAACCTTTTTGGGGTTAATTACAAAATTAGAACAAGAGAACCATATAAATATAAATTTATGATACCATAATGAGGTACCAAGCACTAATCACTAATATCATCACCTAATGTTGCATCCATTAAAGGATCCATTTGCATCCACATCATAAGGGACAAGGGTGGTTCATTTACATCACACTACATAAGAGGGACCGTACGTACCCAAAATTGTAAGGTACTGCACTACAAGAAAAAGGTAACACATGCCCCAATGATGATACAGGTCTCCTCGCAAGGTGTTCGGGATCCGGAAAAGCTCCCCAAGTGTGCGTTAACATCCTACATGCCCCACTTAGCCCCTGTGTGCTTTTTTGTTCTCTTTTCCCCTCTTTTCTTTGCGTTTTATTCTTCAGTGATGAAAC
The DNA here is from genome assembly GCA_018340775.1 of Taxus wallichiana var. yunnanensis. Lineage (NCBI taxonomy): Eukaryota > Viridiplantae > Streptophyta > Pinopsida > Cupressales > Taxaceae > Taxus > Taxus wallichiana. The sequence goes on along the minus strand of CM031239.1, from coordinate 233,661,362 downwards.
CACCACCCTACCTCGGCGACGGTCTCATGACCGCCTCCCAACAAGGGCGGCGGTCCTGTAACCGCCACCCTGCTAAGGGTGGCAGTCCTTCATGCATTTTCAAGAATGTTCCTTTTAACGCAACTCATGTAAATTTCAACGTTTACCAGCTTTTTTCACGACCTTTTTCTTGCATTAATGATTTTGGTTCCCTGGAATAGTGTTTTGGCTTTGTTTATGGTTTAAGAGATCAATTTGGTTTTTACCTTTGGGTAAATGCAAATGCTATAAATAGTTGGCTTGTGCTCAAGAAAATGGCCCTCAAATTTACCTCTCAATTTCTCATTTCAGTAGTTCAGTCTTTTATTTTGCTTAGGATTCATAGTTTAGTTCATTGCATGCTTAGTTAATGTTATTTTGCTATTAGAAAGCCACATATCCATCTTGTGCAAATGCTGTCATTACTTCATGTAGTCCATTGAAATAGAGCAGTTTAATTCTCAGTAGGAAGCCATTAAAGTTGTAGGTTTTTCTCACAAATAGGATAGTTTTAGGTTCTGGACGTTTTATGTTGCATGACTCGTAATAAATCCCACTAGGAATTACATAAGCCAAGCTTTGTACTCTTGCGCTATCCCTCTCCTACTCACATTGTATTTAGTCTATATCCTAAGTTGCCTTTGTTCCAAAATCTACTTCTATTGATGCTAGCATTACATGCTTTTCTGGATCCACGTGAGCACAAAGGAATGAGGAGATCACACTGATGGGACAAAACCACACACACCAATGGATTCGCCACTGTTCTACAAAATCCAGGTTCTATCTTTCAAAGTTCTAGTTAGAAGTATATCAAATAGAGTAACCAATCACCTTATTTCATCAATTTTACTTTCGATATTTCCAGGGAAGCTATGGTCATTGATAGTTTCTGAGAAACTATGATTCATTCCTCACTTCTGAAGTAGGATCGAGAGTCTTTCAAATAGATTGGATTAGTTATTTCATTATTTACAATAGATTCACAACTGCACATGAAAGTAGCTATACTCGGTTGCTTTGTTTGTTTTAAATTCGTTATTAGATTAGTTGTCAATTTCTAGATATATTAAAAATAGTTTCTCCTTCAATTTCATTCATATAAATTCATCAGAGAAATACAAAAATAGAGAAGTTATATATATGCTATAAATACACTTCACATAGTTAATTTTACTTTGTTGCAATTGGATTTACATTGTTGCTTTTGTATGACAATCATGGGACCTAGAGAGCCCAGAGAATACGTAGTTGAGCCAATCATGCCCCAACCCAATCTCGTCATAGCAATAACTGATATAGATCAGAATCTTACAATCCAAGTCTTCCAAACAATAACAAATTTACAACAGATCAACCTCCAGTTAAGCGGGTTAAACATAGAAGACGACCAAGTGCACACATTTTGGTCAAATCAACCAAACTACAAATTACCCTAGATATATATCCACATGACTGTGGAAGGGCTTGAAAGAGAGAAAATGTTTAGTTGTGATCCTTTTGTCCCATGACCCGGATTTGGAGACACTCATAGATATAGATACCAACTTAAGAATTCAAGTTGCACGAACACTGTGAGATACTCTGAAAAGATCACACAACTATTAATTCTGAATATAGAGGCTAAGAAAGCATATGACTATTGGATACTAGGGATTAGGGACTAAGTCCGCACATGACCATAGCAGGACCACAACAAATGCGAATCTACGGTTGTGACCCACAAATCCCACAGCCCAACGAATCCATAGGTGAATCAGACATAGATGCTGGCCTATGCATATTAGTATTTAGATCTACTCCACTTCCACCTATCATCATAGAACAATTATCCTTGTTAGACATAGCAGCTAATAAAACTAGGGAATTCTAGACTAGGCTATATAATCACCTGTAGAGTCCACTATACCCATCATCCACCCTATGACCTTATCTGGAGATATAGACAAAGCTATCCTGTAATTTTCCACGTATTCCACAACCCATAGACCGAATCACGCCAGAGCTCAATATTAATTGGAGCCTTCGAGTAGTCATCCTTTCCGATCAATCTATCACACTAGTTCAGGTTAGGAGGGCCTTCTTTGCCTTAGATTCACAGTTTCCACTAGTGCGCGTCGAAGACATCATATTGCCTAACTATTTTGTCTACATCCCACTTGTATTCCATCCCCACCAGCCTATCTTCTGCAAGACCTTGAGAGGTTGGATGTGAGGAAGAGTTACTTGTAGATTCCCACGCTTGTTTGTCACTTTTCCATCGTACAAAATTGGTGAACCTAATGTGAATGAAACAGTTCTTCCTCTTTTATTTTCACTTCTTCCTTCCACCTTCGCTCTTACCCATTATTCTGCGGGTATTCATATACCCCCCGAATATGTCAGGATTCGATGCATATGGTAGACCTCTCCTAGGTCTTGAAGCATACTATGCTCAACTGAATAGATAGTCATCACCCTTGCCCTCGGTGTATGAGGTGACAACTATTCAAATAACCAATTATCAACACAAACTCCATCTCCAAGGATCAGATATGGCTCATCTTTCCAAACAGAGGAGTTGGATCAGCTCGCTCAAACACAACAAACAGAGCCTTCAGGCTCAAACAATATGACGTTCATAGGAGAATCTGGTTCGTCTCCTCAGGTACTACTTAGACCACAAATTATTAGACAATCTAACCCATACCTAGTTTTAGATGATGAACACTCGGTACGTTATGCCAAGAATGAACAACACCCTTAGAGTATGTACCCACCCATAGGGAATTTACAAACGAAACCTAAGGTCTCTTTTCAAGAAAATACCTCCATGCCACTACATATAGGAAATGCCCTCAGGGAAACTTGGTAGGGCAGCGATCAATTCATAGCAGGATATCACATGCCTATACAACATCAGGATATACAAAAATTCCACTAAGGCAAAATATCATGACTTCACCAAATGAGGTCATTTCAACTCTAGTAGAAAAATTTAGGGGGTTGGAACTTGCTCAGGAAAATCACCATTCTCAATTCATACAGGCAAGAAATTCTAATCCTCCACACCATCCTAGCCAAGTAGACCTCCTCATAGGAATAGGAACATTAGTCATGACTCCTCAGTATTCACAACAAATGCCAACAAGAACCACCATTTCTAACACCATTCCGATACCTCCCGGTCTAGTACAAAATAATCCATTCCTAGACAATACCCCTTCATACTTAAACATGTACTCCAAATCACCACAAGGGGACATGTTCTCCTCTCCATGTTTTCTCAAACACAGGGGCTTCCTTATGCCCCTATCAATGCATACACTATGCCATACCAACAACCCATTCCACTACCACCCCCTCAGTAGGCACCATCAATGGTCGAAACCTATGCAATAGGGACTTATTCAAAATATTTGAAAGAACCCTTAGACTTCACCATACGAAGCATTATGCTTCCAAGACCTCTTCCCGATTTTCCCAAATACAAAGGTGAGGGAGATCCAAATGCACATATCAAGGCTTATGCCACATGCCTATTCAAGAACTACTCCCTTGGGATGGGGTTGTTGCTAAAATATTTGCCAAAACATTGGAAGGTATCACTCTCGATTGGTATTACAGAATACCTGAGGCTTCCATCCATTCATTTAAACAACTCATTTCAGAGTTCATCAAGGCATTTGACATGAACAAACTATTAAGAACAGGAATCAGGGAATTCTTGCACATTAAGCAGGAACATAATGAATCTGTTGCTCATTTCATCCAGAGGTGGCATACAGCTCTTTATTATTTAGCCAGTGCTCCAAATATGGACCAAATGGAACTATGTGATTTATTCCTTCATTCTCTCAGCAGAGAAGTGAATGAATAATTCTAGAAGTTCCCACTAAGGACTTATGATGAAGTACTTGAGAGCACTTTCCGAATAGACCAAGCGGCAATAGATAGTGGTCGTAAGACGTATGGAACAAACGGGAGGTTAATCACCTCCAACTAGAATACTATGGCTTATCTTACCACTACAAATACCAATCAAGGACCTAAAATCCTTAATAAAAATTACAGAGTGACAACAGATGGAGTAACTGATCAAGCCAAAAGGGTAAATGTTGTGAATACTCCACCACTAGTAAATAACCAATGAAACAACAACTTTACCCCAAAAATCAATACAGTGGATTTTAATCATCCACAACAACAACAACGAAAACGGTGAAACCCTACACAGGGTCCAAGACAAAACTCAACTGGATATCAAAACCAGAACCAAAACCAAAAACAGAAAATACAAAACTTTAATCCTAATAGGAAATGGTTTGATCAGAGTTTTGGGCCACAATATGCACCAAACCAGCAGACTAGGAATTACAATCCTAACTCGTATTGTGGTTTTCACAAAATCTGAGGCCATGACACTAGAACATGCCGTGACTACAATAAATTCATGCAACATTTTCCAGAGGAACAAAGACAACTTTTCATAGATATGTTCTTGGCAGATCCTACGTCACCGACACCAAATACTTTTATAGGGGCAGTTTCCCCTCAAAATGCACCCCTTAAGATCTTCAATGATCCACTCCCAAATCACAACAACAACAGGTTAAATTCAAATGGGACAAACAAGGGTGTAATGACAGGAAACCACGATCATGAAGCCTCAACTTCACTAAATCCATTAGTTGCGCCACAATTAGGAAGTCAACCGTGACCCAAGATAGTTAGTTTAGTGGAGTTGGACACTGAACTACCCGTAGAGGCTACAACAAGGACACGAGAGTATTCCTCTCATCCAAGTGCAAGTTACCTCTGGAGAGAGATAACATCCAAAAATGTTTGTAAGACCCGTAGGTGCCTACGATTTAATTAGTGATCTAACAAAACCTTCTCACACATTTATTTTTGGACTTACTAAAGAATTCTCCTACCCATAGGGCTGATTTTTAGAGGCATTGGTTTAGGCCATCTAATTAACATCACTCCACCTCCGAAACATAGGTAAACCATATAGACTTTGATATCCACCCTCCGGGGTAGCTGGATTGGGATACCAAATTCATATTCGAAATAAACAAAATGCCAACAGACGCTGAGATTGCACACTAAGGTGATCCAACCTTACATTTGCAAGTATGGGTTTATAACAATTATGTGAAACATGTGATGGTTGATGATGGGGCAACGGTTAACATAGTCCCCTTCTATTTCCTTCAAAAGCTAGGGTATGGAGAAACAAATTGTTCCACAACTCGAAATATGCTAAGAGGCTATGATAGCCTTAAAGCCACCTCGATTAGAACTATAATACTACCGGTCACCTTAGGACCCAAAACAATCCTAACTGAGTTTTATATTATAGATCGGGAAACTAACTATAATATGATCCTTGGATGACCATGGATACACCGTATGAAGGCAATCCCTTCTACGTTATTTCAAGAAGTAAGATTCTTGCATTTAGGAAAAGTGTTTATAGCAAAAGGTGATCTAAAACCATTTGATGTACACCTGGCTGACCTAAAGAAAAGACCAGGCATGCACTCGAGTTTGAACTCCCAAAAACTAAGTTAATAAACCTATCGACGTGAAACCGAAAGAAAAGTTGGTACCTATGATAGATCTTGAGACTATGAGCCTAGCCAAGATGATCTCATCCCTCAAAGATGAGGTTAAGATTATAGAAACAGATATCATTAGGAACTATTGTAAAATTGTTGAATTGCTAGAACAGGATCTACCAATGTTCCTACCATTTGATTCTGTAGGCATGGGATATACCCTAGGTGTTGGTTCTCTTCCAGCAGTGGATCTCTGCATGGTAGAGGTAGAAGATGTTAACACAAAAATATCCCAATGCCCATATTCCCAGCTAAGTATTGGACTCTCCATTTTGATGGAGCTAGATGTCATTATGGAGTAGGCGGGTGTAATCTTTACTTCTCCGAGGAAAAGTCCTACCATTTTCCTTTAAACTAAATTTCAAATGTAGAAACAACGGAGCTGAGTACGAAGCCCTCCTCCTTGGCCTTGTCCTAGCTAAGAGGATGGTTATTAATAATATTAGGGTGTTAGGAGACTCACAATTGGTAACAAACCAAGTCTCGATATGTATGAAACTAGAGTGAGCACTTACTGACTCTACAAAACAGCTACATTGAGTTTAAGCAAGGAGTTGTCTTCATATCAAATGAAGCAATCCAGCGTGAGAGAAAAATCTTCTCATAGATTCAATAGTGACCTCGGCGTCACGCTTCACTCCAAACAATGAGTTGGAAGATACCCGTTTCATGGTATCCCTTCATACCAAACCATTAGTAAAAAAATGTCAAATCTTTTTTAAAAAAAGAAATGAAAACAAATGTACTATCCTAGACCACATTAATAGTGATATAACCACTTTGAATTACTTAAACGCCTATGCAGCTTTACATCTCACCGATTACACAGAGATTTATCCTTAATCCTGCATTCATCTTCCTACTTCGGAAATCCCATGACAGAGCTTCCCCCACAAAAGGAACTTAGCATATACACAGTCGAGAATGGAGACGATCTGAAACTACCTCCAGCCCCACCTGAGTTTGAAGAAGGTAACGCTTCTCTAATCGAAGAAACAATCGATATTAACATTAGAACAGAGGATGAACCAAGGATATTGAAGTTAGGATCCTCGTTAACTCCATCAGAAGTAGAAATACACACTCAAATCCTCAAAGAACATTGGAAGGATTTTGCATTTAATTATAAGGAAATGACAGGGGTTGCACCACACATTGCAGTACATAACCTCGTCACTAAATCAGATGTAAATCCGATTAAACAAAAATCAAGACCAATGAAACCTAAGGTAGCTCTCATGGTGAAAGAGGAGGTAATGAAACTCCTCCAAGTAGGATTCATCAAGCCAGACGATTACTCTCATTGGGTATCTAATATCGTTCCCGTTCTCAAAAAGAATGGGAAGATACGCATCTGCATAGACTTCCGAGACATTAACAAGGCATGTCCTAAGGATGACTTCCCGTTACCATCCATAGATGTCATTGTTGACGCAACAGCTGGATTTGAGCTTTTGTCTCTCATGGATGGATTCTTGGGATACAATCAAATCAGAATATCTGAACAAGATCAAGCTAAAACCATATTTATAACTCCTTGGGGAACCTATTGCTATGTTGTTATGTCATTCGGTCTCAAGAATGCTGGCACTACATACCAGCGGGCTATGACGTATATATTTCATGATCTTATTCATAAAATTGTGGAATCCTACGTAGATGACTTGTTGGCCAAGGCCAAGAAGCGTAGTGACCATCTGGAAGTGCTTCGCATCATTCTTTCACATCTGATAGAATACAGAGTCACCCTAAATCTAGAAAAATGTGTCTTTTGTGTAACAGGAGGGAAGCTCCTAGGTTACATTGTATCATCACGTGGGATCGATGTTGACCCAACCAAAATTAGGGTTGTTCTTGAAATGGTCCCACCTTCAGATGAATCTAGAATCAGGTCATTTCTCAGAAAAATCGGTGCAATCCAGAGATTCATCCCAGATTTAAGCTTCGCCATTCATCCAATCAACAATCTACTCAAGAAATATTATAGTATTGATTGGACCAAAGACTGCAATGAAGCTTTTGACATAGTTAAGCGTTTCTTGTTATCACCACCTATGTTAATGCCACCTAAGCTAGACCACCCGTTAATTTTATATTCGTGAGCTACCAATGTCTCGCTAGCTTTGCTTTGTATCTTTGGCTCAAGAAGACGATGACAAGAGAGAACATGCAATCTATTTCATTATCCAAATGTTGCTCGACTATGAAACATGTTATACACAGGAAGAACGAGAATGCCTTGCCATAGTCTTTGCAACCAAATGCTTAAGACATTATATGCTAAATCAAGAAATGAGGGTCATTGTAAAGACAAAGCATTTACGAGCTTTCCTCATGCAAGGGTCCTTGTCTAAAAAGGTTGGATGCTTTATAACCTTAAAGGGTGAATTTTAATTAACATTCATAAATCAGAAGTCTGTTAAAGGACAAATCATCATGGATCTAGACTTTCATGATGAATACATATACTACATAGAAACCAGACCTCCCATCTCCGAGTGTCCTTGGTATGTTGATATTATTAATTATATCATGGATCATACGTATCAAAAAGGTGCTACACCACAACAAAGAAGGTGGTTACACATTATCGTAGCTTGAATACGTCATTATAGAGCAAGTGCTCTATCGAAAAGCATTCGATGGAATGCTTCTAAGATGTGTCGACACAAGAAGAATCCAAGAAGATTCTCCATGAATCTCACAGTGGAATGTGTGGAGGCCACTTCGGTGGCCATGCCACTACTCATAAAATACATTAGATGGGCTATTTCTGGCCTACTCTAGAACACGACGCAGTAGAGTTTGTACGAAGGTGTCATAAGTGCCAAGAATTCTCCCATGAGATCCACATGCCGGCACAAGCTCTATAACCAATCGCTACTCCATGGCCCTTTTCTACGTGGGGGCTCAATTTGATAGGAAATTCTCTCCCTCATCCTGAGATGGCCATAATTTCATAATCATGGCCACCGAATATTTTACCAAGTGGGTAGAGGCTATGTTTGTTACTCACTGCACTGGTTTTGTAATCGCCAAGTTCATTTTGAACCAAATCATTTATAGATACAGTGTCCTGCAAATCATTATCTCGGATAATGGGACTTCTTTTAAGAATGAAAAAGTTCACGAATTGTGCAATAAATTTAAAATAATCCATCATACGGCCTCCTTGTATTACCCCAAGTCAATGGACAAGCTGAAGCAACAAAAAAATGTTAAAATCCATTCTTCTTAAAAGGGTGAAAGAAAACAAACAAGATTGGCATTTGAAGTTATATCCGGCCTTATGGGCCCACCGAACCTCAATAAGAACACCAACAGGAGTGACTCCTTTCTTGCTAGTATTCAGGGCAGAAGCAGTTCTCCCACTTGAGGTTGAAATACCTAGTCTCTGTATCTCATTACAAGGGTTCCTGGATGAAGATGCTTCTGAGAGAAGCACGTCTCTCCCAACTAGAAATCCTAGATGAAGCTAGATTAGATGCTGACCAGATGTGCATGTAGTATAACAAGAAGGTCTATGAATGATACATATATGAAGGTGACCTAGTTCTAAGGCTAGGCAATTACCTAGATCGATAAAAAGACTGGCGAAGGAAGGAAGTTTCGGCCCAAATGGCTGGGCCCATACCAAGTCATGAAGGACTATGGAAATGGTGCATATCTCTTATGCACACTAGAAGGTGAAGAATTTGGTGAAACGGTCAATTCCCTACACCTTAAATGATTCTATGCATAAGCAACCAGCACTACTTGTATAATTATATCTACATTGCATCTTCATATAGTTAGGATCATTTTGTCTGCTTGTTTCATACAATTTTGTGATCAAGGAATTTATTCTCAAAGCAATTCATTACAAACTTCTAATGGTATTGGCATAAGCACTCTAATCATACTTCTCCATTTCCATGATATCATCACACTGTTTCGGAATCATTTCATCGAATAAAGCTAGATATGACAAAGCCTTAATGGTAACCATACCAAGATCTGCATGCTTATTCTCATCTTTGGTTTCTTCCTAGGATAGGTGTCTTTCCTATGGTCTGTTCTAGAAGCTTCATCATGTCACATATATCCCCTATGTATATCTCTTTGGAAATAAGAATACACTGACATTTTGCTCAAATAAACAAGTCAAATATAGATCAAATAGAAAATTTTAATTTTACACATTTCCTTGCCCCACCAACCTTTGGTGATGAGCTTGTGTCTCTTACTAGTGACGTAGGGTTGGGAAAGGATGGGAATTCCCTTACTCGCCTATACCTTGTCCATGGTGATAAGCCCATGCTTCTTACTAGTAGCATGGGGCAAGGTGTAGGGAGTCCTCTTGACAAATAAACATTGAAGGCAGTCAACAATCAAATTCAAATAAACCTTTGAAATTTTGAGTCAAAAACAAATGAATCAGATGTCCAAAATTCCAAGAGAATTCAAAACCCTGAAACCCAGATTTTGTCTACCATGAGGCCATCTACGGATCTAAGTCTAGATAAACTAAAAAGCAAGTTGCATCTCAAACTATGGAGTCACTCGAGTAGAGTAGGATTGTAGAATCATAATTTCGTTTCACCAAAGCTTTGTATATCTCTCATCACTATCATTTCAACACATTTCATAACTTGTGCCCTTTCTAGCTCTCGGTGACGGGCCCTCGCATCTTACTAGTTGCATTGAGTTAGGAGTGGGGAAAGTTTATCTACTCATCATACCGGCTTATCTTCACCACTTTTCCAAAATAGATATGAGGTATCAAAATTTCTTAAAGAAACTAAAAATTCAAAATCACATTGTATCTACATTATCATATATCAGCACCATGAAATACAAAAAGAAAGTAAACACTTGTATCATTTGTTCTCCATTGCATACATTCTAAAAAGCATATAAGCATAACATCATAGTTTACATGTGGAAATGGAAATGGAAGCAAGGTCATAGATGCCAAGAGTCTGATCCAAAAAGAATATATATAAATGATCAAAATTCCTATACAATGCCATCATGCGCTAAGCATGGTCAAAACGCTCAAAGAGCCTGGGAAATACAAAAATATCATACAAAAATCTAAGAGAGCCAAGTGGATTCTCAACCCCTATGAGATCCCTCTAAGGGTACACGCCCATGCCTAGGAATCGCTATGTCGATGCTCGAGTGCACGGAGGGCTCACGATCCCGAGGGGCAGCTGCGGTCTCACCATGATAATGACTCCTCATCATGGGCTCTGCTGTCCTATACCCTGCCAGCTTAGTACGGAGGGTAGATACCATCCTGGAGATATGCCAAATGGGGAAAAGATGTCGGTATGTTTGCCGCCTCGAGGGCTCCCCTGCATCCACAAATAGCTCTGCACGGGTCCTCTCCATAGGGATCATCAGGGTATCAGTGCATACCCCTTGAATCAGGTCTCGCCACTCATCGACGGTCTCTGCAAACAAAGGAGAAAATGAATTAGAAATAAAGGAAGAGATAAACACGTGTAAACAAAAGGAGAGATGGAAATTCAAGTGATCCTAACTTGAAGCAAAGGGAAGATAACTTACTCGGATCAACGGGCCTTCGGGATGGATCTCTAGGGTCAAGACTGCCGGAGATGCCGCCGCCGATTGAGGTACTCCTCCCGTGGCTGGAGTGATGTAGCATCCCACAATGGACTCATCCTCCCCACCATGGCCCTGGGAGAGTGGCTCCTCTGAAACCAAAGTCACCCTCTCTACACTCTGCTCTGGCCTCTCTACTGCGCATGATATCCCGAGTGTCATGCCACTCAGGATCACTATCCTCCTCGGTCTCCTCCTTCGTCTCCCCCGTGACCTGCCAGGCTGCTCAAACTCAAAGTCTATGTCAATAGGTTTGTCACTACTATGAGTGGGACCGGAAGCAATCTGAAGTAAGGGTGCCTGAGGAGCTCGGCTCTCCTGCACGTATTACCCGCCTAGCCACAATGGGAACACCAACGGTAAATAACCGTCCAACCCCGACCTCTAGGACCCCCTCGGCCTCTTAAAATCGACCGTATCTTGGCAAGATCGGGGAAGCATACCCATGTAAGGTAGGCCAAACCGCTAAGGAACTCGGCCAAAGGGGTGTATCTCCACTCTTCCTACTCTGTCAATAAGTGTCATGTGGAGAAGTAGGAGATCAAAGTAAGAGCCTCCTAGCCCCATAGACCTGCCATGGCCTGATATAGTATGGCCTCCATGTCATCGGTGGTCAGGGAAGCAACTAGCTGGTGAGGTGCTCTAAGCACCGACATGTTTGTCCATCTGGCTGCCCTCACAACTCCGGGATCTGCCACCTCTACACCTCTGCCATAGGGGATGAAGTGCTCATAGACCCAGCTCATAACCAAGGTCAAGTGGCTCAAAGATTGCCCATGTAAATGGAATACCCTATACAAATCATGGTAGGTAGTCCCAAGTATATCGGCTCCCTGGGCGTAAATTTAGAAATGTCCCTCGATTTGTGCAATGATGGGGGACCAACAATATAATAGTGTGTCTCCTCCCTTGTCCCCGATCAATCTCGAGGCAAGGATCCCCATAATGGCCTAGCGAATCAAGGGGATGGGCAGGCTAGGAATAGATTAGACCCTCACCCCCTTCTTTGAGCCAGTGGAGATAACTACATCTCCCATGTAAGAAGCCCACTGTGCTATCTGGGCCCGTGAACCTGCCGTCTCAAGAGTAAGTCATCTCCCGATGATCGGGACCCCCAGAATATGGTAAACATCCTCCAAAGTGATGGTCCACTCACCTCGGACCCCTGGTAACCGGAAGGTGTTCCGATCAGCATCCCAATAAGAAAATAAGTCACAAAGTATGTGACTGGATGGAGCAACATGTGGGACGCGTGATATATGTAGTATACCGGCCCTCTAAAGAGTGTCCACCTCATCCTGTGAAAGGGAATCTAATACTACTGGGAGCCAGTCACACTCTCTCTCTCTCTCGACTCCATCGAATGTACTCCTCCTACCGCATACACCCAAAAACACATAAAATAGAGCAAGTTAGCATCTAAATGACATTAGAAAAATCATGAAAAAACATAAAGATGCTAAAAATGCAAAAACAATTTCAAACAAGTGTTCCTTTGGCATTATGTTCAGAACCACCACCCGAGCTGAGCGGGCGGTGGTCTTAATGTATTGCCTTGAATAGGGTGGTGGTCGTGTCCCGAAAACCCATGCAGGTTTTATACCTTAAAAAAGCCTAAAAATGCAAAAAGGGACTATTTTAACTAAAACAAAGCCTACCTAGTAGGCGCCCCCTAGATAGACCTTTTGAACCTAACATTTTCAAAAATAACCCCCCCATGACAAAGATTTTAACATTTTAAAATTTTGGGGGTAAAAACGATAAATTGAGAAAAACTAACTGTGATCTCGCAGGTCGATGATCTGCTCGCGGAGGCATGATCGCTATCTCGTCACGAATGTTTTGACTCTACTCTCATAAGAAACCATCACCGTGGGTCCTAGAGCTCAAAACCAACCAAATCAACATGCACAAATGAATAGGAAAATGGGCCCACTTTCATATATATAAAGAACTCGACTCATTTTGAATCCCCTTTGCACAAGTTTGGAGTGCCAACAGAGGTAAGTTCTTACCCCACACAAATGGTACGTCCTTATTTCCCATTATTTTAGCATTTATTTTCTGATCTATTTTGTCTATCTGCACTTGATTCCTCTTTTCATTTTGCAGGTGGTGGGCATTTTGGATGGCATCATTTCAGCACACGAATGTATCAGGTATAATTTCCAACTTCCCATTTCGGGACAGCCATACTCAAACCCACCATTTTATGCCTCTTCATGGCTAAAATGCTTCTCCGAGGGGGCAATATGTACGTACCCAAAATTGTAAGGTACTGCACTACCGAAATAACATAACACGTGCCCCAATGATGATACAGGTCTCCTCACAAGGTGTTTGGGATCCGAAAAAGCTCCCCAAGTGTGCGTTAACATCCCGCATGCCCCGCTTAGCCCCTACATGCTTTGTTGTTCTCTTTTCCCCTCTTTTCTTTGTGTTTTATTCTTCAGTGATGAAACCGCCGCCCTGCCTAGGCGGTGGTCTCGTGATTGCCGCCTCCCAATAAGGGTGGTGGTCCTTCACGCATTTTCTAGAATGATCTTTTTAATGTGAATCACGTAAATTTCAATGTTTACCAGATTTTTTCACCACCTTTGGCTTACATTAATGATTCTAGTTCCCTGGAATAGTGTTTTGGCTTTCTTTATGGTTTAAGATATCAATTTGGTTTTTACCTTTGGGTAAATGCAAATGCTATAAATAGTTGGCTTGTGCTCAAGAAAATGGCCCCTCAAATTTACCTCTCAATTTCTCATTTCAGTAGTTCAGTCTTTTATTTTTCTTAGGATTCATAGTTTAGTTCATTCCATGCTTAGTTAATGTTATTTTGCTATTAGAAAGCCACATATCCATCTTGTGCAAATGTTGTCATTACTTCATGTAGTCCATTGAAATAAAGTAGTTTAATTCTCAGTAGGAAGCCATTAAAGTTGCAGGTTTTGCTCGTCAAATAGGATAGTTTCAGGTTCTAGATGTTTTATGTTGCATGACTCGTAATAAATCCCGCTAGGAATTGCATAAGCCAAGCTCGTACTCTTACGTTATCCCTCTCCTACTCGTATTGTATTCGGTTTGTATCCTAAGCCGCCTTTGCTCCAAAATCTACTTCTGTTGATGCTAGCATTACACACTTTTATGGATCCACGTGAGCACGAACAAACGAGGAGATCAGACTGAGGGGACAAAACCACACACACCATTGGATTTGCCACGGTTCTACAAAATCCAGGTTCTAGCTTTCAAATTTCTAGTAAGAAGCATATCAAATAGAGTAGCCAATCACCTTATTTCAGTCCATTTTACTTTTGATATTGCCAAGGAAGTGTGGGGATTGATATTTTCTAAGAAACTATGATTCATTCCTCATTTCGAGGTAGGATCGAGAGTCTTTCAAATAGATTAGATTAGTTATTTCATTATTTACAATAGATTCACAATCGCATGTGCAAGTAGCTATACTTGGTTGCTTTATTTGTTTTAAATTCGTTATTAGATTAGTTTTCAATTTCTAGATATGTTAAAAATAGTTTCTCCTTCAATTTCATTCATATAAATTCATCGAGAAAAACAAAAATAGAGAAGTTATATATGCTATAAATACACTTCACATAGTTAATTTTACTTTGTTGCAATTGGATTTACATTGTTGCTTTTGTATGACAATCACGGGACCTAGAGAGCCCAGAGAATATGTATTCAAGCCAATCGTGCCCCAACCCAATCTTGTCACAGCAATAACTAATATAGATCAGAATCTTAGGATCCAAGTCTTCCGAACAATGGAAAATTTACAACAGATCAACCTCCAGTTAAGCGGGTTAAACATAGAAGACGACCAAGCGCACACATTTTGGTCAAATCAACCAAACTACAGATTACCCTAGATATATATCCGCATGACTGTGGAAGGGCTTGAAAGAGAGAAAACGTTCGGTTGTGATCCTTTGGTCCCACAGCCAGATGCAGGAGACACTCTCACAGATATAGATACCAGCTTAAGAATTCAGGTTGCACGAACACTGTGAGATACTCTAAAAAGATCACACAACTGTTAATTCTGAATATAGAGGCTGAGAAAGCATATGACTATTAGATACTAGGGATTAGGGATTGAGTCCACACATGACCATAGTAGGACCACAACAAACAAGAATCTACGGTTGTGACCCACAAATTCCACAACCCAATGAATCCATAGGTGAATCAGACATAGATGATGGCCTACGCATATTAGTATTCAGATGTACTCCACTTCCACCTATCATCATCGAAAAGTTATCCTTGTTAGACGTAGCAATTAATAAAACTAGGGAATTCTAGACTAGGCTAGATAATCACCCGTAGAGTCCACTATACCCATCATCCACCCTATGGCCCTATCTGGAGATATACATGAAACTATCCCTGGTCATTTTCCATGTATTCTACAACCCATAGACTGAATCATGCTAGAGCTCGATATTTATTGGTGCCTTGAGCAGTCATCCTGCGCGATCAATCTATCACACCCGATTAAGGTTAGGAGGGCCTTCTTTGCCTTAGATTCACAGTTTCCACTAGTGCACGTCGAAGACATCATATTACCTAACTAGTTTTTCTGCATCCCACACGTATTCCATCCCCACCGGCTGTCTCGGCATGACCTCGAGAGGTCGGGTGTAATGAAGAGTTACTTGTAGATTCCCATGCTCGCTTGTCACTTTTCCATCGTACAAGGATGTTGATTTTATCCCATCCACCATTTTATTACATTTACCACCACCTAGGCATGAATTTACTACTTTTCCTATGACCCCACATCTCATATTGCAAAAATTATTAAGATCAATGTTATCACTCTTCCTCCACCACTCAAAGTATACCCATCATGACCAAAAGGTAGGAATTACAATGAGAACTTCCAATGTGACTATAAAAAATGTGTGGGAGTTTAGAAACTCGATGAATTGATGTTTCAAGATCCTCATAATAATCCAAGATCTTATTGAAAATAAAAATATTGAGTTTTTGGATCCTACTTAATCTCCACCTATCACTAACAAAGATAAACTAAAAATATTTAATAACCAATCTCAACAATGTGACAAGGAAACAACTCCATATTCATCTAATCATGCATACCACATAATGTCTCCTCTTGATTCAATGGCCGTTGACATTTTAGTTACACATATTGAATCTTCACCACCAGTCATCTCTTTTTCTAACCCTAACTATCATGTAACTTTTGCATCTAATCACCTACATATTCAAGTATCTATTGGCTTGATCCCCATCAATAATACTAATGTTGAACCATCTTGGCCTATTAGCACATGTTATATTCCATTTATTCATGTCATCGGTTACCCTCAATATCAAATTTAATACCCTCAAAACAAACCATATGGTGTTGTCAAGATACATGTTACAGTTGGTCCTCTCACTTTGATTGTCCTTTTCCTTGTATGGAAAGTAATCGATGATATTGACATGTTTCATGGGCTCAATCAGATTCGTAGGTCTCAATCAATTATCTCTACGAATCATTTTTGACTTAAATTCATTCAAAAAAATCATGGTATCTCTATTGAGGATGCACCCCCATCTAATCCATGGTCACCGTCTTCTTGAGAATCAGTTTATGCATCTTATACACCATCTAGTACATCACATTCTATATTACTAACAACAAAATCTACTCCAATATCACCTAATCATGCATTATCTAAATGACCTCACTACTTTGCTAATGCTACACAAAGGTATAGGCCTCTTGCTAGGATGGTTACTGCATCTCGACATAGGTCACCACCTCATTTTATTCCGTGAGGGTGTTCATGTCCTTCGTACTTGACATCACATAGATCTCCATTGCCAACACAATTTTCTATGTCATTCCATTCATCATATATTCATCGATCACATGGACATAGACTTCATTCTCTATCACAATGTCTATCTACTATACCACCACTACTAGAGAATGGGCATACATTTTCATATCAATAGACATAGGATGGAGGACATTCGTCCTTCACTATCATTCGATAGTCCTTTCATTCACACACACTTAGGGGTCATAACACTCACACAACCCCCTCTCACCTTAGCATCAACACACCTCTCATCTTTTAATTATCATACATCTATATCATAATATAGGTATACTCGTTCACACTCTAGCGTTGCCATTTCTTGATGTCACACTCTTGTGCTTTGGCTCACACTTGATTGCTGATGGCATACTCTAAATGAACCCTACACATTGCACATTAGGCACTACACATTGCATCTATTCACACATTGTACATTACATCATGGATTTTTCACACTACATCTTCAATTTCCTCTACATCATTCATGTTTTGAAATTTTCGCATCTACATATTGTACATATTCTATAAACCACACTAATGATCATCATATATGTTTTACACTCATATTAGCTAGAGTCTAGCATTACATATTACTCATCCTACATAATACATAGTGTGAAATTTTATTTCGTAGTATATCTTCACATTTTTCATTACATACTATATATCACAAATCACATGGTCATCTATTATCCTACATATTCTTCTATGCAGTGCACTCACTACCCTATGACACACTCTAGTTCCTCAGTCCATACTTGACTACCGAGGGTTTACAAATTAAAGTTTAGCTTAAAATACACACATGTTCATCATTCATCCCTTTATCATGCAAAATTTGTAGATTAATGACATATTCTATAGGCTAAATGGTTACCTATCCCATCAACTTGTAGTGGCATATGATTTAGGCTACATCACCATTTCCAATTCTTCATTGAGTGATATAAACTCTAGGCTAAACCATCACTACTTCAATCATATTGTTGTGATATATGATTAGGCTATATGGTCAAACACACATCATCTATAGGTCGCATATCACCACTAGACATACACCCTCATCACAATGTGTTAGACACAATACACACTTTGACCATTCCCGATGATAGAATCTCATTTATGGTTCATTCTTGACTACTAAGGGGGAATGAACCTCATTGCATACACTTAAATTCACTCATGGTGCATGTGAATCCTATCATCCATCTTACATTCCATTCCATCCATCCACAACATGTTGCATATCTTGGTTACTTTTACTCTTACTTACATTTTCTTGTACATGTTCATTTTATTACACATGATAGATAGATATCTTGTATGTCATTATCTTTACCATACACACATTCATGTTTACATCCTTCTCTAGTTGTGATCCTAGTTACAGGTCTCTCACCTACAACATGGATTATTTCCTCCTACCTCTCCTACAAGGGTTGGCGGGGGCATCCACATTCATCTCTTATAGGTGTTATTGTTTCATTATGTACTTAGCACTTTACATTACTTGCTTATACATGATTTTGACATATGGGTTATCTTTCTAACATGCTAATGGGTGCTTCATGTGCAACATTTGTTTGCAGGATTATTTTCTTCCATGGCTATTTGTTTGTTTTTTTGCTATTGTTTGTCTTTTATATGCATGGCTTTCCCTTTATTTCATATGCACACTTGTTTAGTTATATGTGGCCATTATGGCCTTGCATGTCTTGCGACATCATGAGTGATGTCCCATGTTTATAACCCACTTTTTAATGGTTTATGATTATCTTCTTGGGTTTTTACATTATCATCTTGTGTACATGCTTCTACATTGTTTGGTAGCTTAAACTTGTCTTCTACATGCATGTTTGTTTGTACTAAAACATTTTTTCTAGCCACTTTTTGTGTGCACCTTGGTTTCTACCAAGCATATTCCCTTCCCCTATAGGGAAAAACTTATGTGGTTGGTCCTCTTTTGGAACCACATTATCTTATCGGTGACATCGCATGTTCCCCAAAGAGGGGGACATCATTTGGGGTTTTACACACTATTCAACATTTTTACCGGTATAGTTCAGTTTCCATCCTTGACATTGTGGGTTATATAGTGAGTGGTTTTGGACAAGTATATGAACCTAGTACATATCATATTTTATAGGGTAGGTTTTCCTAGCATTCTAAAGAGTAGTTATAGGTTGGAGGATACAACGGATTTCATCCCTACACTACTTCGCCCAACGACGTTGGATCTCCCAAAAACCTAGGTAGTATAAATATCTCTTTACAAATCTTCATGGAAGTAGATACAGGTTGGAGAATAATGCAACTTTATCCCTACACTTCTTTGGATAGGGTGGCATGAGTTTACCCAAAAATAGCACACTACATGATATCCTCTCTACACCCTTTCTCTCATCATAGATCAGGTGCACATGTTCCTTTTACATCTTTCATATTTCCATTTCAGTATTTTCATTTCTACATAAATCCATTTTTACACATGTTGCTACCCTAGGTTCACTCTCATCACTTTTTTTATTTTACATATTTAGTCTTGACGCTCCATCTTTTTGTCACTCCACGATTTTTCTAGTCCTTTCACACACTTCCTACATCACTCTACATGGACATCAGGTGCATATCTCTATCTACTTTATGTTATTGAGCATTCCGCTCACCAACATAAAGTGGGGGAAAATGTAGACACAAAATCACACACTTTAGGCATTATTTAGTCCCAATCTCATACTACTATTCATATGGTTTTTGAGTGAAGAAATTACTAATTAACCCCCATCTTTTGGCCATTTTACATTACTTTCTATCATTATTACCAACCTCCTGCATATACTTTCCAAGTCTTTTATTAGAATTTTTGTCATTCTACCTCGATTGGGGCACTCAACCACATATTGGGGTGCTCGAGGCACCCTAGTCCCATTTGAGGCACCTTGAGCCTTTTTACACTTTCTCACCACTTTTGGGAACTTTTTAGCCATTTGAGTTTTCTATATTTTTAGTGGTCAACCTTTTGTGGTTAATTAAGAAAACAGGACAAGAGAACCATATACCTATAAAGTTATGAGAGCATAATGAGGGACCAAGAACTAATCACTACTATCATCACCTATGGTTGGATCCATTAAAGGATCTATTTACATCTATCTAGCTCTATCATAAGGCACAAGGTTTGTTGTTCGCATCACACTACATAGGAGGGAAGTTTATTCTATTCCATCCACCATTTTATTACATGTATACATATAGTTATTTCTCGCTACTTTCATAAAGTGTGGTGACTCAAGAGAACCTAAGGCATGATTGCACACACACATAGAACTACACCGGGTCTAAGATGTAGTGCAACACTCAATTAGTAAGTCCACCATTATGGATGTTGAGGAAAATTTGAACCCTTCATATGCATCTTTATTTTTAGGGATTTGATGTTTATCTTGGGGTTTTGTAGGTGATTCCTTATTACAAGTATTATAATGACATCTAACACATTTCAAAGTAAAGTTAGTATGATAAGAAGAGAACATGGGTGAACATCAAGTAACACCTTAGATAATAGTTTTAGGTTATTTATGAAGACCATGGTGCCCACAGCATCCATGTCCTCTCCAGAACCCCAGCCCTATAAAATAACTTGGATCTATGTTTTCTTAGGCTTCTGTGTGATCATTTCCTCCTAATGTTTTCATATTTCACACTACGACACATTCCAACACCTTCTTCAAATCATCTATATCTAACCCTTCTTGCACATTAGGGTTTCATATTTTCATAGCTTAGATTACTTGGTTCATTTTATTTATGCATTTATCTTTTATTTACTGTTATTCTTAATATTAGATTAACTTATAATAATTCCACATTTTAGTTAATCAAGAACAAGATCTACAACTTTAAATTCACTAGTTTTAGCCTTCTTGTAAAATATATTCTTTACTTTCAACTAATGTTACTTGATATGATCTACCACTCTGAGCTTATTTTCTTACAGCTTCTCAAGAAATAAGATTCTCTTGTCAATTGAATCCAATTACTGTTCATCTTCAACCCCGGAGTAACTTGAGAGATGGCATCACGAACGTTAATATTATTTTAGATTCAATCCCATAGAGAAATTAGAATAGTGATATGCCATTTTTTTTTCATTGGCGATATCATGTTAGGCCAAAAGGCATCATAAAGTTTCTTGTGCCAATTTCTTTGTTTTTCATCCATAAGCTTACAGAATATGGTCACAAGGTTCTTATTACTTGACTTGGCCCGAGTGTTCTAATGTGGGTAATAATTTAATGAGTGAGACAGGGAGATCCCATAGCCATAAAAAATTTGGTCAGCTCTCTTGAAGAAAAATAGGTGGAATTATCTACCACGATATTTTTGGAACTCTAAAATGGATAATGATAATATATTTGATGAAGTTGCATACCATTTTGGTATTAAATTTATTGGCTAGGATAAATTTGACCCACTTTGTGAAGTAATCCATTTTGTGAGCACATGGGTGTGTCTCGGTGCTTGATCGAGGGTTTAAAACACAAATGAAATCTAGTCACCACTATTGGAAGGTCTCTTCAATTAACACTATCCCGAGGGGAAATTTTGTGATCTCGTGGTCTCTAAAAAATTGTTGACATGCCTTGCACTTAGAAAACCATTATTGATTATCTACAAAGAGAGTAGGAAAATAATACATTCCCAGAAGAATCTTATGAGTACTAACCATCGCCGAAAATTTTCTACCACAGGGCTTGGTCATGGTATGCTTTTAGTAGCTTCCCTGTTGCTCTTTTTCCACACGTCGAGAAAGCATCCATCAAGACCTCTCTTGTAGAGAATATGGTTCTAAATGAAAAAATATCTGCCCTTAGCTTGAGTGTTCTACTTTATTTATAATCAAGATGATCGAGACACTCACCATAGGTCGAGTAATAAGAAATGTACACATACCACTCGTTTTTGGTGTTTTCAAAGAGAACTCGTAGAAACTCTTTGAAATTTTTTGGGTAAGGACATTATTTCTCACCATGTTGAGCTTTAAGAGACTCTTATTATAGTATTAGTTTTCATATACCATTTCCCTGGACCAAGTTTGAAGGTTGGATCTCCAGATCATATTCTTAAATTTTTGCAACCCAATTTACTCTCTTGGCTCTAAGGTCTTGTTGAGTTATAATGGACTTGATTATCGTTCTGGAACAATTACTATGGTGTGAGATTTGAGGATTTAGAATATGAAATTCTTCACGGTTTTGACCATTGCATAGGAATATTTATCCAATTTGCTATAGTTCAACTCATGGTTCTTTAATGGCTAGGTCATGAAAAAAATAGGTGTTTCTACACCTTCATCATTATTTTAGACTAGGATGGCAGAGAGCATGTGCTCAGAGGAATAACAATACATAATGAACTCTTTATCAAAATTGGGACATACTACGGTCTGGGTTTTGGAAATGAATTTCTTAATTACTTCAAACACTTCTTTTCCATCATTACTCCATTTGAATATTTCTAGGGATTCATCATGGCTATGATGTGTTTATTTAACTCTTAAAATTTGGGGACGAGATCATCAAAGGAAGTTGAATTTTCTTAAAAATGAATGCACTCCTTGTTACTTTTGGGTAGAAATAGTGCTGTAATTTCCTTCACTCTTTTTGGATCAAGGCTTGCCCCTTGTTTATTTACAATGTGTCCCAGAATCTTCCTTGATCACACCGAAAATTCACTTCTTGGGAATCAAATATATACCATGTTTTTAGCATCGGATAAGGACATGTTCCAAGTGTTCAAAGTGATCTCTTTGCTTCTTTGAGAATACTTTCAATTCATTGAGATAGATTCCAATCCAATGTTTATATCATTGAATGATAAATTTGTTTCTCTCTGGAATGTTTCCCTAACATTGATCAAACCAAAAGGCATTATTATATACGTAAAGGTGCCCCATAGAGTGGTGAAGGTTATCTTATTCCTATCTTATTCTTCCACTTCGATATGGTTATATCATGAGAAACCATCACACAGTGAAAGTATTCTAGATCTAGTGACTACTTGTAGAATGTGATCCATGATTAGAAATAGATAATTGTCCTCCAAGGAAGCCTGGTTCAAGTTGCAGAAGTCCACCAAAATTATTATCTTTGTTCTTCTTCCGCATAGGGATAATAGTCACTACCCACATAGAGTGGTGGATATGAAATATGATTCTTGCATTGAGCATATTCAAAACCTGTTCTTTGATGGTATCATAATTTTTTTAATTATATGGCCTTTTTATTTTTTCAAAAGGATTATAATCTTCCTTCAAAGGGGTTCGATGATGTATTTCCTTTGGTTGGAAGGAATTAAGTTCATCATAAGAATAGGCCAAGACATCTGAGTATCTCTTCAACAATGAGATGAACCTTCTTTTATTCTCTCGGAGAGTAAAATTTTCCTATGTTTACCATTCTAGGTTGTTCCACGATACCAATGTTCTCCTTTTAAAACTCATCAGTGCACCTTGATGGATCCTTTTATGTATCCTTAATGAATCATTCATGCTTATCAAAAATACCTTTCAGCGACAAAAGGGCTCTAAAAATCTTGTTTCCTTTAATATTTATTACTCCTCTTCATCAATCCCTTTGATTCCTTCTTTCTCTTCTTCATCCACCAAATATCTATGTGGATTCTCACTTTCTTCAAAGAAGAGGTTGTTGAAATTATCTCTCTTCTAAAAGAAAGCTAGAATTTAATTGTCATCATTGAAGACCTACAAGTGATTCACATTATCTTGCACGTTTGTTCTGAAAAACATCTCAACGATCATCTTATCTTATCCAAAGGATGGATGTGGCATGACTAAGGAGGCTAACACCCCAAGAGATTCATACCTCTCATTCTTGTCTCAAGGGATGGATTGGATGGAGAAAGTGTTGAAGGATTCAATGTAATCCCATACCCTATTTCTATAGTGTCATAGTATCATATTGTTTACTTGGTACTTTTTCCATACATTATTGACTTTAAATTCTACGTCTCTAAGAAACTTGGGATTCTTGATGCCCATATCTTCAAAAACCCCATTCCCAAAAGGAGAGCTTCACACTCCGTCATGTTATTTGTATTATACAATTATAGATTATACGAAAATGGGTACAATTCACTGAAGGGGAAGTTAATACGATGCTAGCTCCGAATCAAAACTAGATTGGTTTCCATCGAACTCCATTTTCCATAGTTGGTCCTCTTCTCCTCTCGTGAGAAGATGAAAATTATCATCTCTCTTTGATGTGAATAATTAAGTGCCTAGCTTTCTATATTGAAACAAGAAGTTTACTCTAGGATCATTTGACTACCGGACCGTATATTTCATATTTCATACCAAAAACAACTTATTCATCTCTCCCTTCACTGGAATGGTCACAGAGGACCAATCCATCTTAATTTCACCACCCAAATCTATACAAAATCTTGTGCTCAATAAAGCATCCCAAAATATGTTGGGATGTCTGCTACTAGGATGGTGAGCAATAATTTCTTCTTTGGAATATCAGCCAAGGCCACTTAAGCATCCTTTATTATACCCACCAATGTAACTTCTTTGGATTCCATGGTATAGAAAGACGTTTTCATGAGTCAAGGTAAGTGCTAAGGCATTTTCTACCTTAATGGTCATGACATTGTCAAAGGCTTCAAAATCTATGATACAATTGTTAAGTTGGTAGCCTTTAACAAGAAGGGATAGGTAGAAAGGTTTTACTTTGTTGGCCTTTGATGCACTAAGCACCAACATGTTTTGTGAGGATGGTTTGGATTATGTGGGGAGTATACCTTTAACATTAGGATCCGTAGTGCTAAGCTTTGGGGTACTGTTTTGAAAAGCATTAAAAACCTCTTGAATTGAACTATATGAGTTTGCAAATATTTAATTTCCTTGATTTGGAATTTTATTTTATTCACATGCTCAACATAGTGAATTCGAGATATGGGGAGTGAAGACGACATTCTAGGAATGGTAGAAGTTTTACATTGCGGGGATGACACCGCCTTGGGAGCTTGGGTCTCTTTGGTTGATGTGGTATTATATTTAGAAGGAGAGGGAGTGGCTATTTTTGGTTGAGCTTTAGAATATTTATCCGGACTAGAATTAGGTGAAGGAATAACCATAGAAATAGATTTTTCACTATGAGAGGTACAAGAGGACTTACTTGGCATGGTAAAAGGATTCTTGTTTGCTATTGGATCTGGTTTCTCCTTCGCCGAGTCCACGGATGGTGGTAGTGGAGATACCCTACTAATTATTATTTTTGTGGAATTTCAAGATGAGGATATTCCTTATTTTTATTTATTGCAACCATCAAGATGAAGATTCATTCTTTGATTGGTCACGAGTGAACACAACACAAGATAAGCTTGGTGCCTCGTCATCATATTCATCCTCATTGGTTGAGACATATTCAATGAGGCAATTATGAGTATTACCAACATTTTCAAAACTCAGATTTAGGAGTACTTGGACGTATGAGGTGAGGATATGAATTTGGTCATCCACTTGATATTGATTTTCATTGTACTCTTAAATTCTCACGATGAGGCGAGTGGATGACTCTTAGAAAAAATACATGTCACCTCTATGTGTTTTTGGTCCCAAGGGAATTGTGCTTATCTCAAAATAATAAAGGATCATTTCCTCAATGGGATTGATGACCTTCATCTTGAATACCTCAATGTAATGGTTTCCCAAGGTGCCACTATAGAATCTAGAAGCTTCCTAAGCTAATCTACCTTTATTTTACATGACCATTGAATCGATAACCGAGAAGTTAGGAATGATTACTTGTTGACTGTGTGTGAGTCTCTGTGGTGATGTTATCCTCCATCTAATGAAACACCTCATTGGTTTTTGGCTCAATAGTGGGTAACATTGCAACTTCTTTCTCCACTCGAGATGGTGGATCTTATGCAAAGGCGAGACCAAGTGCAAGATTAGGAGGTGAAGGAATCAAAGGTTGTTGTGGCATAGAGGTTTTAGCTAGGTAAATATCTTCTTTCTCAAGGTTCACAAAATGTTCTTATTTTATTCTTAATTTCTTGTTCAACCTATTATAAAGCAACAAGCCTTAGGTTATTCTTGTATCCATTTTAATATTTCTCCCGAATGAGTTTAACTGGGAGCTTTATCCATGACCCTAGAGGAGGATTGGTATGATGTATACCTCTTAAGAATTTAAAATTACTAGATGAGATGAGATCATCCCTCTTATTATTAAACCACTCTTTTCTCCTTTTTATCACCACCTCTATGCGTTCTTTGATGTCGTTAGATTCACATACACTCCAGAAACCCGAAGGAGAGGAGAAGTGTTTACTATGGGGTATTCAGGATGGAACAAATCTAAGCCATCTTCTGGTACACCATCCTCATACCAATAAAATATGAATTTATTCATTTGATCCATTGTCATTCTTTTATGGTCACATTCCCTGACTTTGTACTCATCAACACAATTTTCCCCCGAGTCTTCAATTTAAGGCATGTGGCATAGATTAGGAAGGTGGGATGAGTTTGGATATTCTCTGTTAGCAATTTCACCCCTAGAAATATACGATTTCATATTCATGGGAGCTAGGGAAGATTAAAAATTAGCAATATCATGTAAAATCTTACATCTGAAAATCCATAGTGAGATAGGGAAATAAACTTGCTTATTTTTCCTACCCTTCTGCTTATTGTTAATGTGCACCAACTATCTACATATCTCTATCAAAAAAATATTTTCACTTGGATAGCGAGGAAACATCTGTGGTGTGAGATCAAATCCGACACCCCGATGTATGATAATTTTTAGAACTAGATGAAGTATGAACCATACTTCTTGACCAAAGGAAGTGGCTTGAGAAGACATTCTTGAATGTTGATTTCCCTTGAGAAAATTGATCACAAACATTATGGGTACTTCTAGAATGTAGGATATTTTCAGGATATATTCTTAATAGGTGTTAAGAACCCGAATGATCTTGTGTTCTCCACGACATAGAAAATATACGAGGTCATGAAGAATTTCTTAGAAGCATGAACCAGATAAACTAGAAATGTAAGATGTCACCGATGAGTTGTCCCAAATAGGTCATTTTATTAACTTCAAAGATTATGAGAATGAAGAGAACCATCCATTCATGAAAGTTTTTGTTATCTCTTCTCCCATTACCCTACTTAGAAGAGTGATAGCATCTGAAAAAACATTGTGAAACCTATTGCGGGAGAGAACCTTTCATGTACGAGAGGAATTTTTAGATTTTCAACCAAGATCCAAGGGAGAGGCCTTGAAGGTAGGTTTTAGTCTTAAACCATTCGTAAGATTTAAATTATTTTGTGATCACAACCATATCCTTCTCACTTTGGCAATCCATATTCCTTTTGATACGGCCCTTGGATTGAGTGCATCGAGACTAAATTTTCATCTGCCATGACCTCATTTTCCTTGCATCTAGTTCACAGTGTTGGGAACATGCAAAAATAACTCAATGTTTTTCAATGACATGGCATGTCCTCTATTTGTATACAATCCACTAGTAAAGATCTTTTCTTCAACATGTTCCTTGATCCACCAAACACTTTGTGTTTGAGCTCCTCTAGGTCCTTATGAGAAACATTACTATCACCCGCACTCGGGAACTCTAATGCGAGAGATAAAACATGATCTGGACCCATGAAATTTAACTTCATGATGAAAAAATAAACAACATAGGTTACTATAGAGGTGCTAGTAACTTTTTGCTCTTTGAACAAAAAACTTCTATTTTTGGAGACTAGGTCCCGGGAATTGCTATTTTCGGTCAAAGTTACTTTTTTGACCTGTTGTTTGCACTAAATTTTTTTATTCACATTCCAAGCATGTTCATAGATAATTAGGGTACAATTAAAATCACTTTATATTTTTATAATGTTACTTTTTTGCTTTAATTTTTATTTTTGCTATTTTGACCCGCGTACTCTAGTTTTCGATTCTTGCGATTTTTAGTGTTTCATCCTTGTGGAGGATTTTATAATTTTAGGAAACTTACTAAAAATGGAAAGTGAAAAAAATTGGAGCTTAATATTCTTATATGTTGACCATCATCAAGTCAGTTTGAGGGAAAATTACCTTCATTTTTCTAGGTTTTCGATCCGGGTTCTCTATTAAAAATTTCAAGTTAAACTACTACTTGGATTGATGGAAACTATTGAAAGAAGAGGCTAGGGCACAAAAATTCACTTGGATGCCATTAAAAATTAGGAAAGTTTCACATATTTATATTTTATTCAGATTCAAGCCACTTGGGAGAGGAGGATATTCTCACATTTGCGCTGATATTCAATCATCGATTCGAACATTATGCGCAAATATTCATTTTTCACCACGAGGGTTTTTAGAAGCACCTAGACATGATTTTGGCTTAGAAATATTTGTTTTTGTTGCTGCAGAAGTGTGGAAGGATGTAAAATTAATGGTTTATGTAATTTAAAAGGTTCATAGGTGGCATTAATAGAAGAATGAAAAGGAATCTAGAGCAACAATTTTTTGTGTGTGTGTGCATCTCATCTTTGGAAGTAGTGAGAAACATCAAGTAAAACGATTAGTTTAATATTTATTAAAGTTGGGAATGATATTAAATTATTTTCCTAACCATCCAATTTTTTTTGGGATACTTAGTGCAAAAAAAATTTCCCCCTTCCTATTAGGCCAAGTTTCGTTATGTGATTTGTAGTTGGGAAGGAGAGGGGGCCTATAAACAAGCTGCATAAACACCCACCGGGTCATGTGGGTAACTAAGGAAAAAAGGGGATGGGGGAATTTTTTGTGTCGCAACCATCCCAAACATTTGAGATGGTTGGTATAAAAAAATTCCCCCCTTCCCCATTGGTCCATGTGGCACTACGTGGCTGGACAGAGCAAGGGGCTTAAATGTGGTGCACGGGGGCTTAATTTTGCAAAAGAAGCTTTAAAATGGTCATATTGAGGTCCAATGGATTCTATGGGATGGAAAATTTTTGTGCACAAAAATTAACAAATGTTTGGGATGCTTGGTGTAAAAATTAGCACCAATATCTAAGCGGCTCAAATTCTAAGGCACAAAATTGACTAACTCCTTAAGCCATACCTTGGGGAACAACTCATCAAAGCCATAACTTAAGTTCATAGAGGAGTATTTGACACTTATTTATATGAATTTTGATGAAAATATCCTTCTAAACACAATGGTTTGTTTTCAATCCCTTGAATCTTTCTAAAATCCCTTGAAAAATAGGATTTTAATATGGCATCAAAGATTATTCATGTTGAAAAAAGGTTATGGGAAGATTTTCTTGAGTCTTGTAAAAATTGTTAAACTACCATTATCCAGGGCTCTGAATTAACTTTTTGATGATATTATTTTGTCTCCTAGCTCCTTACATAGCTCCCAAAATTTCTTCCTGAATCTCGGGAGCTTTTTCACACTATGCACCGCATCACCCTCAAGGACCCAATTTTGTTGGAACTACTCCAAAATTCTGAAACATTCCATATTATTCTAAAACCAAGTACATAGCATTTTTAGCTCTCTAAAAGTATCTATGATTATTTTTATTCCTTCATTCAACTTTATGTGTTTGTACTAGCCTTGAGAAGATAAGAGAAAAATCCCTTTCTTAAGCTTCATAAAGAGTATATCTTGAAGAAACTAATTTTTGAAGTCTTTGATTAGACTGGATATACCTAAATATCCTAGGGGTGTATTGAAATAACACATTAGACTACTCAGATAGGTGGGATAAGATTGAAATAGGGATTAGGGTGATCTAGAGGAGGGCTCAGAATGACATTTAAGGATAAATTTTTGGGTAGGGTATGGTTATCATGGTTTCGTGGAGTGAATTTTTCTCTTGCAAACTCTCATGGAAACAACTAGGGAACATGATAAGATAACTGAAATGGTACTCTAAATTCCACTAAATCCCATGATCTCATTTTGTGACATTAGAAAAAAAGGTTTCAAAACATGAGAACAAAAATGACCAATCCACCACAAAAACAAACTCTTCCAATTCATCTTCTAGTTCTAAACCTCCCAAAGAAAGGAACAAATGTGGGTATTTCACTTGGAGGCATGAAGACAAATATTTATAGAATCAGATTGACCTCCTCAAAAGTGTTCTTGAGAAGAATAGCATAGTAGTTCTTGATTCTCTCAAACAATATTCATCAAATCAGAAATTCTCTAAGGAAAAAGACAATGGAAATAGGAGATGGAAAAAAAAAAAGAATCAACTAAGGAGAAAATGAAGGGAAGAGGCATAATTGTAGTTGTGTCACCTACTCCGACACGAGTTATTGATTATGGTGCATCTCATCGTATGGCCTTGTAGCACATATATTTTTCTTCATTATATCCATATGACATGTCTTCTAATCAAATGGGTGACAAAACTTATACTTAAGCTTTTAGGAGAGGTTTTGTTGAAGTGAATGGTGGAACATTCAACAATGTCCTTAGTATTCCATGATTTACATCTAATCTCCCATCACTTTATCAGATTAATCACCTTTGTCGGAAATATGAGTTGAGTTCAATCTCTATTGTATTAATGTCGAGAGCTATAATGTGACACTGTCATTGCAATTGGTTTAATTAATCATCATGCTCGAATTTACTCCTTTTCTCACTTTGTTCCTCAAGATTATTCATCTAAATCAACCTGTCCTGATGATATTTATGAGCTTGAACACACTTTTAATTATAATGACTTATCTTCTATCATAGTTCATTTCCATAGTGATAGGGACCCACCTCCACCATCCACTTATCACTTACCACATCTTGAGGATTTATTTCTTGATCCACCTACTTCTGGTTCACAATATAATTTTTAGGGAGAAATAAATTTGATTCAAGATTCAATAGACATCATGAACTCTTCTTATATACGATTACAAGAAATTCCACCTTCCTTATTTGCTACTTCTTGGGATTCACCATTCCTTCATGGAGTATTTGGAACTTCTACCTCACATATGAATAATTATTCCTTGAAAGAAAACAACACCTATTCACTCAATGGATCTTCTTCTTCACATGATACATGGTGGATTTGAAAGGTTGATCTTCTTGGGAGGAGAATATATTTCTTCTTATCCTAACCTTATTCTTGTAGAAAGATTACAGTTTATACATGGGTAACTTATTAGGCCTTTAGTTGTCGGGAAACATTTGAAAAATCTTTATTAGTTGTTTAAAGAAGTATTTTATCTCATTTAAGTGGATGTTTGTCCTAATGTGAATTAAACCATTACTTGAGATCATTATTGTATATGGGTACCTCATAAGGCATAACTACCATGACCTATTTCTTTGTATTTTTCTAACTTTCCTTACCACATCCTAAGTTACAATAAACGGGGTGTTAGTGTGAGGGGTATTTTTCATATTTTATTCATTAATTAGGTGAATTTATACCTCACAATGTGAGTCATCTCACTTAGGTGAGATCATAAGTCATTAGGTGTCATTAGGAGTTATATAAAAGAATCTATCATAAAATCTATCATATGTGTCAGTTTGTTTCATACAAGAGTTACATTCCATTTCTAGATTGTAAATCCTCTTCTCCCTTATGGAGGTATGATGGGTCTTGCATTGGGAGTTATAAAACACTCCTATTTTTACCTTTTCATAGTTATCTATGATAATGAGTAGACATTTTCCTTGTTGCATGGAAAATTATTTTTATTGAATTCTTACTTTCATCTTGGAGATACTTCACATTTCAGTTTAAGTGTAACTTCGTATGTACAAACATTGCTTTTTAATCCTCATGCATCCTCACTCTCAATGATAATTATATGGAGAAAACTTTAAGGTGGAGTGAGTTTAAGGGCATACAAAATCAGCATCTTAAACGAGTACATGAACAAAACAATTTAGTTTTATGGTATTTAGTAAATTGATAGTGACCAATCCATTTAGGTCTTATTTATTTTCTATTCAACTATCAATTATTAGCACTAAATAACCTTCTTGGATTGGGCATTCATGGATCCTATTATCATAGTTAAAATACATTCTATCTACATATACTTGATGATGTTTTTAGCTCTAATAATCTTCTCATCCAAAGTATCTAATTCCACCAATCATGCATTTTTATTCTCATATTATTCTAGTATACCTTGAAGGGATACATGATGCAGAGTGTAATCAATCGAAAAAACTCCCAATGTTATGAAGGTTCAAACTCAAAACAAGTCATTTTAGGCCTTCAAAAATAGCACTTTCTTTACCGTCCACTCATCTCAAAATCAGTAAAATCCTTTATATAGCACCTTGTTGTATGTAACCAAACACTTCACCATGTTTTCAATTCATTAACTTTGTCTATTCCACCAATGAAATTAATCAAATCAATCCAATAGTTTCAATGAATAACATTCTAGGCTTCAAACTAGTACTTCCTTTTATTCAAGAACCTCTAAAAGAAATAAACTATTCAACCTTTCACCTTATTACACCTAATAAAATATTTTAATCTATTCCTAGACCTTTGAAAACACCAAAATAAGCATCTACAACTTTCAAATCAATCAAAAAGTTTATCATACTTGCCTTCTTTTTAAAATGTCTCACAATGCTTCTTATGACACTAATGATCCCCCAAAACTAATCACTTTTCAAATCACTCTTTAAATTTTTTGAGGTGTTTTTCCAATTTTGTGTCTCAAAGTTTTGATTAAGACCATTTTCTCTCATTTCCTACTTTCAAGATTCTTAGGCCTCTACCACCCATGTCTTAAGGTATTTTCAGATGTAAATTTTCTTCTAATGATTAATTAACCAAGTAACATCATTCAGAGAACTATTTTTCTCTAATTCTTGTGAGAAAACTATCAATGGGACTTACTTTGTAAAATTCCACTCAAATCCACCTTCTAAGTACAAAATTAGGCCTTTAAGACTATGTTTTCAGTAAAAAGAGGACTGACATGGATCATATGCAATGTAGGGTGATTTAAGCCTTATAACCTTAAAATTATATAAGAGGGAGGTGTAACCATTCTATTTAAAAAAATTCATCCCTAGGTTCAATATTTCACACCTTTCTTTTTGTTCTTGTCCTTTCATCGACAACATTGTGTTACTGATCTTCTCTTACTCGACCGTGCTTCTAATCTATCTAAGACTAAGACAAGTTTATCAAACCCCCATATTCCTAACAAAATTCAAATGTTTCTATTATTTATCTACTTGTATTATCAAAATTTTAAGGTTAAATTTCCCTCTCCAAAGGCCTTCAATAGTTGTGAGATTTTATGATTGGAATTCTCACCAATGACCAGATATAGGCCTCTTACCGTATTATCACGTATAAAAAAGAATTTCAAGGATATCAAGATCTAACTTTATTACAGTAGTTTTCTATATGATATGTAGAAGGTTAATACAAAATCTCATGTTTTAATATAACATACGGGTTGTTAAAACCATCATTAAACCACTAACCCTAAGGAGGGTTTCCTTCCAACCTAAGAAGGGTTATTTCACTATAGAAACTTATAGAGATATTGTTAGGGCCTGATATTATTAATTGTGATATTTTTAAACATTATTAAGAATGAAAAATTTCTAGTGAGTTTTATACTCCTTTCACCTATGTGAATCATTCAAAATCCTTCTACCCTTCTCTCTAAAATAGGGTTTCTCACTCATTAAGGACTCTCAAACGAATAAATGATCACTCCTTAGCTACTTAGATCTCTAGAATAGTATTTAAGTACCTAGATTTAATTATTTCAACATTAAAATCCCTTACGCCTTGAAACTCACTTCCATACTCATTTAAAATAACCTATCATGGTCGACTATGTAAGAAACATTACAATACAATTTGTATTACCCTCAATAACCACAAGATTCAACAATAGATGAAGAAAGAACCTTCAATACAATAATACCAAGATTATACTCACACAAATCCCTATTCATGCTTCCCAATCTGTATGAAATTATAATAATTATAAACAATCACATAACATAGATCAATACTTGTCACATTTTTCTAGCAAAATAAGGCTTCCAACATAACTTCTTCAATTCTTGAAACTCTCACACCCCGGATCATTTTAATGATGGATGTAAACAATTACATTGATGCTTAAATATGCCTTCTCAAGCTTCCTAACAATTTTTTTTTCCATTAGAACCTTCATGTTACATGGTTTTGTCCTTTATTACAACATTAAGAAGAACTAGTTTAGTCTACTACCCTATGATCAAGCATTAGTTCACCATCATGACCTTAGTGGGAATATTAGACATTTATAGAACTTGTTACAAGCTTGAACATCCTTTGAATTATCCAATATGATAACTAAACATCTAGTTTCAAGACAAAATTTCCTTCAAGTTCAAATCGACACTTTTGGAGAGAGTGCACAATTCATATCTATGGACTTAAAATAAACCAATGTCAACTCTAGATGACTAAAAATGAACCCTAGGACCTATAAAACACTAGGAAATCCAAAATTTGATATGATCAACCCTATATACAGAATAGGAGTGATGCTTCTACATCAATACATGAATATTAAGGAACTCTACCATTAAGGGAAATATAATCTCGTAACCAAATATTAAGGTTAATGTGGTTATTCATTTTAGGATGTGAATAGAAGTTATTTAAAACCACGTAGATGGAAATAAATTAAAATGTCAATCATTTTATTCCTTAACAATTTTAAGGATAATGGACTTCAAATTCTTATTTATATCCTCATCATGTATGTGTATAGGAAAGCGATATGGTGCAATATTTTGAATTTTTTTGCATAACACATGCCTCTTCATTATTAAATGAAGATCCATATATGAGACAATGACTTGGGGGACTCCATGGATAAAAAAATATTTGATTCAAAATAATTTTCAAGATAATAAATCCTAGGAATATAGTTAAATAAATTTCCTCAATCCATTTTATGGAATATTTTGTGGCCGTAATAGTGAAATTATGTTTGTCAATGGAAGTAGGGGTAAAATTACCTATTGAGTATAAAAACGTTTGGAAGATGGCCATATAATGATAATGATATGTAAGGATTGAGATGGAATGTGTTTTATGTCTATAAATTCTTGGCCTTTTTGACACCTACACATATACTCAATAGTGGCATGCCTAAGCATGGAAAAATAATTAACCCATTCTATGAATAATATAGGTTATTGAATGCCCACTAAAATGTATTCATAAAATTCCACAATGGGATTCAAAAAAATATTTTTGACCTCCTCTTCATCAACACATATAAGAAGCATTCCATCAAAATATTTTTGACAGAGAAACTCTTTGGTGATGACATACTTAGTGGATATGAAATGGATTTTGCATCTTTGTTGGGATTTTTCCTATTGAGGTTAATCTCCATTAACTATTTTTTTAATATATCCATATAAAATAGACACAAAGTGATTGCTGGTTTATCAATGTAACATATGAATTTGTTGAGGAAATAAAATTTTACCAGTTCACCACTATATAATGGGTTTTTTCCTAATCATTATGTAATACTTTTCCCCTTGGATGATTTTTGATTCACATAAGTTAATTGAAACTTAATCATGAGGTTTATAAAATGATAAAACTTCATGGAAAAATCTTATAGGGTGAAAAACATGTGAAAATTCTCGTACTTGATTATTGTATCTAGGTTAGGCATATAGTTCCTTAAAAATTTAGTAGAGAAAATAATGGTGAGGCACTCCTTATTTTTCAGGTATACCTAGTTTCATAGTTGAGAAGTAAATAAATAATTAATTAGACACCATTATATTAGTCATTTTCATCTTACTAAGATAACATACATAAAAGAGACACCTCTATGGCCTTTGAGTAAAGGATCAATGATCACCAGGACTTAGGTGATATTAGAGAAGATGGAGATAACATAAAAATATTAACTAAATTGAAACTGTTATGGAATCTATTTTTAATATGTTATAGTAGGCTACCTTGAGCAACCCTTTAATATGATGAATAATGTAGGTGATATTATAAACAAATATCTATATTTCTCCACATTTTCCAAGGAATGGTCTAGTGAAAAGATCATCTTTAGGTGGAGTCATTTCATGTATTGTATGTATCTTAGTAAGATCAACATAAATTACGTGGGAATAAGTAATGTACCCAAAGAGTTTTCCTCCTATCCCAGGTGATGGTAACACTATATTCAGTCAAACAAGAGAGAATGATGTAGATAAATTGTGGGTGATCAACACTTTTCCTAACATTTTCCAAAATTTCATCCACATAAGTTTCAACAATCTTGTGAACAAGATCATGAAAATATGAGTCATATACCTTTGATAGGTGGAACTAGCATTTTATAATAGAAAGGCATGTCTGTAGAAAATGGTTCTTGAAATAGTTTTGAAGGCTATCTTGGTTTGGTCCTATTTTGAGATCTTAATCTAGTTATGACATGAGAACCCATCCATGAGAGACATCAACTCCTATTCATATTCCTCAATAATACCATCTATGGAGGGCAAGAAAAATTATCATTTATAAAATATTTGTTTAGATTGTAGAATTCAATGGATAGTTTAATATTTCAATTATTTTTAAGAACTTGGATTATGTTTGAAATCCACATGGAATAATGTAATGGTTTGATCAATCCTACTTACATGAGTTTCATAAGTCCATATCTAACCATCGGGAAACTTTGGGGTTTATATGTCTCCACTTTATTTTTATAGGATTAGCATTGGGCTTAGTTACTAGGTTATGGAAAACCACCTCAAGGTCCACTCTCTCTATATATATCTTAGTAGGAGAAGGAAATTATACACATTTTTTCCTTAAGGATCTTAGTGTTTTCTTCCAATTCTTTAGGGAAAAATTTAAAACCCAACTTCAATATATTAGGGGCTTCATCTATACCAATGGTAATGGTAATAATGTCCTCTATTACAGATATGTTTCCTTCTTCCAAAATTGGAGGAGGAAGGATCTTTGTAGGTTCTTATTAAATTTTGAAAAACTCCAATTCCTTTGTGGAATAACTTGAAGTCTCCTTACTACTAAGGTAATATGACAAGTGGGGAATGAGAGAGAATCCTCTCTTTTGATGAATTGAGGTGATATCATCATATACTCATCATCATTCTCGAAAAGAAAAAGGTGATGTGATAATCCTTATTCTCTACATAGGATATGATTGTTATGCTTTGTGTCCTTTGTATCAAATGATTTATCCTTATAGATATAATGAAATTAATTTTTAGAACATATAAGTTATAGAAAAGTGTGAAGAAGAGGATACCACAAAATATTTAAGATGATTCTTCTCCTTAGAAATGGATTTAATGGTGATAGTATTAAAATCCTTGACAAGATCATGTGCACCAGTTTTATATAGTTGCAAGTGTCTAACTCTAGTCTAATATAATTCATAATATGGTTGAAAACAAGCAGCATGTCTCTAAGGACTTTGAGGTTTCATAATTCTAACCTTTTTGCAATAATGAGACCCAAAATTAGAACTTCATATTCATAACCATTATTGGTGAATTAAAAATCTAGTTTAAATATGAATGGTATGATCCTTAAATCAATATAAGTTAAAATCAAACCCCTTCCTAGAAGATATTGGCATTTCACTTCATTGTAATGGAGTGTCCATAATTATCACGAAAGGAAGAATGTATTGGTTCCTTAGACTATTCTTATTTTAGTTTTGATCATTGGTATCATAAATAAGTTTATAAAATGATTTGTTGGGAGGAAGGATATAACAAAAATACTACCACTTCCATGTGGTTTGAAAGGGAGAGTGATATGAGAATCATTTTACATTATCTTTACAATCTCAACCATGGAACTTTTTGAAATTTCCTCCATGGTTGAAATATTTTCATTGATATCTTAGAAGTTTTATGTTTGGGGTTATTATATAACCTTTGTTTTTTCTATATTTAATTTTAGAACCCATTTGGTTATTA
This sequence comes from Taxus wallichiana var. yunnanensis, assembly GCA_018340775.1. NCBI lineage: Eukaryota > Viridiplantae > Streptophyta > Pinopsida > Cupressales > Taxaceae > Taxus > Taxus wallichiana. The sequence continues at coordinate 233,623,252 of CM031239.1, read as the reverse complement.
TAACTAGCTCTTTTGAATAATATGACTTATCTAGTTTATTTAGAAAGATTTTTGTATTCTTGTTGAGGTTTTCCAAATGTATATGAAATGGCCTAGGATCGCCTTACATGACATAAAACTTCTATAGATGTAACACATATGCCTTCTTGAAATAAGGTTGAATGAATAGAATTCATCCTATGTATTCAATGTATTCCTAACAAAATCTTATAGTTCATTTATCTATCTTTGATGAAGAGTTATGTCAATATGGTATATAATCGAAGAAAAATAGATATAACTATGCTTTTAATGGATGTTTTGTTGAGACTATCATAACCTTATAGCGTGTTTCTATTCGATGGGAAATTGGTCTCCTCATAACACAATATTTTCATGAAGGATAAAGGAACAATATTTAAAATAACACCATCATCAATCATGGCTCTTTTAGCATAATTTTTGTATACCCACACTTGTAGATATAAATTATGGGAACCTCTTCTAGACATAACCTTCTAAAACACATCCAAAAATTATGTGAATTGAACCAACAAACTTATATATAAAACAAAAAAAGCATACATGTTTTAATTGAAATATGCAAAGTGTGCCAAAGTAATTATTCTACCAAAACAAAACTACACTACTCCTATTCTAATCAAGGGCACAAACTAGCTCGAACAAATACACTAACTAGTTGGGAGAAGTAACTCCCTTTCCTAATGATCTTAAGCTATCTAACTAGGTTTTCAGTAGCCATGGACCATGATGGGAGTGAATATATAATATGTAAATATCTATTATTCAAAATATCATCTAACTGTTTTGAAAATACTTCTATCTTATATTAATATTTATTTTGGAAGTGTTGAAGGCAAAGTTTTATGACTTGGGGCTCTTCCTCATGCTCTAAAATGAACATGGCTGATGGAATCTCACAATAAATATATATAAAAACTTAATACCTAATACAAAAACCAATTCTCAAAGTTGAACTTGTATAATTCCTTTGGAGGTTTCCATATTTATCCTTCTTTTCATGGATATTGTTTATAAGTTGTTTTAACTTCTCTTCCTCTACTTTATATTCAAAAACATATATATTTTCACACTTGGATTTGCATTTTATTTCTCATCCTCAAATAAAACATTTAACAACTCATATCCATCCTCATAAAGATCCATTTTATTAATTACAGTGACTAAGGATGATTTTTGTGAATTACTATAATATTGAAAAAGGGAAGTGAGCTCTAAACATTGTAAACAATGAGGATAATTGCATTTCATTAAAAAATATAACTGACCCTCCTCCTCATTCTTAGATTTATTCTAATTAACAAAAGTGTTGAGAAACACGTCCTCCTCCTCATCAAGTTTGATTTGATCTCCTAATAAATCTACTGATCTCTTTCCATGAAGGATGTCTTTAAACTCATACTTAAAAATATCTTAATATTTTAATCAAATTAAGACCAATTGACAACTATTATATCACTATTTCCTTTAATGAATCTTGTATGAACTAAATATGATAAATTGGCAAGGGGGTATTAATTTTTAATTTATTAGGTAGATTTTACTTGGGGTTAACCTCATTGATCCAATCCTATAAAACTTTATAATTATCCTCCATCATTTGGTCTAATATCCGCATCTCAAGAATTTTAAGAATATTATGATTGATTTTATCTTACTAATTATAACTCCCCAAGATAGTTGAATGGTTTTGGGCTAAGATTATTTTGGGAGTATTGCAGAGCCTTCAATTCCTCCTCCTCATGATAGTTAAAAACACCTCAATCTACCAACACTCTGGAATATCTTGGCTTATAGAGCATTGTATAGAGGATTGGGACAACCTGTGATATACCATAGTTCCTAAAAGCTTCATTACAAGGCTTTGTAGTGCTAGGTAATGTCATGGGTGGAGATTGGATGGAATTTTTCAAAGTGTTGGGATGTTTTTAGATTTGAGGATCTTACAAAATATATACTAGAGGATTAGGAACCATGCGATATTCCTAGATCTAAATTGGATCAAGAGTAGGTTCAAAAATTTCATGTGGAGCTTGAGGAGTCTCATGAAGTGATAATAGAATGGGATAAATGAGGATGGATATTATTTTACCAACCTAAATGAGACTTTTCTCAACTTGCATACTGACATAAAAATCCTAAGGAAGAGTAATGCCCCTAAATATTGGATTGTGATAGTAAAACTATAATTTAAGGATCTCAAATAGTATAAGAATACCATACATAGATGAGGTCTAAAAATGACGTATTATCCTCCAAGTATTTGAAAATTTGAGTTTAAATTATAAGACAAGCTCCATTAAGGCTATCTTTATGGTTCTAAGGTTTTCCATGAGAAATGTAACATTAACATTCTCATTAAACATTTTTTCTAATTGTTCTCTTAGCTAATCCCACATGGAAAAATATCATGGAGCCGAATTAGGTACAATTCATGGCATTTCCATATGAAATAAGAGACAATTAGTATGATAAAAGAATTCTATTCTCTCATATTGTGGATTTAAAAAGGTTTACCACATACCATATATTCTTAACAAGGTTGGGATCTTTATCTTTATGAAATAGTGGGAGGGATTTCAAAGATAATTTGGGGATTTCATCCCATTCTACAAATGGATGGGGGATAGAGTTTAAATGAGGGATGGAGAAAGCTTTGTAGAGATCCATGAGAATGTGTAAACATTCAAAAATAAAAGGGGGTATAAGGATGGTCTAAAAATGAGAGAGATGGGTTCTTATGACCATTTTGATAACCAAGTGTGTTGAGAAGACACATCCAAAGGCTAGATACCACTAAGAAAAACACCAATCTTAGTGAAATTGATTAGAAATAAATTTTAAATTTATTAAAGGTGTTCCATTGGGAATTCCAAAATTGTTTTCACTTGAGATTGCACCCTTGCTAAAACTAGGCTTAACCCCTTACTGAAACATTTATTGACCTTCAAAGTGTGGGAAAATTTATATTTTAAGGTAACTATCAAGGGAATTGGATGTTCAATATCGAGGAAATGGATGGTCAATATCGAGGAAATGGATGGTTCCTTCCACTCCGATATATCATGCGTAGGTGAAATGGTATTTTGGATCAAAAGTTATGAACCAAATTGGAGTCCTAAAACATGTTGTAAAACACATATCTTAAAATGTATATGGGCCATTTATCTATGTTTAAGGCCCAAAATTGACTTTACAATGACCAAAAACTAGTTTTAACATGTAGATATCTTTAATACCTTTCCAACTATACCAATTGTGTCTTTTCGGTGAACTATATCTAAAGATATGAGAATTTAAAGATCTCATGTTGTTGAACACACTTCATAGCCATGAGTATGTCAAATTTAACCTCTAGGACACCCTTGTTAAAATTCAACTCCTCATTAGATCTCGTAGTCTCCCTTTTTTATACAAACTTCTTTTCCTTTCCATGACTTTCCATTATCTTTGTGAAACTTTATAGTATTACATGAATTTATAGTGTAGTATGATCTTTTAGTGCAATATGAGTTTCTAATGTACCATGAATTTGTTGTGTAGGGAAGGTTTCTATTGTAGTGTGTATTTCAAGTGTTGTGCGGATTTTTAGTGCAAAGGCGTGAATTTTTAGTGTTGTATGGATTTCTAGTATAGCATGGATTTTTAGTGAAACCTAACTTTATATTATTGTGTGGCTTTCCATTGTTATGTAAATTTCTAGTATTGTGTGGGTTTCAAGTGTAGTGTGTATTTTTAGTGTTGCACAAATTTTATGTCTTTCATGGCTTTCCGAGTGTAGTGTGTATTTTCTTCCGTAGGCTAAAAAAGGTAGAAAATGGACATTTTTCATTTCCTTGGAAAAATTAAGAGGAAATAAATTAAGAAATTTTAGAAGATTTTAAGGAAACCTAAGTCTAAAATTTGAATCAAATTGTCCAAATGAAGCACAAGTTCATATTTGACAACATGCATTTGGTTTTGATGTAATTAAAGTAAAAACCTTGGTTGTTATTGAGAGGCTAGTTGTCAGAAGTGTACTTTTATGACTTTTGATTAGATTTCATGCTTTTATTTTCATTTTCCACATTTGAGGATGGTTAATGTGTTGGTCCAAAAATCGTCGGGTGGGGCAGATCTATGGATAGATAGGTCAACAGCAGTGTACAGGGCATAGCCCCTCTTTGAGACAACAAAGTGAAACTGGTTTATTGTTATTCTACCAGCAGGAATCTGTGCAAGTCTTACAATATTCTGCCTTTAGGGGGTTTGGGATCTCATCCTAGTAGAGTTAGTTCTGATGAAGAATAGAAAGGAAGGAAGGAAGAAAAGAAATGAATTCCAAAGTAGAAAGGTCAGAGGGTTTATGTTTTGGGCTGGTAGTAAACAGAGCCAAACTTACTCACATAAATAAACAAAGCAATACTGATAAACAAATGACAAAAGCATAGGTGAATCCAACAAAATAAGCATGCAAATCTAACTTAAGAAAGATCTAACACATAACACAAGAATTCAACACAAAGTCTCAATTTTTTTATTAATATTTGTTCTGTTACAAGAAAGCTCAAATTCTTTCTCTCCTCACTTCTATTTTTTATACAAATTTGCTCACACCCTGAATACAACAATTATTCAAGTATTTATAGAAGGAGAAGGAGAAAGAATACAAAAAGGAGTCAAAAACTATTTACAAAATATCTACAAAATATTTATAAGTCAAATATTGACTTTGGGGCAATTTTGTGGATAAGAACATCCCATGGTGCAACAAGGATGATGTTATCATTTGTGCCAACATAATTTTAAATACTTTCACAAATAATGGGATTATCCCAGAGGAAGGAGCCTATTCATCATCATCCCTTGGCTTGAAAGGAGTGTCCTGCTTCTGCTCAGGAGAGGTAATGTGAAATTGAGCTCGATACTCCATGAACTTGCTGACCATCACTTGAAGTTGATCTTGAGTGAGACCCTTGGTGTGATCCCGATGACTTCACAAGTCTCCCGTTCATCTCTAATTCTTTCATGGGAGTTTGAAGTATTTATTTCCTACCTCCATCAGGTATCCAATGAAGTCATGGTAGGCCAGAAGGTTGTTGATAGATTCTATATCAAAAGTGGCTTTTAACGCTAAACCCTACGACATGATTTCCTTAAAAATCTAAATAGTATCATCTGCCTTCCTCAAGGTGTATGCTACACCGAGTAACCCTGGAGACATCCTTAAGATGATCTACTCCATTTGATGCATGGCATCCAGGGCTTCCTCCTTGATTTTGTCTATCTTCTCCAAGACAAACTCCATTTGGTCAACTTGATAGTCTTAAGCAGAAATGACTTTGTTGGGTGCTCTCGGGTGATCAAAGACACCGAATTTTAATAAGTCATCGATTTGGGAAGTCAAGAATCTTCTCAAATTTCTTGTGTTGCAACCTGGCATGGTCCAACTCTTTAGAGATAGGTCCTACTATTGCCTGGAGTTCCTTGTTAGCTTGATCTATATTTTGATACAGCTCTGTGAACTTTGTAATCACTTCCTCACTATCTTTGAGGATCTGCACTCTCCGGATGGAAACCGCTACACCTTGCTCACCGATCTTGGTGTATTCATTTATCTTCTCCTGACTAAGGACTTCAGGAGTTTCGATGGCAGCTATAGGAGGTGCATTTCCCATCTTTTGTAGGGCTTGGAGAAGATGCTTGTTTTTCTTTTTTAATATTCGCTTCTCTTCCTTTGCTTCTTGAAGCTTCTTGTAAATGGCATCCATTATGGATAAGGCCTCTCCCTAAAGGCTCTCGAGGATGATCTCATGGTGACCTAAGTCTTTGTAAAATATGTAGGAGATAAATATTATTTCTTCTTGGTGGGATCAAGGTACACAATCTCCATAACCCTTTCACCTGAAGCACTTTGAGAGAAGCAGGTTATAGCCTTTTGCTTCTTAGGCCCTTTGGCTGGAATAATGGAGAAGTCCATAGGTGCAATGGGGACTTTCCTCTTGTGTTGGCTCAAGTGTCCGGAGATCCATTCTAGACTTAGGGGAGTGGGACTAGAGGAAGAGGAGGAAACAGGGGTGGAAGAAGGAGCAACTATAGTGGACACAGGGAAATGTGTCAAAAACTTGGTGGTGGCATGGAAAAAGGAGTGACACACCAATGCTTACGGGAATAAGAGTCACTACCAAAGAGGAAACCATGTGGGTGGAAGGGATTTGTGAGATGAGGGAAGAAATGCTGGGGGATAGATCCATGAGGGAAGAGAAGATGGAGGAAGAGGGAGGGGGAATGGTAGAAGATGGGGGAGAAGACACAACCAAAGGAGTGGTTATTTGAGTGACATGAGGAGGGGAGGAGGAGTGAGAGGGGGAATGGTTGAGACCTCACCAGTTGTAGAAGTGACAACATCCTGAGTGGATGTGTCTGTTGGAGCACTGGCCACTTCTTCTCTTCTTGGGGACACTAAGTCCACAACTTGCTCTTCAGTGGTGGAAGGAGGGATTTCAGGAACTTCTTTCTGAGTAGTGCTTGCCTCCCCTTCTATATCTTTTCCTTTTCCTTTAGGCAAGTGTTTCAGCTTGGTGGGTGCATCACCCAAGGGAGATGTGGTGAATTCTACCCCAAGGTAGATGATACCATTTTTCTTGCACCAATGCTCAAGTGTGTTATAGAGTGCCTTTGACCCTTTCCTCAATAGTTTGAGGGGCCTTGTTTCTATCAATTTCAACAAATGGCCAATTGTCCCCATCTGTGTCTAGATAAACCTGATCAAATTCTTGATCAGTTGCTTGAAACACTTTGGGACAATAGCCACATGAGACTCGAACGATCTCTCCCGGGGCGGTTGAGAGTGATCCTTTCATCTAAGCTCGAATTCATGATATAGATTGATGTAGATATCTTCGATCTGAGGGATGTGAATTGGATCGAGATTTGCCCTTGGAAGGAAATCACAAGGATCAAAGGTTGGCCTTCTGGGAAATTATGCTTCAAATTAAGCAATTCAAGCTCTATAAACATCTCCTAGGCTTTTCTTTGTGAAGTGTAGGTGTACCTGCCCACTGTGAGGGGGAATGGAGTTCCACCCTTCTTCCTTTTCAAACACTTCTCATGGTATGTGATAAGCTATCTAGATAGCTCCAATAGGATCAGCTTGGGTCCCGCATACCTCGGTAATTTGGTGGGCTCTCCCAAGAAGTTAGCGGCTCTGAGATATGTGAAAGTGGGGAATTGTGTGAATAACACTCCCCAATTCTCTGTGGTGGAGACCACACTTTTGGTTGTTGGACCATAAATCATGTTGGGCCTCAAGAGGCAGATGATGCCATAGAAGAAGACGTCGTTGACTTTACTAAATTGGGCTATGCTGTTCTCCAGTCTTAACTCTGGATAGTACTCGTATATTTTGACCTAGGGCCATACCCCATACCGATTCAATGTTGGGTAGTCCCTCTCTGAGGTGGTAGCATATACCACATAGGAGTTCATATAGAACTTCCCAATTGTTGAAAGTTGTTGAAGCTACTTGGAGATTGTGTTGTTGATAATCTCTCCCCATTCAAAACATTGATCAAGAGAAATATGTGGGGCTAATAGGAACATTGAAAAGTATAGAGGAATAAATTTTTCACATTTTTTCAATTGTGAAAATGATAGGTCGGATGTGCCTATATATAGCAAAAGTTGTAATATATGTACCACCAACTATTTCTATGATGCACTTAAGTGGATGTCGACATGAAGATATTTGCGCCATGGCACAATTTTGAGATTGTTTACACTATTTTTTCAGCACCCACTTCACACTTTAGAGAGTGATAACAAGAAGGAACATGTGCCAAGGCACAACTTTGAGAGGCGCAACATTTAGAGGCATAACATTTAGAGTGTTGACACTCCCTAGAATGTGCCAAAGGGATAGAGGGGTGCAGTTTTGGTTGATGTAACGTGAATGAAAACTGCACCCAACCCAAAAAGGTGTAAAATGACCAAGTTATAAAACCAGATTTTCAGGAAAGGGGTTTTAAGCCATTTTGAACATTAAGAGACCTCAACGGGGGACCAAAACAGAAATTTTGGTATGGTTACCCATAAAATTGCCCTTGTCAATTTTACAGGATAACAACTGGATCTTTCTAGGGACTAACTTTGAGCAAAGCTCAAGGGCAGAGAATCCCAGATCTACATGTGCCTATCCATTGGGTTACAGAGTCAAAAACAAGGGGGACGAAAAGAAAAAGGAAAACACACAACATAGAAAGCAAACACATGACAAAAAAAAACACAATGAAGAAAATCAGTACAAAGAAGAGAACAAGCTCTACTTCCTAAAAATTTTGAGATGTTGCCTGCTATAGGGAAGCGGGAGCTTAGTTCCATCCAAATATGAGAGATAGAAGCTATTCTTTTCATTTAGCTACTTGATCTTGAAAGGCCCTCTCCAAAGAGAGTTGAATTTCCTATGCACGCCCTTTGGCTCTCTTCACTTGTCCCATAGAAGGATGAGATATCCTATTTCGAAATCCCTTTGTTTAGCCCTTTTATCGAATAGTCTCTTGACTTGAACCTGATGTTCAATGATCCTGTCGACCACTCTTACTCTCTTTTCTTCAAGTTCTTTTAGATACATGATCCTCTTTTCAAGAGAATTCTGGAAAGTCTCACCTTCGATCGCTCGTGCCAAGTGTAGAGTAGGGAGTTTTGGAGAAATGGGGAGCTCAGTGTCAATTCCATATAACACTTGAAAAGGTGACATACCGAGAGATCTCTTCAGAGTAATACAGTCAGCCCACAAAGCATCATATAATTACTTGTGCCAAGACCGTTGATTCTCTTCGATAAGCTTCTATATGATGGTCACTAGGTTCTTATTATCGGATTTCGCTCGACCATTTCCCTAGGGATAATAATCGAGGCATGGGCTAGGGTTATCCTATATTCATAAAAACTCGATAACTTCCTCTCGACGAGAAGTAGGAATCATTATCAACAATGATTTTGTGTTGGATGCCAAATCTCACGATGATATTTTCTTTGATGAAGTTACAAACAACTTCAGAGGTGGCATTCTTAACAGGTATGGCTTCCACCCATTTGGTGAAGTAATCTGTTTCTATTAGGATATAACTATGGCCGGCACTTGATTGGGGATGTAGTGCTCCATTAAATCAAATTCCCCATTTGTTGAATGGTTTGTTAATAATGACGGGCCTGAGGGGAAAAGTAACTAATTTTGGTTTGCCAATGAACTATTGGTAGAGCTCACATTTTACTACCTAGGTGGTTGTATCCTGAAATAGCGTTGACTAGTAGTACTGGCCCGGATGATCTTATGTGCTTTGTCATGGAAGAGGAGAAGTGATTGGCGCATGATGTATCATGAAATATTTCTATAAATCTTATTTGTTTCAATTTTTCAATGCATCGCAAGAAGATCCCATCAATCCCATGCTTGTATAAACTGTCATCCCATATGACATATCTAGCTGCCCTGAGCTTTACAAAGTCTACTTTTCCTTTGAAGTTAGATGAGCTGGGCACTCACCATAAGTGAGAAAGAAAGTGATGTCTGAATACCATTCGTCGTTGGTCGCAACAAATAGAACCATAGGTAGAGAATCAACTTTCCTCAGCTGACCCTGCGCTCCGTCGATGCAATCAACTTTCTCTTTAGGGACCTCTAAATCTTTGTTTTCAGCCATAAGATGACATAGGCCCTTGCCTCTTACCAGCTTGGTTGGTTTTATGTCTAGATCATACTCTTAGACCTTTGCGATCCAATTCCCTTGTAAGCTTCCTAACTCCTGTTGAGTTAGGATAGACTTAACTCGCCGTGTCAGAACCAAGATTACCGTATGGGAGTTTATGATGTAGTACCGTAAGTTCTTGACTACTTTGACTACTATGAAGGAATATTTTTCTAATCGATACATCTTCAATTTATGAGGCTTGAGAGGGGAGCTCATGAAAGTGATTGGAGATTCAACACCCTTAGATTTCTTCTATATTAAGATGGTCGATACAAGCAGTATGCACGATGCATAATCGTACATGATAAAATCCCGGAGAAGTCAAGACATACTAGGACAGTGCCTCGAGAAATGGAGGCTTTTATATCCTTGATTGACGTCTTCCCTTCTTCGCTCCACTGGAAAGTTTGCAACCATTTCATCATATTTGATATGTGACGAGTCTTTTCAGTGAAGTCGGGAACAAAGCATCTGAGAAAATTGACCTTTCCAAAGAAGTAGTGAACACCAATCTTGCTTGTGGGTAAGATAAGGCTCTGAATAGCCTTAACTCTTTTGACATATATCTTTGTTCCTTCCTTGCTGATGACATGTCCCAACAACTTTCCTTCAGTGACCCTGAAAATAGAATTTTTGGGATTTAGGGAAATCCCATGTTCTTGACATCTAATTAATACTTGCTCCAAATGATCACCATGATCACTTCACTTTTTTGAGAACATAGTTAATCCATCCAAATAAACTACGATGACCTTTCCCATCATACCTTTGAATATGAAGTCCAACGCTTTGAAAGGTGGCACCAAAGATTGGTCAAGCCAAAAGCCATGTTGATGTAGGTGAATGTGCCCTAAGAAGTAGTGAATGTTGTTTTGAATCGGTCTTCAGGTGAGACTTCAATATGATTATAGCCTGAAAAACCATCAAGCATGGATAATATCTCTGAACTAGTTACTACCTGTAGAACTTGATCCATTATGGGGAGTGGGTAATTGTCCTTCAAGGACGCCTGATTTAGATTGTGAAAATCTACGCATATGTGTATCTCACCATTCTTCTTTCACATGGGCACGATGTTTGCAACCCAAGTATTGTGATGGATAGGAAAGATGATTCTCACATCCAACATTTTCTATATTTCCACCTGGATGGTACCCGAGATCTTGGGATTGTAATGCCTCTTTTAGCGAAAGGGTTTGACATCATCCTTTAATGGGATGTCATGTTGAACATCCTTCAGCTTGAAAGACTTTAGATTGGCATAAGACCATGCCAATACGTCCATATATTTCTTCAGAAATTTGACAAACTTCCACTTTTCTTTGAGTGTACAACATTTCTTGATGTTCACAAACTGCGAATGTTCCACAAGCACCCAGTGTGTGTTCGGTCTCTAGAGAGGAGTTAGGATCATCTTGTCGCTTCTTCTTGACAAAACGATCATGTTTTTCAAACAATCATTCCAGAGAGACTAAACCCTTCGGAATTTTATTTCCCTTGAGCTGACATATGCCATTGCCTTCTTTTGATTCATTTGCTTGACTAGTGACAGATTCACAACATGTAGAAGTAGATCCCTCAAAATGAAGCTCATTGAAATTATCAGCTTTTTCTAGAAAAGCAACAAGCTGATTATCATCATTGAATACCTACCAGTGCTGAGAATTGTCTGGCACGCTTGGGCGAAAGACTACCTCAATGGTATATGTGTTTGTTTTCAACCCTGGGTGAGGGAGCATAAGAGATTGAGACGGCCAATAAATCGGCCATGTCATTTTGAGCTCTTGGAATGACTTTTATTGAGAAAGTGTAAAATTCCTCAATTTTGTCCCATACTGCGTTGTGGTAGTGTATGAGTCTATCATTCTTCACTTGGTACACCCCTTTTACCTGGTTGACAATCAATTCAATGTCACCTTATACTTTTAGATTCTTGATTCCTCTTTCCTTTGCAGCTTGCATACCGAGTAACAAAGATTCATACTCAGCGGTATTGTTTGTATTGAAAAACTATAATTTGAAAGAAAGAGGAAAATCTCCTCTTCAGGAGACATTAGGACAGCTCTAGTGCCACATCCACTTGTTGCACAACTACCGTCAAACTACAGTGTCCATATCTTGTTAATGTCCTCCTCCCGGACGAGAACGCCCATTTTATCGTAATCATAGGATAAGAAGTAGTTCCCCATCCCTAATGATTCAAAAAGAATTTGGGATTTGGGGTCGTCAGAGTTGGTGACCAGGTACTTCTTTTGTGATTTAGGCTCCAAATTCTGCATTAATCCTTTGATGGGAATTTTGGCTTTGGACCGATCTATATGAATTTCTCCACCAACTTCTCTACAAAAGATTCTCCCTAGTAGAATTCCATAGGTTACCGGGATATCAAGAACGAGGATGTTCATCTTTACCCTTTTCTCCGGGAATGCTATAAATGTGAATTGTGCGTCTTTGATCTCGACCAATCAATGGAACTGTTTGGTTTCCATGGAGTAACATCTCGCACAAAGGCTTAGTAAGAGTGAGGCCCAAAGCATGGGTGACCTTTGTGTTGGTCTGAAAATTTGTCGGGAGAGAAAATTTATGGATAGACAAGCCAATAGTGTGCAAGGCATAGCCCCTCTTTGAGGAAACAAAGCAAAATTGGTTTATTGCTATTCTACCAGTAGGAATCTATGCAAGTCTTAATGTATTCGCCTTAAAGGGGGTTTGAGATCTCATCCCAGTAGATTTAATTCCGATGAAGAATAGAAAGGAATGAAGGAAGGAATGAAAGAAAGATGGATCTAAAGGGAGGAAAGAAATGAATTCCAAATTAGAAGGGTCACAGGGTTTATATTTTAGGCTGGTAGTAAATAGAGCCAAACTTACTCACATAAACAAACAAAGCAACACTGATAAAAAATGACAAAAGTAGATATAAATCTAATAGAATAAACACACAGATGTCACGTAAGAAAGATCAAATGCATATAACACATGAATTCAACACAAAGTCTCAATATTTGTATTAATGTTTTCTTCTATTACAAGAAAGCTCAAATTCTTTCCCTTCTCACTTCTATTTTTCATAGAAATTTGCTCACACCCTGAATACTACAAGTATCCAGGTATTTATAAAAGGGGAAGGAGAAAGAAGACAAAAAGGAGCCAACAAGTATTTACAAAATATTTAAAAGTCAAATGTTGACTTTGGGGAAATTTTGGATGACAACATCTCATGGTGCAACATAGATGATGTCATCATTTGTGCTAACATACTTTTAAATACTTTCATAAAAATGGGATTAATCCTGAGGAGGATGGAGCCTATTCATCGTCATCCCTTGGCTGGAAAGGAGTATCCCGCTTATGCTCAGAGAGGTAATGTGAAATTAAGCTCGATATTCCATGAACTTGCTTGACCATCATTTGAAGTTGATCTTGAGCGTGACCCTTAGTGTGATCTCCGATGACTTTGTAAGTCTCTCGCTCATCTCTCGAGTCTTTCCAGAGTTTGAAATATTCATTTCCTACCTCCATCGTGTATCCAAAAATTCATAGTAGGCTAGAAGGTTGTTGATAGATTCTATATCAAAAGTGGCCCTCGATACCAAACCTGCGATGCGATTTCCTCAAGAGCCGAATAGTATCATTTGCCTTCCTCAAGGTGAACGATCTACTGAGAAACCCTGGAGACATTCTTGAGATGATTTTCTCCATTTGATGCATGGCATCAAGGGCTTCCTCCTTAATTTTCTCTATCTTCTCTAAGACAAACTCCATTTGATCAACCCGATAGTCTAAAGCAGCAAGGACTTTGTTGGGTGCTCTCGGGTGATCAAAGACGCTGAATTTCACTAAGTCATTGACTGGGCAGTCAAGCATCTTTTGGAATGTCTCGTGTTGTAACCTGGCATGGTCTAACTCTTCGGAGATAGGTCCTGCTATTTCCTGGAGTTCCTTGTTAGCCTGATCTATATTTTGATACAACTCTGTGAACTTTGTAATCACTTCCTCACTATCCTTGAGGATTTTCTCTCTCCAGGTGGACACTGCTACACCTTGCTTGCCAATCTTGGCATATTTATTTATCTTCCTCGACTAAAGATTTCAAGAGTTTCGGATGCAACTACGGGAGGTGCATTTCTCATATTTTGTGAGGCTTGGAGAAAATGCTTGTTTTTCTCTTTTAATACTCTCTTCTCTTCCTTTTCTTCTTGAAGCTTATTGCAAAGGGCATCTATTGTGGATAAGGCCTCTCCTTGTAGGCTCTCTGAGGATGTTCCCATTGTGACTTGAGTCACTGTAAAATCTGTAGGAGACATATCTTTTTTCTCCTTTGTGGGATCAGGGTATGTGATCTCCATAACCCTTTCGTCTGAAATGCTTTGAGAGAAGCGGGTTATAGCCTTTTGCTTCTTAGGCCCTTTAGCTGGAATAATAGAGAAGTTCATAGGTGCAATGGGGACCTTCCTCTTGTATTGGCTTAGGTGTCCTGGAGATCCATTCTAGAATTATGGGATTGGGACCAGAGGGAGAGGAGGAAACCTTGGGGGTGGAAGAAGGAGCAGCTACAGTGGACACGAAGAAATGTGTCGAGACACTAGGTGGTGGCATTGAGAAAGAATCCAACCGTCCAATGCTCACAGGGGTAGGAGTCACTGTAGGAGAGGAAACCGAGGGGGTGGAAGGGATCTGTGAGATGAGGGAAGAAATGCTAGGGGAGAGATCCACAAGGGAAGAGAAGACAGAGAGGAAGAGGGAGGAGGAATGGTAGAAGACGAGGGAGAGGACATAACCAAAGGAGTTGTTTGAGTGACATGAGGAGGAGAAGGAGGAGCGGGAGATGGGATGGTGGGAACCTCACTAGTTGTAGTAGTGGCAACATCCTGAGTGGATGTGCCCGTTGGAACACTTACCACTTCTTCTTCTCCTGGGGATATTAGGCTTACTACCTACTCCTTGGTGGTGGAAGGAGGGCTCTCAGGAATTTCCTCTTGAATGGTGCTTGTCTCTCCCTCTTTATCTTTTCCTTTGCCTTTAGGAAAGTGCTTTGGCTTGGTGGGTGCATTTCCCAAGGGAGACATGGTAAAGTCTACTCCAAGGTAGATGAGACCATTTTTCTTACACCAATGCTTAGTGTGCACTGCAGAGTGCCTTTGACCCTTTCCTCAATAGTCTGAGGGGCCTTGTTTCTATCAATTTCAGCAAATGGCCAATTATCCCCATCCATGTCTAGATAAACCTGATCAACTTCTTGATCAGTTGCTTGGAAACCCTTTGGGATGATGGCTGACCATACCGAATGATCTCTCAAGCCAAGGCCATCGAGAGTCATCCTTTCATCTAAGCTCAGCCGTGATATAGATCGATGTAGATATCTTTGATCTAAGGGATGTGAATTGGATTGGGCTTTGCCCCTTGAAAGGTAATCACGAGGATCAAAGGTTGGCCTCACCGGGAAATTATGCTTTAAGTTGAGCAATTCAATCTCTTTAAACATCTCCCAAGCTTTGCTTTGTGAAGTGCAGGTGTACCTACCCACTGTGAGGGGGAATGGAGTTCCACCCTTCTTTTCTTTTTAGACACTTCTTATGGTATGTGATAAGTTCTCTAGACAACTCCAATAGGATCAGCTTGGGTCCTACATACCTTGGTAATTTGGTGGGCTCTCCTAAGAATTTGGCAGCTCTGAGATAGGTGAAAGTGGGGAATTACATGAATAACACTCCCCACTTCTCTATGGTGGAGACCATGCTTTTGGTCATCTAACTATGAGTCATGTTGGGCCTCAAGAGGTAGATGACACCATAGAAGAAGGCATCATTGACTTTGTTGAATTGGGCTATGCTATTTTCCAGTCTTAACTCTGGATAGTACTCGTATATTTTGACCTGGGGCCATACCCCATACCGACTCAATGTTGGGTAGTCCCTCTCTGAGGTAGTAGCATATACCACATAGGAGTTCATATAGAACTTCCTAGTTGTTGAAGCTGCTCAAAGATTGTCTTTGTTGATAATCTCCTCCCATTCAAAATATAGATCGGGAAATTTTTATTCATGGTTTCCAAATCCCTGAGCATCCACTTGTGAAAGAAATGGACATCAGGAGCCCAAAAATCTACTCAAGAAGGTAATGGTTTCACTTAGTTCCTCTAAAAAGTCATTGTGATGAATGACTTATGGCCACCTGCTTACCACCTTCTTGTTTTTGAGGTACACCTCATTCATCAGCTGCATGCATTTGTCTTCATTATCGTTCCATGTCTTCATGCAGCCTTCTTGGCTTCTCGCTACGAAATGTTGGTGGTGAGGGATACCCAACATAATCTCAAAATGCTAGGCAGTGAGGTTGATTATTACCTTGCCCTTCTCATTTTCGACACATCTTGTGTCTTTATTGTAACAACAGCCCACCAACATCATGAACTTGTTGATTGGACTTATGGGATCCCTGTGGCAAAGTGTAGACCACTTCCAACAAATTTATCCATCCATGGGCTTCCTGTGACCTTCTTAGTTCGACCCGAAGTCCTCCATGTCAATGTTGTTGAGTTCTGAATCTTTGATATCCAGGTCACATTCTGTAAGGGATTCAGGCATCCTGACCCTTTGGTATTTGTATTTCATTTCTTCTTCTGTTAGCTTTACTTTACCCTTGGACTTGGTTGGCTTCTTACTCGATGAAGACATGTGTGAATCTGAGTTTAGTTGTTGATCTACAAGAAGAATCAGGGAAGTCCATCATAGAAGAGCCATGTTAGCTATTAAGTCATCCATCAAAGCTTACATAATGAAAAGTTATCAATTTACAAGCCTCTGGGCGCAAGGCGCAGTTCTACCGCAAGTGCAGTTGTCTCCAAAGCAAGGTGCACTTTGGGAAAGTGTTGCATGGGAGAAAACAACGCCAAAAGGGGCACAAGGTGTGGAAAATCTACACACAACATTCAGATGTTGGTGTATCAATGGATGTGCGCTTGTGCCATATGAAAGGTTTGGAGTGGGTGCAAGTTTATTTGGTGTAGCAAGGTCTGTGGTGCGCCATTGGCGCAGATGTAGGATATGCAACATTGAGGTGAGGTGCGCCAAGGGTTTAGCTTTGCGCGGCACGGGAAAGACTTGCACAACATTCAGATGTTGTTGTAGCTGTATATGCGCTTGCGCCTATACTTGTGCCTAAGGAATTTTTGGTCTTTTACAAAGCACGAAGAAGTTTAATGTTGCGTGTGGGGACAGTGCGCCAATGGTGTGATTGTGCTTGATGCAACAACAATGATAGCTACACTAGAGGAAAAATAGTTTGTTGTTTTGTAAAAGTATATGATTTTTCACTCTTTCGGCAGGATTTGATGGTTAGGAGGGAAAACTTAGCATAGTAGGGAGTAAGGGAAAAATGATTTTGGAGTTGAGTATCTTGGATTTGCAAAACTGGGTTGGGATTGCATTATCTTCTTAGGTTCATTGTTTTTTATTTATCAACCTTAATCACCTAGACCATCATAAAAACTACAACAAAGTCACAAGAAAAGCAAGGCCCACTTACCAGGAATATATAATGATAAAAGAGACGATGTGGGATCCACAAACGTGACAAATAGCAACACACGGGTGACAAGAGTATTGACAAGTACAAAGGAATAAATTTTTCACATTTTTTGAATTGTGAAATGACAAGGTCGAGGCGCTTATATATAGTAAAAGGTGTAATAAATGTGCCACCAACTTTTCTAAGGTGCACCTAAATGGATGTTGACACGAATAAATTTACACCTAAAGTGCAGCTTTGGGAATGTCAACATGAATTTTTCAAAGGCCCACTTCACACTTTAGAGAGTGATAACAAGCTGATGTTTAAGCCTAGGCACCACTTTGAGAGGCGCAACATTAGTTGTGTTGACAAGTTGGAAGATGCACCTTGCCACAACACTAGAGGGCGCAACATGGAGAGTGTTGACACTCCTAAAGTTGTGCCAAAGGAATAGAGGGGGTGCAGTTTTGGTTGATGTAACATGAAAGAAAATGTGCCCAACCCGTAAAGGTTGAAAAAGACTAAGTTCTAAAACTAGGTTTTCGTGAAAGGGATTTTACGCCATTTTGAATGCCAAGAGACCTCAACCAGGGAAAAAACATAAATTTTGGTATGGTTACGTAAAATTGCCCTTTTCAATTTTACGAGGTAATGCTTGACTCTTTCTGGGGACTAACTTTGAGTGAATCTTAAGGGTAGATAATCCTAGATCTACATGTGCCTATCCATTGGGTTACAGATTCAAAAACAAGCATGACGAAAAAGGAAGGAAACCACACAATCAACAGAAAGCAAAAACACGACAAAAAAAACACATAATTGAAGCAAACTGTACAAAGAAGAGAGCAAGCTCTACTTCCTAAATATTTTGAGATGTTATCCGCTATAGGGAAGTGGGAGATTAGTTCCATCTAGATATCAGAGATAGAAGCTATTCTCTCTGTTGAGTTGCTCGATCTCGAAAGGACCTCTCCAAAGGGAGTCAAATTTCCCATGCATACCCTTTGGCTCTCTTCGTTTGTCCCATAAAATGACAAGATCTCCCACCTGGAAATCCCTCTACTTAGCCTTTTTATCAAACAGTCTCTTAACTTGATTCTAGTGTTCGGTGATCCTGTCGACCACTCTTACTCTCTTTTCTTCAAGTTCTGTTAGATACATGATCCTCTTTTTAAGAGAATTCTTAAAATTCTCATCTTCAATCATTCGTGCCAAGCATAGAGCAGGGAGTTCTGTAGAAATGGGGAGCTCAGAATCGATTCCATATAACACTTGAAAAGGTGACATACCGAGAGACCTCTTCAGAGTAATACGGTCTACCCACAAATCATCATATAATGACTTGTACCAGGACCGTTGATTCTCATCGACTAGCTTCCGTATGATGGTCACTAGATTCTTATTACTAGATTCTGCTTGACCATTTCCTGGGGGTAATAATCTGAGGCATGGGCCAAGGTTATTCCATATTCATAGCAAAAACCAATAACTTCCCATGAGGAGAAGTTGGAAGCATTATCAACAATGATCTTGTGTGGGATGCCAAACCTTACAATGATATTTTCTTTGATGAAGTTGTAAACAACTTTAGAGGTGGCATTCTTAATGGGTATGGCTTCCACCCATTTCGTGAAATAATTTGTTATTGTTAGGACATAGCTATGTCTAGAACTTGATTGGGGATGTAGTGCTCTAACAAATTCAATTCCCCATTGCCTGAATGGTTCGTCAATAATGGGCCCGAGGGGAAAAGTAGCCAATTTTGATTTGCCAACAAACTATTGGCAGATCTCTCATTTCACTACCGAGGTGGCTGTATCTTGAAATAGTGTTGGCCAGTAGTACCTAGCCTGGATGATCTTATGTGCTATTATGGATGAGGAGAAGTGACCGCTGCAGTGAATCATGAAAACTTTCAAGTAATTTGATTTGTTGCGGTTTGTCAACGCATCATAAGAAGATCCTATCAATCCCGTGCTTGTATAGACCATCATTCCATATGACATATCTAGCTTCCCTAAGCTTCACAATATGCTTTTCCTTTAGAGTTAGATGGGATGGAAAATCACCATAAGTGAGAAAGAAAGTGATGCCTAAATACCATTCGTCACTAGTCACAACAAATAGAACCATAGGTAGAGAATCAACTTTCTCCAACTGACCCTGTGCTCCATCAATGCAATCAACTTCCTCTTTGGGGACCTCCGAATCTTTGTTTTCATCCATAAGTTGACATAGGCCCTTGCCTCTTACCAACTTGGTTGGTTTTATGTCTAGATCATACTCTTGGACCTTTGCAATCCAATTCCCTCATAAGCTTCCTAACTCTTGTTGAGTTAGGATAGACTTAACTGCCGTGTTAGGAACCAACACTACCGTATGAGAGTTTAGGATGTAGTACCAGAACTTCTTGAATGCTTTGACAATGGTGAAGGTGTGCTTCTCTAACTGAGACATATTCAATTCATGAGGCTTGAGAGGGGAGCTCATGAATGCAATTGGAGATTCAACATCCTCAAAGTTCTTATGCATTAAGATGGTTGATACAGTATGCACAAATGCATAACTGTACATGATAAAATCCTTGGAGAAGTTGGGACATACCAAGATGGGTGCATGAGCAACAGAGGATTTTATATCCTCGAATGACACCTTTCCTTCTTTACTCCACCAAAAATTTTGTGACCCTTTCATCATATTTGATATGTGATGAGTCTTTTCAGCGAAGTCAAGAACTAAGCATCTAAGAAAATTCACTTTTTGAAGGAGTGAACACTGGTCTTGCTTTTGGGTAAGGTAAGGCTTTGAATATCCTTAACCCTTTCGATGTCTATCTTTGTTCCTTCCTTACTGACAACGTGTCCCAACAACTTTCCTTCAGTGACCCCGAAAACAAACTTTTTTGGATTTAGGGAAATCTCGTGTTCTCGGCATCTAATCAATACTTGCTCCAAATGATCACAATGATCACTTCACTTTTTGAGAACATAGTTAAGTCATCAAATAAACTATGATGACCTTTCCCATCATACCTTTGAATGCAAAGTCCATCACTCACTGAAAGGTGGCACCAGCGTTGGTCAAGCCAAAAGGCATCCTGTTGTAGGTGAATGTGCCCCAAGGAGTAGTGAATGTCATTTTGAATTGGTATTCAAGCAAGACATTGATCTGATTGTAGCTTGAAAAACCATCAAGCATGGACAACATCTCTGAACCAGTTACTACCTACAAAACTTGATCCATTATGGGTAGTGGGTAGTTATCCTTCAAGGACACCTGATTCAGATTGTGAAAATCTACGCATATGCGTATCTCACCATTCTTCTTTCATACTGGTACAATGTTTGTGACCCAAGTCTTATGATGGATAAGAAAGATAATCCTCACATCTAGTATCTTTTTATCTCCACTGGATGGTACCCGAGATCTTGGGGTTATAGTGCCTCTGTTTCTGGTGAAAGGGTTTGACATCATCTTTTAACAGGATGTCATTTGCTGAATGTCCTTAGGTTTGAAATAATTCAGATCGGAATAAGACCATGCCAATACATCTATATACTTCTTCAACAATTTGAAAACTTCTACTTTTCTTCAGTGTACAACATTTCCCGATGTTCACAAACTACGGATGTTCTACAGTACCCAACTTGACAGGTTCGGTCTCTATAGAGGAGCTAGGATCATCTTATCACTTCTTTGTGATAAAATGATCATGTTTGTCAAACAATCATTCCAGAGAGACTAAACCCTTTGGAATTTTATTCCCCCTGAGCTAACATATGCCATCGCTTTCTTATGATTCATTTGCTTGACCAATGATAGATTCATGACATGTAGAAGTAGATCCTTCAAAATGAAGCTCATTGAAATTTTTTGTTTTCTCTAGAAAGGCAATAAGATGATTGTCATCATTGAATACCTACCAGTGTTGAGAGTTGTCTGACATGCTTGGGAAAAAACTACCTCAATGGTATAGGTGTCTATTTTCAACCCTGGGTGAGGGAGTAAAAGGGACACTGAGATGGCCAACGAATCGGCCATGTCATTTTGAGATCTTGGAACGGATTTTATTGAGAAAGCATCAAATTCCTCAATGTTGTCCCACACCATGTTTTAGTAGTGCCTGAGTCTGTCATTCTTTACCTAGTACACCCCTTTTATCTGGTTAATGATAATTTCGGTGTCACCCTACGCTTTTAGATTCTTAATTCCTCTTTCCTTTGTATCTTGCATACTTGAGTAACAAATATTCATACTCAATAGTATTTTTTGTATTAGAAAACTACAATTTGAAAGAAAGAAGAAAAATCTCCTCTTCTGGAGATATCAGGACAACTCCAACGCCACATCCACTTGTTGCACAACTGCCATCAAATTGTAGTATCCATATCTTGTTAAGGTCCTCCTCCTGGACAAGAAAATCCATTTTATCAGACTCAGTGGATAAGAAGTAGTTCCCCATCCCTGATGATTCAAAGAGAATTTGGGATTTGGGGTCATCAAAGTTGGTGACCAGGTACTTCTTTTGTGATTCAGGCTCCAAATTCTGCATTACTCCTTTGACAGGAAATTTTGATTTGGACCAGTCCATGTGAATTTCTCCACCAACTTCTCTATAAAAGCTTCTCCCTAGTAGAATTCCATATGCTACTGGGATATCAGCAACGAGGATGGTCATCTTTACCCTTTTCTCTGGGAATGCTACAAATGTGAATTGTGCATCTTTAATCTGACCAATCAACGGAACCTGTTTGGTTTCCATAGAGTAACATCTCGAAAGGCTTGGTAAGAGTAAGGCCCAAAGAATGAGTGACCTTTACTGGCATGACATTATCAAAAGCCCCAGAATCAATTACGTAGTTGCTTAGTTTGTGACCATTGATTAGGAGAGAGAGATAAAAAGGTTCAATTTTTCTTGACATGGAAGTTGAGGTAATGTTTATGCGAGATGCAGATGAGGAGTGGAAAGGATTCCTTTCAAGTTGACAAGAGAGGGAATGGTGGCTTAAATTTGGATATATTTGGTTAATCTATAAGCTACTCAGGGTTGGATTGAAGATGCTCAACTTTAGACATTTGAATTTTGGTGTTTTTAGCATAAGTGATTATGTTGAATGTGACCAAGGGTTGCGTTGATGAAGGAATGAGTACCTCATTTCACAATGGTAGGGTAGGGTTACTAGTTTTTATGGAAACAAAATAAGTCTGATTTGGAGGAGAGATGGGAGAAAAAGATTTCTTTGTAAAAGGCTTAATAGGAGGTTAAGTAGGAAGAGGATTAACTCTTTTAGAAATTATTGGAGGCGTGTTTGACACAGTCTTCTCCTTTTGTATCATGACAACAACTTCTGCTTCTTTTCCTTGTGAGTAGGTGAAAACAACATATGACTGTCCACTTGCATACCCTTGGGTACCTTCCTCTTCATCATATTCCTCATCTTCAAATTCCATATACCCGATCGTAGAGTCGCCAATTGGTTCACCGACATCTTGATCATCTTCACCTTACAATGAAGGTTCTTCATAAATTTGCTCCTCTTCTTTGATCTCAACTAGGGCATTAACCGGAGGGGCCTCAAGTGCTAACCTTGGAGTAGTAGTAGGAAAATGAGGCCTTTGTGGGGCATTTTTGGGAGTGAATTTTCTCCGCGGGATATCCCGATATGGGAGTGTAGATGACATTTGAGCTAATTGATTTTTTAACACGCGCAAGTCGTTTGCCATCTTTTGGAATGATGGATCTGACGAAGTGGCTTGAGAAGGAGTTGAAGCCTTAGGCTTGGATGGCTCTCATTTTAACTTGCCAGATAAAAGTAGGTTATCCTCTATCCAAATGGCTGCAGCTTGAGTGAGGACCAAGGTGGTGATTTGTTCTTGTAAAAGTAAGAAACTTACTCTTGAGCTCATGGCATTCACAAAGAAACACTTTTGATTTTCTGGTGTTGGCAACATGGCAGGTGGCACATGGTTAATCAACAAATTGAAATGGGTGATAAAATCATGCATGGTTTCATTGGCCTCCTTCTTTAAGTGAGTAATCTTTGATAGTAATGCAAATGCATCTTCTGAAGGCTTATACCTGTCTTCAAATGTAGTTTGTAATGTGGCCCAACTGGTGATAGATCCAGCCGACAAGTGTTGGAACCACTCTACTGCAGGTCCTTGCAAGGTCTCTAGAAAGAGGCGTACCAACACATCTTCATGGGTCACATCTAGGATGCTACATGACATAATGAATGTAGATATATGTGAATCCATGCTTTGATTTCCACTCCCATCAAATCTTGAGAAATTCTTTTGGTTTCCATGAGGGAGTGCATGAACTGGATGTGGCAATGCAAGAGGGCCCATAGTGTTTCCCCATGGTACTGCCATTTGAAAAGCTAGAAAGAGGACGCGAGCCAAGAGTGTAGTTTCACTTAGCAGTAGAGCACTACAAATGGATGTAGAGGCCCCTTGTGAAAATGGTTCTTTCGCAGAGGCGAGGCACTGGCCGATCGATTAGTGAACTCGGTGACGTGAAGCGTGCTGGTGTAATACTGAAGTTTTGCCTTTCAAGTAGATCAAAAATAGGATCAACTTCTCCATGAGATCTCCTGTTATGGGTAAATGGCTCACCCACCAGTGTATCTATTCAGATCTACAATGATTTTAGACCAGATTTAAAAATCTTTTTGTTTGTACTTGCTGATTTCTGATTTTTCTGACAAAAATCAGAAGCATGTACTTTTCTAAATATTTAATTTTATCCCTTTTGAAAACTCATTGCAGTTTAATGACAAAGAATAATGAGGATAAAATGATGGTTAACTTAGTAGGCTGATTTTTAGATCTCAGATTCGATTTTTGCATGGGTTTGAAAATATTTGTAAAACTATCAAAATCTCATATCTATGGAAATATACGGGTTATTATAAAAACTCAGTGAACTAAAGGTTTCTAACTGGTCTAGATCTATGGATCTCTTAAGAAAATTTTTAGTTTGGATCACTTTTACAAAAAAAATCGATTTTTAAACAAAGAGTTAAGATTTGCAAATAGGTAGTGACTTTCATAGTTATATCTATTTTCTTAGTCTCCTTTCAGCTTTAAAACCATTGGTGTCTTTTAGCTGACATAACACTCACATAGATCTTGTTCTTTCCCAAAGAGAGTCCCTAAAAGCTCGTTGGTCCAAAATTTTTCGGTGGTCGATCTATGGATAAATGAGCCAATAGTGTGTAGGGCATAGCCCCATTGAGATAGCAAAGTGAAACTGGTTTATTGCTATTCTACCAGCAGGAATCTTTGCAAGTCTTACAGTATTCTTTCAAGGGGGGTTTGAGATCTCATCCCAATAAGAGTTAATTTTGATGAAGAATAGAAAGGAATGAAAGAAAGATGGATCCAAAGGGAGAAAAGAAATAAATTCCAAAGTAGAAAGGTCAGAGGATTTATGTTTTAGGTTAGTAGTAAACAGAGCCAAACTTACTCACATAAACAAACAAAGTAACACTGATAAACAAAATGACAAAATTAGATATGAATCTAACAGAATAAACACACAGATCTGACATAGGAAAGATCAAATGCATATAACACATGAATTCAACACAAAGTATCAATATTTGTATTAATGTTTTCTTTTTTTACAAGAAAGCTCAAATTCTTTCCCTCATCACTTCTATTTTTCATAAAAATTTGCTCACACCCGAATACTACAAGTATCCAATTATATATAGAAGGGGAAGGAATAAGAAGACAAAAAGGAGCCAACAAATATTTACAAAATATTTAAAAGTCAAATGTTGACTTTGGGGCAATTTGTGGATGACAACATCTCATGGTGCAACATGGATGATGTCATCATTTGTGCCAACATACTTTTAAATACTTTCACAAAAATGGGATTAATCCCAGGAGGAAGGAGCCTATTCGTCATCATCCCTTGGCTAGAAAGGAGTATCTTACTTCTACTCAGGAGAGGTAATGTGAAATTGAGCTCGATACTCCATGAACTTGCTGACCATCGTTTGAAGTTGATCCTGAGTGGGACCCTTGGTGTGATATTTGATGACTTCATAAGTTTCTCGTTCATCTCTGAGTCTTTCTGAGAGTTTAAAATATTCATTGCTTGCCTCCATTAGGTATTCAACAAAGTCACGGCAGGCCAGAAGATTGTTGATAGATTCTATATCAAAAGTGGCCTCTGACACCAAAAATTGCGACGTGATTTCCTTGAAGAGTGGAATAATATCATCTACATTCCTCAAGGTGAACGATGCACCGAGAAAACCTAGAGACATTCTTAAGATGATCTGCTCCATTTGATGCATGGCATCAAGGGCTTCCTCCTTTATTTTTTCTATCTTCTCTAAGACAAAATATGTTTGATCAACTTTGATAGTCTAAAGAAGCAAGGACTTTGTTGGGTGGTCTCGGGTGATCGAAGATGCCAAATTTCACTAAGTCATCGATTGGGTAGTTGAGCATCTTCTAGAATGTCTCGTGTTATAACTCCCAAAGCATGGTCCAACTCTTCAAAGATAGGTCTTGCTATTACCGGAGTTCCTTGTTAGCCTGATATATATTTTAATACAGCTCATGAATTTTGTAATCACTTCCTCACTATCCTTGAGGATTTTCTCTCTTCAGGTGGACACTGCTACACCTTGCTTACCAATCTTGGTGTATTCATTTATCTTCTCCTGGCCAAGAACTTCAGGAGTTTCAGCTGTAGTTGTGGGAGGTGCATTGCCCATGTTTTACAAGGCTTGAGAAGATGCTTGCTTTTTTATTTTAATACTTATTTCCTTCCTTTTCTTCTCGAAGCTTCTTACAAAGGGCATCCACTACGGATAAGGCCTCTCCTTGCATTCTCTCTAAGGATGTTCCTATTGTGACCTGATTCATTATAAAATTTATAGGAGATGGATCTTTTTTCTCCTTTGTGGGATCACGGTAAGCGATCTCCATAACCCTTTTTCCTGAAATGCTTTGAGAGAAGTGGGTTATAGCCTTTTGCTTCTTAGTCCCTTTGGCCGGAATAACAGAGAAGTCCATAGGTGCAATGGGGACTTTCCTCTTGTATTGGCTAAGTGTCTAGAGATCCATTCTAGACTTAGGGGAGTTGGACCAGAGGGAGAGGAGGAAACCGTGGGGTGGAAGGAGCATCTGCAGTGGACACGGAGAAATGTGTCGAGACATTGGGTGGTGGCATTGAGAAAGAAGCCAACCCTCCAATGCTCACAAGGGTATGAGTCACTATAGGAGAGGAAAATCTAGGGGTAGAAAGGATCTATGAGATGAGGGAAGAAATGTTCGGGGATAGATCTATGAGGGAAGAGAAGATGGAGGAAGCAGGAGGAGGAACGGTAGAAGACAGGGGAGAGGACACAACCAAAGGAGCAATTGTTTGAGTGACATGAGGAGGGGAAGGAGGAACGGGAGATGGGATGGCTAGAACCTCACCAGTTGTAGTAGTGGAAACATCCTAAGTGTGTGTGCCCGTTGGAGCACTTACCACTTTTTATTCTCCTGGGGATATTAGGCTTACTACCTACTCCTGGGCAAAGAGAAGTAAGAGCTCTCAAGAATTTCCTCCTAAATGGTGCTTATCTTTACCTCTTTATCTTTTCTTTGCCTTTAGGAAAATGCTTTGGCTTGGTGGGTGCATTTCCCAAGGGAGGTGTGGTAAAGTCTACTCCAAGGTAGATGAGACCATTTTTCTTACACCAATGTTCAGTGCGCTGCAGAGTGCCTTTGACCCTTTCCTTAATACTCTAAGGGGCCTTGTTTCTATCAATTTCAGCAAATGACCAATTGTCCCCATCCATGTCTAGATAAACCTGATCAAATTCTTGATTAGTTTCTTGAAAAACCTTTAGGATGATGGCCACACCATACTGAATGATCTCTGCTAGGGCTAGCTAGGAGTGATGCTTTCATCTGAGCTCGGCTTCGTGATACAAATCGATGTAGATATCTTCAATCTAAGGGACATGATGGATCGAGCTTTTCCCTTGGAAGGAAATCACAAGGATCAAAGGTTGGCCTAGAATGATATTATACTTTAAGTTGAGCAATTCAAGCTCTGCAAACATCTCCCAGGATTTTCTTTGTGAAGTGTAGGTGTACCTTCCCACTGTGAGGGGGAATGGAGTTCCACCCTTCTTCCTTTTTAACACTTCTCATGGTATGTGATAAGCTGTCTAGATAGCTCCAATAGGATCAGCTTGGGTCTCGCATACCTTGGCAATTTGGTGGGCTCTCCCAAGAAGTTAGTGGCTCTGAGATATGTGAAAGTGGGGAATTGTGTGAATAACGCTCCCCACTTCTCTATGGTGGAGACCACGCTTTTGGTCGTTTGACCATGAGTCATGTTGGGCCTCAAGAGGAAGATGATGTCATAAACAAAGGCATCATTGACTTTGCTAAATTGGGGTATGCTATTTTCCATTTTTAACTCAGATAGTACTTGTATATTTTGACCTAGGGCCATACCCCATACCGACTCAATGTTGGCTATTCCCTCTTTGAGGCAACAATATATACCACATAGGAGTTCATATAGAACTTTCCAGTTGTTGAAAGTTGTTCAAGCTGCTCAGAGATTGTGCTACTTATAATCTCCCCCATTCAAAACGTATATCGGGGACATTTTTATTCATGGTTTCCAAATACCTCAGCATCCAATTATGAAAGTAATGGGCATCGGGGAGCCCAAACACTCTACTCAGGAAGGTGATGGTGTCACTCAGTTCCTCTAACAAGTCATTGCGATGAATGACTTGTGGCCACTTGCTTACCACCTTCTTGTTTTTGAGGTACACCTCATTCATCAGCTGCATGCATTTGTCTTCATTCTCATTCCATGTCTTCATGCAATCTTCTTGACTTACTGCTACAAAATGTCGGTGGTGAGGGATACCCAACATAATCTCAAAATGCCAGGACATGAGTTTGATTATTACCTCTCCCTTCTCATTTTCGACACACCTTGTGTCTTTATTATAACAACAGCCCACCAGTATCATGAAATTGTTGTTAATTGTGCTTAATGGGATCCCTGCGAAAAAGTGTAGACCACTTCCAACTAATTTGTCCATCCATGGGCTTCCTGTGACCTTCTTAGTTCTTGCCTAGAAGTCCTCCATGTCAATGTAGCTGAGTTCTGAATCTCTGATATCTAGGTCACACTCTGCAAGGGATTCAGGCATCCTGACCCTTTGGTATTTGTATTTCATTTATTCTTCTGTTAGCTTTACTTTACCCTTGGAATTGGTTGGCTTCTTACTCAATGAAGACATGTGTGAATCTGAGTTCAGTTGTTGATTTGCAAGAAGAATCAGGGAATTCCATCACAGAAGAGCCATGTTAGCTGTTAAGTCATCCATCAAAGCTTACAGAATGAAAATTTATCAATTTACAAGCCTCTAGGCACAAGGCACAGTTCTACTGCAAGCTGCAGGGTCTCAAAAAATGAAGGCACACTTTGGGAAAGTGTTGCATGGGAGAAAATAGTGCCATAAGGGGCGCAAGGTGCAGAAAGATACACACACCATTCAGATGTTGGTGTCAATGGATGTGTGCTTGTGCCATATGAAAGGTTTTAAGTGGGCGTAGGTTTATTTGGTGTAGCAAGGTCTCAGGGTGCACCATTGGCACAGATGTGGGATATGCAACATTAAGGTGAGGTGCACCAAGGGTTTAGCTTTGTGAGGCACAAGAAAGACTTTATAACATTCAAATGTTGTTGTAGCTTTATACGCGCTTGCACTGCGCTTGCACTGTACTTACGCCTGAGGAATTTTTGGTGTTTTACAAAGCGTGGAGAAGGATAATGTTGTGTGTGGGGATAGTGTGCCAATGGCGCAAGAATCGTGCTTGATGTAACAAAAATGATAGCTACACCAGAGGAAAAAAATGGGCTGTTTTTCAAAAGTATATGATTTTTCACCCTTTTGGCAGGATTTGATGGTTAGGAGGGAAAACCTAGCACAACAGGGAATAAGGGACAAATGATTTTTGAGTAGTTTTGTAGCAAAGGTCCTTCAGGTTTGTATATCTTAAAGGAGGACAGAGGATGGTTTTGGAGTTGAGTACTTGGATTTGCAAAACGGGTTGGGATTGCATTATCTTCTTAGGTTCATTGTTTGTTATTCAGCAACCTTAATCACCTAGGCCATCATAAAAACTACAACAAAGCAACAAGAAAAGAAAGGGCCACTTACCAGGAATATATAATGATAAAAGAGACGATGTGGAATCCATGAACATGATGAATAACAACACACGGGGATGGCAGAACGCTGATAAGTATAGAGGAATAACTTTTTCATGTTTTTGGAATTGTGAAAATGACAGTAGACGTGCCTATATATAGTAAAAGGTTCAATAAATGTGCCACCAAATTTTTAGGGCACACCTAAATGGATGTCGACACGAATAAATTTGCACCTAGGCACGGCTTTGGGAATGTCAACACAAAGTTTTTAGTGCCAACTTCACACTTTAGAGAGTGATAACAAGCTGATGTTTATGCCTAGGCACCACTTTGAGAGGCACAACATTGGTTGTGTTGACAAGTCAACACATGCACCTTGGCGCAACATGGAGAGTTGTAACATGGAGAGGTGCAACATGGAGGGTGTTGACAATCGTAAATCTATGCCAAAGAAATAGAGGGGGAGTAATTTTGGTTGATATAACGTGAAAAAAACTACACCCAACCCAAAAAGGTTGAAAAAGACTAAGTTCTAAAAACTAGGTTTTCCAAAAAGGGATTTTATGCCATTCCGAATGCTAAGAGACCTCAACCAGGACCAAAATGGAAATTTTGGTATGGTTACTTGTAAAATTTCCCTTGTCAATTTTACGGGATAACACTTTCACAAAGCATGACATTGTGGAAGCCCTTAATCAATTATGCGATTGCTTAGTTTATGACCATTGATTTTGAGGGAGAGATAAAAAGGTTCAATTTTTCCTAACATGGAAATTGAGGTAACATTTATGTGAGATGCAGGAGGAGTAGAAAGGATTCCATTTGGGGAGATAGGAGAGGGGATGATAGCTTGGCTTTGGATATATTCGGTTAATCTTACAAGTTGCTCAGTGTTTGACTGAAGATGCTCAGCTTTAGACATTTGAATCTTGATTTTTTTAGCGTGATCGATTATGTCAAATGCAACCAAGGGTTATGTTGATGAAGGAATGAGTACCTCATTTTGTAATGGTAGGGTAGGGTTACTGGTCTTTATGGAAACAGAAGAAGGCTGATTTGGAGGAGAGATGGGAGGAAAAGATTTCTTCATAAAAGGTTTAATAGGAGGTTGAGTAGGAAGAGGATTACCTCTTTTAACAATTATTAGAGGTGTGTTTAACACTGTCTTCTCTTTTTGTATTCTGTGAACAACTTCTGCTTCTTTTCCTTGTGAGTGGGTGAAAACAGCATATGACTGTCCACTTGCATACCCTTAGGTACCTTCCTCTTCATCAGATTCCTCATCTTCAAATTCCATATACCTGATTATAGAGTCACCAGTCGGTTCACTGACATCTTGATCATCTTCACCTTGTGATGAAGGTTCTTCATAAATTTACTCCTCTTCTTCCATCTCGACGGGCATTAAGGAGGGGCCTTGAGAGGTGAACGAGGCCTTTGTGGGGCATTGTTGGGAGTGATGTTCCTCTCGGGATATCTGGTATGGATCTGTAGATGACGTTTGAGCTAATTGCTTTTTTAATGCGAGCAAGTCATTTTCCATCTTTTGGAATGTTGGATCTGATGAAGTGGCTTGAGAAGGAGTCAAAGCCTTAGGTTTGGATGGATCTCATTTTAACTCACTAGATATAAGTAGGTTATCCTCTATCTGAATGGCCATAGCTTGAGCAAGGGCAAGGTGGTAATTTTTTCTTGTAAAAGTAAGAAACTTACTCTTGAGCTCATGGTGTTCACAAAGAAACACTTTTGATTTTTAAGTGTCAAGCAACAAAGGAGTGGCACATGGTTAATCAGCAAATTGAAATGGGAGATAAAATCATGCATGGTTTCATTAGCCTCCTTCTTTAAGTGAGTAATCATTGATAATAATGCAAATGCATCTTATGAAGGATTATACCATTGTCTTCAAATGTAGTTCGTAATGTGGTCCAGTGGTGATAGATCTAGTCGGCAAGTGTTGGAACCACTCCTGCAGGTCCTTGCAAGGTCTCTAGAAAGAGGCATATCGACATGTCTTCATGGGTCACATCTAGGATGCTGCATGACATAATGAATGCAGATATATGTGAATCTGTGCTTTGATTTCCACTCCCATCAAACCTTAGGAATTTCTTGCAGTTTTCATGAGGCAGTGCTTGAGTTGGATGCGCAATGCAAGAGGGCCCATAGAATTTCCCCATGGTACTTCCATTTGAAAAGATAGAAAGAGGACAGAGAGTCGGAAGTGTAGTTCCACTTAGCAGAAAAACACGCAAATTGATGTAGAGGCTCTTTGTGAAAACGGTTCTTCCGTGGAGGTGAGACACTCGGGTCGACCGATTAGATGGACTCAACGGGGTGAAGCATGTTGGTGTAATACTGAAGTTGTTCCTTTGAAGTAGATCAAAAATAGGATCAAATTCTCCATGAGCTCTCCTACTACGGGTAAATGGCTCACCCTGCCAGTGTATCTATTTAGATCTGCAATGATTTTAGAGTAGATTTTAAGAACTTTTTTGTTTGTACTTGCTGATTTTCTAATTTTTCTGACAAAAATCAGCAGCATGTACTTTTCTAAATATTTGAATTTATACCTCTTTTGAAAACTGATTGTGGTTTAATGACAAAGATTAGTGAGGATAAAATGATGGATAACTTAGTAAGCTGATTTTCGGATCTTAGATTTGATTTTTTGCAAGGGTTTGAAAATATTTGTAAAAGTATCAGAATCTCAGATCTATGAAAATACAGATATTTTTATAAAAACTCAATGGACTAAAAGTTTCTAACTAGTCTAGATCTATGACTCTCTTAAGAAAATTTTCAGTTTGGATCACTTTTACAAAAAAATTGATTTTTAAACAAAGAGTTAAGATTTGCAAACAGGTAGTGATTTTTACAGTTTTATCTATTTTCTTATTTTGATTCCCAAAGACTTTAAAAATTGTTGGTGTCTTTTAGATGACATAACACTCACATAGATCTGGTTCTGTCCCTAGTAGAGTCACCGAAAAACTGTTGGTTTGAAAATCTTTTGGGTGGGAAGATCTATGGATAGACAGTCAACATTGTGCGGGGGCATGGTCCCTATTTGAGATAGCAAAGTGAAACTAGTTTATTGATATTCTACCGGCATTTATCCTGGGCAAGTCTTACAGTATTATACCTTCATGGGGTGCAGGATCTCATCCGAGTAGATTTAGTTCCAACAAAGAACAGAAAGGAATGAAGGAAGGAATGGTAGAGAGAGGATCTGAAGGGAGAAAAGAAATGAATTCCAAAGTAGAAAGGTCAAAGGGTTTATGTTTTGAGCCGGTAGTAAACAAAGAAAAACTTACTCTCATAAACAAAAAAAGCAATACTGATAAAAAAATGACAAAATCATAGATGAATTCAATAGAATAAGCATGCGAGATCTAACTTAGAGAGATCTAACACATAACACAAGAATTCAAAGCACAAAGTCTCAATTTTTGTATTGATATTTTTTACATGCAAGAAAGCTCAAACTATTTCTCTCCTCACTTCTATTTTTATAAAAATTTGCTCACACACGAATACAACAAGTATTCAAGTATTTATAGAGGGAGAAGGAGAAAGAAGAAAAAAGGAGCCAACAACTATTTACAAAATATCTACAAAATATTTATAAGTCAAATGTTGACTTTGGGGAAATTTTGTGGATAACAACATCCCATGGTGCAACATGGATGATGTCATCATTTGTTCAAACATACTTTTAAATAATTTCACAAAAATGGGATTATCTCAGGAGGAAGGAGCCTATTCTTCGTCATCCCTTAGCTTGAAAGGAGTATCCTGCTTCTACTCAGGAAAGGTAATGTGAAATTGAGCTTGATACTCCATGAACTTGCTGACCATCGCTTGAAGTTGATCTTGAGCAGGACCCTTGGTCTGATCCCTGATGATTTCGTAAGTCTACCATTTAATTCTGAGTCTTTAGGGAGTTTGAAGTATTCGTTTCCTACCTCCATCAGGTATTTAACAAAGTCGTGGCAGGCCAAAAGGTTGATATATTCTATATCAAAAGTGGCTTCTAACGCTAAACCCTATGACGTGATTTCCTTAAAAATCTGAATAGTATCATTTGCTTTCCTCAAGGTGTACGCTACACTGAGTAACCCTGGAGACATCCTTAAGATGATTTGCACCATTTAATGCATGGCATCCAGGGCTTCCTCCTTGATTTTGTCTATCTTCTCCAAGACAAACTTCATTTGGTCAACCCAATAGTCTAAAGCAGAAATGACTTTGTTGGGTGCTTTTGGGTGATCAAAGATGCCGAATTTTACTATGTCATCGATTAGAAAGTCGAGCATATTCTAGAATGTCTCATGTTATAACCTGGCATGGTCCAACTCTTCAGAGATAGGTCATGCTATTGCATGGAGTTCCTTGTTAGCTTGATCTATATTTTGATATAGCTCTGTATGAATTTTGTAATCACTTCCTCACTATCTTTGAGGATATGCTCTTTCAAGTGGACACTGCTATACCTTGCTCACCGATCTTGGTGTACTCATTTATCTTCTCTTGACTAAGAACTTAAGGAGTTTTGGTGGCAGCTATAGGAGGTGCATTGCCCATCTTTTACAGGGCTTAGAGAAGATGTTTGTTTTGCTCTTTTAATATTCTCTTCTCTTCCTTTGATTCTTGAAGCTTCTGCAAAGGGCATCCACTACTGAATAAGGCCTCTCCCGCAAGCTCTCTAAGGATGTTCTATTGTGACTGAGTCACTGTAAAATCTATAGGAGATAGATCTTCTTTCTTCTTGGTGGGATCAGGGTACGTGATCTCCATAACCCTTTCACATGAAGCACTTTGAGAGAAGCGGGTTATAGCCTTTTTCTTAGGCCCTTTGGCTGAAATAACAAAGAAGTCCATAAGTGCAATGGAGACTTTCCTCTTATGTTGGCTTAGGTGTCTAGAGATCCATTCTAGACTTAGGGGAGTGGGACCAGAGGAAGAGGAAGAAACATGGGTGGAAGAAGGAGAAATTACAGTGGACATGGGGAAATGTGTCAAAACACTTGGTGGTAGCAAGGAAAAAGGAGCTAACACACCAATGCTTATGGGAATATGAGTCACTACGGGAGAGGAAACCATGGGGGTGGAAGGGATCCGTGAGATGAGGTAAGAAATGTTGGGGGACAGATTTGCAAGGGAAGAGTGTAGGAAGAGGGAGGGGAATGGTAGAAGACATGGGGGAGAAGACACAACCAAAGGAGTGGTTGTTTGAGTAACATGAGGAGGGGGAGGAGGAGCGAGAGGGGTACGGTTCAGACCTCACTAGTTCAATGATGACATCCTAATTGGATGTGTTCATTGGAGCACGGCCACTTATTCTGTTCTTGGGGTACTAAGTCCACAACTTGCTCTTCAACGATGGAAAGAGGGCTTTCAAGAACTTATTTCTAAGAAGTGCTTTCCTCCCCTTTTATATCTTTTCTTTTGTATTTACTGGTGGGTGCATCACCCAAGGTAGATGTGGTGAAGTCTACCCAAAGGTAGATGATACCATTTTTCTTCCACCAATGCTTGGTGTGTTAGAGTGCCTTTGAACCTTTCCTCAATAGTCCGAGGGGCCTTGATTTTATCAATTTTGGAAAATGACCAATTATCCCCTCCATGTCTAGATAAACCTGATCAACTTCTTGATAAGTTGCTTAGAAACCCTTTGGAACAATAGCCATACCATATTGAATGATCTCTGCCAGGGCCAGCCAGGAGTGATCCTTTTGTCTAAGATCAACTTCATAATATAGATTGATATATATATATTTGATCTAAGGGACGTGAATTGGATCGAGCTTTTCCCTCTTGGAAGCAATCACGAGGATCAAAGGTTGGCCTTACCTAGAAATTATGTTTCAAATTGAGAAATTCAAGCTCTATAAACATCTCCCGGGATTTGCTTTGTGAAGTTGTGTACCTACCCACCGTGAGGGGGAATGGAGTTCCACCCTTCTTCCTTTTCAAAAATTTCTTATGGTATGTGATATCTTTGTCTAGACAACTCTAATAGGATCAGCTTGGGTCCCATATACCTTGGTAATTTGGTGGGATCTCCCAAGAAGTTAGCGGCTCTAAGATATGTGAAAGTGGGGAATTGCATGAATAATGCTCCTCACTTCTCTGTGGTACAGACCATGCTTTTGGTTGTTTGACCGTAAGTCATGTTGAACCTTAAGAGGCAGATGACACCATAGAAGAAGACATCGTTGACTTTACTGAATTGGGCTATATTGTTCTCCAGTCTTAACTCTGGATAGTATTCATATATTTTTGACCTAGGGCCATACCCCATACCGATTCAATGCCAGGTAGAACCTCTCTAAGGTGGCAGCATATACAACATAGGAGTTCATATAGAAATTCCCAGTTGTTTAAAGTTGTTGAAGTTGCTCAGAGATCGTGTTGCTGATAATATCTCCCCATTTAAAACACTGATCAAGAGCATTTTTATTCATTATTTCTAAATACCGGAGCCTCCATTTTTGAAAGTAATGGGCATCGGGAGACCAAATACCCTGCTTAGGAAGGTGATGGTGTCACTCACCTCCTCTAAAAAGTCACTGTGATGAATGACTTTTGGCCACCTTCTTGTTACCTTCTTGTTATTGAGGTACACCTCGTTCATCAGCTGCATACATTTGTCTTCATTTTTGTTCCATGTCTTCATGTAGTCCTCTTGGCTTACCGCTACAAAATTTCGGTGGTGAGGGATACAAAACATGATCTCAAAATGTCAGGCCATGAGGTTGATTATTACCTATCCCTTCTCATTTTCAACACATCTTGTGTCCTTATTATAACAACGGCCCACCAACATCATGAACTCATTGTTGATTGTGCTTACGGGGATCCCTACAGCAAAGTGTAGACCACTGCCAACCAATTTATCCATCTATGGGCTTCCTGTGACCTTCTTGATTCTGGCCTAGAAGTCCTCCATGTCAATGTTCCCGAGTTTTGAATCTCTGATATCTAGGTCACACTCTACAAGGATTCAGGCATCCTGACCCTTTGGTATTTATATTTCATTTCTTCTTCTATTAGCTTGGCTTTACCCTTGGACTTAGTTGGCTTCTTACTCAATGAAGACATGTGTGGATCTAAGTTTAGTTGTTGATCTGCAAGAAGAATCAGGGAATTCCATCGCAGAAGAGCCATGTTAGCCATTAAGTCATCCATCAAAGCTTACAGAATGAAAAGTTAGTAATTTATGAGCCTATGGGTGCAAGGCACAATATTATTGTGGGTTGTAGGGTCTTAGAAGAGCAAGGCACACTTTGGGAAAGTGTTGCATGGGAGAAAACAATGCCAAAAGGGGCACGGGTGCGGAAAGGCTACACACAACATTCAGATGTTGGTGTCGAGGGATGTGCGCTTGCACCATTAGAAGTCCTTTTAAGTGGGGCACATATATGGTTGGTGTTGCAAGGTCCCAGGATGCACCATTGGTGTAGATGTGGTAGATGCTGCATGAGAGTGAGGTGTGCCAAGTGGTTTATTTTGCATGGCATGGGAAAGGTTTGTACAACATTCAGATGTTGTTGCAGTCACTTGGGTGCTCGCGCTTGTGCCTGGAGAAACTTGCAACAATGTTTATAAGGTGCGAGAGAAGGCTTATGCCACATGTAGGGATAGTGCACCTATGGTGCAACTATGTTTGATGTAACAACAATGAAGCTTGTCGCTGAAGGAAAAATAGTGAGTGTTTGCAAAAATATATGATTTTCACTCTTTTGGCTTAGATTGATACCAAGGGGTTAAACTTGGCAAAGCAGGGGATAGAGGAGAAAAGAGTTTGAGTTAGTTTGTGGCTGAATCTTCTAGTTTTGTATATCTGGAAGGAGGAGAAGGGGTCTTGGAGTTGAGTACTTGGGTTCATTTGTTTATTATCAATCCTAATCACCTAAACCATTATAAAAACCACAACAAATCCACAAAAAGGGAAAGGGCCACTTACAAGAAATATATAACGATAAAGGAGATGATGTGGGGTCCATGAATGTGACAAATAGCAAGATGTGGGGCTGACGGGAATGTTGACAAGTACAGAGGAATAAATTTTTCATGTTTTTTCAATTGTGAAAATGACAGGTTAGACACACCTATATATAGCAAAAGGTGTAATAAATGCACCACCAACTTTTTCTATGGCACACTTAAGTGGATGTTGACACAAAGATATTTGCACCATGGTGTAGTTTTGAGAGTGTTGACACTACATTTTTAGCACCCACTTCACACTTTAGAGAGTGATAACAAGGCACATGCGCCAAGGCATAGCTTTGAGAGGTGCAACATTGAGAGGCACAACATTTAGAGGTGCAACATTTAGAGGCACAACATTTAGAGTGTTGACACTCCCTAGAATGTGCCAAAGGAATAGAGGGGCACAATTTTGGTTGATGTAACGTGAATGAAAACTGCACCCAACCCAAAAAGGTTGAAAATGACCAAGTTCTAAAAACTAGATTTTCTAGAAAGGGTTTTTATGCCATTCAACGTTAAGAGACCTCAACAGGGGACCAAAATGGAAATTTTGGTATGGTTACCCATAAAATTTCCCTTGTTAATTTTATGGGATAACATAATGTCAACTCCGTTGATGGATGGGATATAATTTGGATTCCTATGATTCACTACATTATTGATGTTATTATTATTCAAATTTTGATTATTAATGATGTTGGGTTTCTTTGCTTAATTTTTGATACCGTATATGGTGTCCCCATGATTGTTACTTTAACTATTATTTTGATAATATTCATTTATTTTTATGAGTTATCAATTTACCATTTGACCCGTATGTCTTATTTCCACTATCAATGGCCATATACTACCTTTTAAAGCCTTTTCTTATGTTCATAGTATAAATGTTTATACTTCTTCCCTAGTTTCACAATTAAGTGAATGAAGGAAAAGGTAAAAAATCTCCCTTTGGTTCATGTTAGGATCACTTACCACCATATTGATATGAAATGGGAATATGAATCATATTTTTCTTATTTTAGATGTATAAATTATCTTATCCCCATTTGTAATAGCTTATTCATGTAAAATGACATGTAATTTTCAGCAAAAATATGTTTAAAATAATGTATGGAGGCCTTAGATACTTTTTAATACCAATCTAACGTTATCCATTCAATTTTTTTGGGGAATATATTGGCTTCTACAACATCCCAAGGAGGAAATTCTCTAAATGCAAAGTAGAATAGACCTTAATGTGGCCATTGGGATAACATTTCCTTTGAATTTAGGAAGGTTGGGAAATCTTTGAGGTAACATGACATGTTGGGAATTATTTCTATGTAGTTTTCATTGATTTGAAATGTCATTGATGGAAAATAGATTCTAGGTGTCTCCATGAGGTGTTAATCAAGGTCAAGATTAAAGGTTGATTGGTAGTGTATAGATTTGGTGTTACTATGGTTTCTTGGTGCATTTCCAGAGAATGGTGCAAGATAACATGGTCAAAATGATTAGTTAAATGTGTTAATGATATTTTAAGAGGTCAACAAGGTCATATCGTGATATTCATGTGTTGAGTCGGGTCACTCTAGACCTAGTCCTAGACCTAGTGCATTGTGTAAAACATAGTAACATGAAAAATGGAGTAGGGAAGAATTATTAGCATGTAAGGAGTATTTTAAGGTTTTAAAATATGTGTAGGAGGTGAATCAGATCATATTTCAGCATATAAGTGCATGACTAAGGTAATTTTTGAGAAATACTACAAGATAAGGAAGGATTTGTAAGGGTAAGTCTTAGTGTCTGGAGATATTAAGAGGTTTTAGAGTATGGAGGAGACTTGGGATAGTTGAAGGAGGTCCCTCTAGTTCTTCATACAAATTTCTAGGTCATAGGTAGAAGAATAATGTAATAAAAGTGATTTTTGTCTCTAATAAGTTCTTAAGAAGGCAAAAAACTAGCTCGATACATGTATCCAAAGTTTCCCTACTGCTAAAGGGCTAGAAGGTTTAAAACTAGTCATGATGGTTTGAGTTAATCTAAGTTGTTTCACATGTTTTATCTTAGTTGGATGGTCATGGAAAACATTTATGAGTCTTATAAGATATGTTTTAGGCCTTGTAGTGATAAGGAAATATGTATTTAGGTTTAATACCTAATGGCCTAATTATTCTATCAGGCTTGCAAAAAATATGGTTTTAAACATGTATGAAGGAATGATTTTCTCCATATAACCTATGCTTGTGAATTCTTGGAGAGGTGTAGCAGGTTTCCCTTGACATGATCTAGGTGGTGGTAGAGTCTAGAGTTGATGTTAGGAATAAGATTGGGATTAGTGCTCACATTATTATTTTTAAGGGTTCAATGTAATATTCATATATTACATTAGTGAGTTTGTAAGTTAGTGAGATATTAAATCATATTATTAATATCATATTTATGTGAGAAAAATAAAATAAAATAATATTATTAATGAGTTATTAAACAACTCATTATTAATAATATAGATTGGACTATATTAGTTTTGATTTTTTTGAATAAACAACTCATGTAGCTATTTAGAGTTGTGTGAGATATTTTGGGTTTAGGAGTGATCATAGGAGAGATCGGTGGGATGATATTGGTAAAATTTGTCTCCTTGTTTATAGCAAATGGAGTGATCATAGGAGAGATTAGTAAGATGATATTGGTAAGCCTCATATCCTTATTTATAGGTAATGGAAAGGTTATATATTGTAAGATAAATCACTATGTATATTGATCCGAGAGATATTAAATAAATCACAAGAGTGTCTTTAATATATTTTGTGCTCTACAACATTGTCTTATGTATTGTATTTAATTCTTGTTGTTCATTAAAATATGAAACCATGTCTCGAGATCTAAAAGAATGGAGTCATTTGTGATAACAATGGAACCGTCCCCAAGTTGTGGGACCTTGTGCACTTGGGACGGATCTCTAGAAGAGGGCCAATTCCTCTACCTACCTCTAATGCTACTACTACTACTAATGTTCAATGAAAATCCTAGAATAAATATGTCAAGGGACCATGGATAAAAGGATGTGCAAAAAGGGGAAATCCTAAGATAGGGAAGGTGATCACACTAGGGAAAGGGTCGATACTTCTCCACGAGTGAAAAGGAAATAAAGAGGGAAAGAAAGAAGAGGGTAGATGACACGCACCTCAAATCAACACGTAGGCTCATCCTTCTAGTGTATTTAACACATGAACATGAGGAATCAAGAACAAGAGTACACACATCATGCTAGAAAACACAAAAAGAGAGGCGGGATGCAATGAAAATGAGAGAGGGAAGAAAGGAGTTCCACAAAACATGATTTTTTTCCTCAAGGATGAATGGGAGTTACATCATGGAAGGAAGTGGGAACACATTGCAGAGACCACACCAAGGTCTGAGACATATGGGAAGTCAGCCACCATTTTGGCATGGTGCCGTTACAAAAAAGAGGGATCCTTTTTACAAAGTAGAACTCTGTTATTTATAGAAGAAGAAAGAGAGAAGATAAGGAGAAAGAGAGGGAAACTTGGATTAAAATCTTCAACCACAAACATCTAATGATAAATTATTGCAAATCCACCTAAAAATCGAGAGATGTGCTTCCCCACATCTGTTTGACATGTAAAATAAGGAAGAAGGAAATATCTGATTGAAATCTTGTGGTTTAGGTCGATTATATGTGATAATTGATGAGATGAGAGACATTTCCATGTTTTCCACCTACCAAATCCCACCTAAATTTGAATTTGAATACTCCAACATATGACTTGTGTCAGCAACTATCTAACAAATCTAGGCATGTGAAAATCAGAGCTTTTTATCAAAAGATACAATGCCGAGGAAGATGTCGAGA
Organism: Taxus wallichiana var. yunnanensis; assembly: GCA_018340775.1. Classification (NCBI taxonomy): domain Eukaryota; kingdom Viridiplantae; phylum Streptophyta; class Pinopsida; order Cupressales; family Taxaceae; genus Taxus; species Taxus wallichiana. Next base: position 233,581,929 of record CM031239.1, on the reverse strand, counting down.
CATATGGGCACATAAGACATGTGGCATGTGGATTTACTAAAGGATTTGACCAACTATTCATTTGTTTTGTCGTTTCTGCCACATGTCATGCATCGGTTGGTTGTCAAGATTTGGTACCCTGTTGGCATGCTTTGATAGGTTATGTGTTGCATACTCAAGTCTAATAGATGATGTGGCATAGTGACTGGTGTAGAAAAAGGTGTAAGGTGTGAAAGCAAAAGGAAGGTGCGTGAAAGCAAAATAGAGGGAAAACACACATGGAGGTGAGCACACAGGAGGAATAAGAAAATATTTATAGGGGACAAGTATGGGGAAGGAGGAATGAGTATTCAAATAAAGGAGGGTGTGCGGTGGTAGAAAGAAAAGTGGTGCATGAGGGAAATTAGTGTATGTAAGCGTGCAAGAGGAATGCCAAGGACTTAGCCATTTTAGAAGGAAAGTCTACATAGGTGCACACAAGAAGTGCATGACAAGATATGAAAAAAGTGGGTTCACGGGAAAAGGTGCAAGAGAAAATTTAAAAAGAGAGAAAAATGTAAAGGGAGAAGTAAGAAGGTGCGTAAAGGAATTGTAATTGTGCAAGGTATCAAAAGATAATTGAGTGCACACAACCTAAAATGTGAAACATCAGAGTCATAATGAAAATATAAGTTATCCAGATAACTAGGAGAGTTACTTAGATAACATATTTGCAAAGCATTCGGGGCCATCTTCCTACTAGATGAAGAGACTAGTAGCCTTAGAATTACATTGGGCATGGAGCCAAGCGCTAAACTCCAAAATCTGATCTACAACTTGAAGAACATCCGGAGTCACTTATAACACTTTCTAAACTCTTAAATGAATTGTTTCTATCATATGAAGATATTATGAATTGGATTGAATAAAGTGAAATTTTTGTATCTGACCATTAGAACTACCTCTTCGAGCATTGGAATTTCATGCCAAGAAGAAACAATAGGGGCATGCGGGCGCAACATGAAAGGCAAGGTACCAAAGGGAGCATGCCGGAATAGAAGTAAAACATTATGTACAAAACTAAAAAATCATACATGTCCCAAAGGGAACATGCAGAGTGTGTGTAAGCACCTGTGTTACTGAAATAAAACCTAAACTACCCTATAGTATCTAGAGGAAAATGGTTCTCAAGTAAAACCTCTAATAGGTAGTGAGAATGAGCTTCCCTTCCTCCCAAATTATGACCATGTAATTGATTTAGCACTGAACATGATGGAAAAAATGAGTGAAAAACCACCTTACATATGGTGTTTCACCCTCCTCAAAGTATCAACAACACATAATATATACCTCCAAAAGTTTTTGTGCTCAGATTCAGGAGGCATTGCTACTGACCTTTGGCATCTTTGAAGCTCTACCTCATGCTCTCGAGGTGAGCATGACCAAAGTGGAAACTATGTCTTTTTCTCTATACTAACCAGATATTCTATTGGGCATGGTCCGATTCTTGTGATTCACCCATTGTTTTGAAGCTCAATCCCATAATGGGATTTTATTATAGAATTTCCTCTTAAAGGGGGTGCTTGTAGGCTACGCTTGCACAAAGCTAGGGCACCCATGATTCTTCCTCTATAAGTAACTTGGTCTCCTTTAGAATTTCTCCCTCTAGAACTAACTAGTTTTCTTCTAAAATAGGTACCCGTATGATTTCCTCTTCCCAGTTAGAGTCGTATGAGTCATGTCATTCTTCAATTGTTCTGTAGTCATCGAATATGATGACGTTGTTTGGGAAAGGCACATTGGCAAGGGGCCATCCATTTATGATATAAATAGGTAAAGGGGAATTGGAAGAAAATGGGAGGATGGGTACAAAAGGTGTGGATGGGGCACGCACAAGAGGAGTGGAAGCATGCGTAGGAAGGGTGATGGCAGAGAAATGAAAGTGAGAGGATGGAGGGTAATTCTCAATGGGGGAAGTGGGTAAGAAGTTGGGAACATGCACGGTGGGCTTAGATGATGTAAGTTTGTGTGGAGTGGGAGGGATGTAAGATGGTAGTGTAGGGTTTCTGCGTTGATAGTGTTTTGTGCGCTATAGTTCTAAGCCTTCATTTATTTTACCCACTCTATAATCTAGGGCAGCATCTCAGTGATTAAATGCAACTTTTTTGGGTGTTAAACCAGCCTGGTACATGGCTAACCCATGGACAAGGGACCTTGTAACCAACTTTATATACCTATATTGATCACTTGACTCTGAGCTACATCATGTCCATCTCCATTTTTTACACCTACCTCTCAAACTCGCCTTCATCCAAGGAGTTGTCTCCATCATCTGCATAAACCTATTCTTCATTAAAAATTTGGTTATAAAAAAGTGTGTTGTATGCATATTCGGGATGATAGGCTCATAAAATTTATTTGGAGGAGGATTTTGAAACGGTGTTGATGGATAAAAATAGCTTTACTTGCTGAAAATGAGAATTCCATGAAGGGAAAGAAGTCATGATTGCACAACTTCAAAAGAGGAAGCTGGAATGATGGAAGATGGAAAATGAATGGAAGGAGGGGATATTGGTTTGCAAATGAAATAATGGGTGCATTTGGATCAATGGAGTCACCAGATGCCTACAAAGGCTTGATCTCAATAATAACACATCGAACATGCTAAAATGAAGATGTATAGATCTTAAACTAGTCCCATTGGGAAATCCAAAAATTGTTGGTCATTCAAACATGTACCCATGTATACGAAAGAACCAAGTTACTTGTGACAACAATAGAACCATCCCAAGGTTGTAGGTCCTTACAAACTTAGGGGAAATATCTTAAGAGAAGGGCCAATTCCTCTACCTAACTTTAATCTCTACTCCTAATGTTGAATGAAAATCCTAGACTAAACATGCTAAGGGACCAGGATAGAGGATGGCAAAGGGGGAAAGAAGCTAGGGAAGGTGATAACACTAGGGAAAGGGTGATCTCTCTCCATGAGTGCGAGAGGGCGTAGAAGAAGAGAGTGGATGACATGTGCCATAGATCAACATGTAGGCTTGAAATCTAGGAAACAAAACACATGAACATGGGGAATACAAGTACAAGATTACACACATCATGCCAAAAACACAAAATAGAGAGGCAAGATGCAATGAAAATGAGAGAGGGAAGAAAAAAGTTCCACAAAACATGATTTATTGCTCAAGAGATGCATATTCAATTACATTCATGGAAAAGGAAGTGAGACCACATTACAAAGACCATGCCAAGGTTTGAGACCCATGGGAAGTCAGCCACCATTTTGGCATGGTACCGTTATAAGCAAGAGGGATCCTTTTTACAAAGTAAAAATCTACTATTTATAGAAGAAGAAGGAGAGATGAGAAGGAGAAGAGAGGGAAACTCAGATTCAAATCTTCATCCATCAATATCCAGTGATAAATTCCTATAAATCTATTAGATGTCCTTCCCCATGTCTATTTGGTGTGTAGAAGAAGGAAGAAGGAAGGATCTATTGAAATCTAGTGGTTGAGGTCGATTAGATGTGTGCATTGATAGGGCTCATAAAATTTATTTGGTTAGGAAAAAGTGTGTTGTATGCATATTCGGGATGATAAGGCTCATAAAATTTATTTGGAGGAGGATTTTGAAACCGTGTTGATGGATAAAAATAGCTTTACTGCTGAAAATGAGAATTCCATGAAGGGAAAGAAGTCATGATTGCACAACTTGAAAAGAGGAAGATAGAATGATGGAGATGGAAAATGAATGGAAGGAGGGGATATTGGTTTACAAATGAAATAATGGGTGCATTTAGATCGGTGGAGTCACCGGATGCCTACAAAGGATTGATCTCAATAAGAACACATCAAACTTGTTGAAATGAAGATGTATAGATATTCAAACTAGTCCCACCGGAAATATAGAAATTATTGGTCATTCAAACATGTACCGTGTATCCGAAAGAACCAAGTTGTTTGTGACAATAATAGAACAATCATGAGGTTATGGGACCTTGAAAACTTAGGAAATATCTTAAGAGAAGGGCCAATTCCTCTACCTAACTTTAATGCTAATGCTACTCCTAATGTTGAATTGAAAATCCTAGACTAAACATGCCAAGGGACCAGGGATAGAGGAGTGCAGAAGGGGGAAATCCTAAGCTAGGGAAGGTGATAACACTAGGGAAAGGGTCGATCTCTCTCCATGAGCAACGAAGGAAACAGAGAGGGCGTAGAAGAAGAGAGTGGATGACAATGTCATAGATCATTATGTAAGGCTTGAAATGCTAGGAAACCAACACATGAACATAGGGAATACAAGCACAAGATTACGCACATCATGCTAGAAAACATAAAATAGAGAGGAAAGATGAAATGAAAATGAGAGAGGGAAGAAAAGAGTTCCACAAAACATGATTTTATTGCTTAAGAGATGCATATTGATTACATTCATGGTAGGAAGTGAGATCACATTCAAAAGACCATTCCAAGGTTTGAGACCCATGGGAAGTTAGGTACCATTTTGGCATGATACGTTATAAGTAAGAGGGATCCTTTTACAAAGTAAAAATCTACTATTTATAGAAGAAGAAGGAGAGATGAGAAGGAGAAGAGACGGAAAATCAGATTCAAATCTTCATCCACCAACATCTAGTGACAAATTCCTACAAATCTATTAGATGTCCTTCTAATGTCTATTTGTGTGTAGTAGAAGGAAGAAGGAAAGATCTTATTTAAATCTAGTAGTTGAGGTCGATTATATGTGTGCATTGATAGGGCTCATAAAATTTATTTGGTTAGGAAAAAGTGTGTGTTGTATGCATATTCAAGATGATAAGGCTCATAAAATTTATTTGGAGGAGGATTTTGAAACTGTGTTGATGGATAAAAATAGCTTTACTACTGAAAATGAGAATTCCATGAAGGGAAAGAAGTCCTGATTACACAAATTCAAAAGAGAAAGTTGGAATGATGGAAGATGGAAAATGAATGGAAGGAAGGAACTCATTTGAAAATGAAATAATGGGTGCATTTGGATCAGTGGAGTCACCGGATGCCTAAAAGGCTTGATCTCAATAATAACACATCGAACATGCTGAAATGAAGATGTATAGATCTTCAAACTAGTCCCATTGGGAAAGCCAAAAATTGTTGGTCATTCAAACGTGTACCCATGTATCGAAAGAACCAAGTTGCTTCTGAAAATAATAGAACCATCATGAGGTTATGGGACCTTGCAAACTTAGGAAAGATCTTAAGAGAAGGGCCAATTCCTCTACCTAACTTTAATGCTAATCTACTCCTAATGTTGAATGAAAATCCTAGACTAAACATGCCAAGGACCAAGGATAAAGGATGTGCGAAGGGGGAAATCCTAAGCTAGGGAAGGTGATAACACTAGGGAAAGTGTCGATCTCTCTCCATGAGCAACGAAGGAAACAGAGAGGGCGTAGAAGAAGAGAGTGGATGACACGTGCCATAGATCAACATGTAGGCTTGAAATGCTAGGAAACACAACACATGAACATGGAGAATACAAGCACAAGATTACGCACATCATGCCAGAAAACACAAAATAGAGAGGTAAGATGCAATGAAAATGAGAGAGGGAAGAAAAGAGTTCTACAAAACATGATTTTATTGCTCAAGATATGCATATTCAGTTACATTCATGGTAGGAAGTGAGATCACATTGCAAAACCATGCCAAGGTTTGAGACCCATGGGAAGTCAGCCACCATTTTGGCATGGTACCGTTATAAGTAAGAGGGATCCTTTTTACAAAGTAAAAATCTACTATTTATAGAAGAAGAAGGAGAGATGAGAAGGAGAAGAGAGGGAAACTCAAATTCAAATCTTCATCCACCAACATCTAGTGATAAATTCCTACAAATCTATTAGATGTCCTTCTTAATGTCTATTTGGTGTGTATAAGAAGGAAAAAGGAAAGATCTTATTAAAATCTAGTAGTTGAGGTTGATTATATGTGTGCATTGATAGGGCTCATAAAATTTATTTGGTTAGGAAAAAGTGTGTTGTATTCATATTCAAGATGATAGGGCTCATAAAATTTATTTGGAGGAGGATTTTGAAACTGTGTTGATGGATAAAAATAGCTTTACTTCTGAAAATGAGAATTCCATGAAGGGAAAGAAGTCATGATTGCACAACTTCAAAAGAGGAAGTTGGAATGATGGAAGATGGAAAATGAATGGAAGGAGGGGATATTGGTTTGCAAATGAAATAATGGGTGCATTTGGATCAGTGGAGTCACCAGATGCCTACAAAGGCTTGATCTCAATAATAACACATCGAACATGCTGAAATGAAGATGTATAGATATTCAAACTAGTCCCACCGGGAAATCTAGAAATTGTTGGTCATTCAAACATGTACCCGTGTATCTGAAAGAACCAAGTTGCTTGTGACAATAATAGAACCATCATGAGGTTATGGGACCTTGAAAACTTAGGAAATATCTTAAGAGAAGGGCCAATTCCTCTACCTAACTTTAATGCTAATGCTACTCCTAATGTTGAATGAAAATCCTAGACTAAACATGCCAAGGGACCAGGGATAGAGGATGTGCAGAAAGGGGAAATCCTAAGCTAGGGAAGGTGATAACACTAGGGAAAGGGTCGATCTCTCTCCATGAGCAGCGAAGGAAACAAAGAGGGCGTAGAAGAAGAGAGTGGATGACATGTGCCATAGATCAACATGTAGGCTTGAAATGCTAGGAAACACAACACATGAACATGGGGAATACAAGCACAAGATTACACACATCATGCGAAAACACAAAATAGAGAGGTAAGATGCAATGAAAATGAGAGAGGGAAGAAAAGAGTTCCACAAAACATGATTTTATTGCTCAAGAGATGCATATTCAGTTACATTCATGGCAGGAAGTGAGATCACATTGCAAAGACCATGCCAAGGTTTGAGACCCATGGGAAGTCAGCCACCATTTTGGCATGGTACCATTATAAGCAAGAGGGATCCTTTTTACAAAGTAAAAATCTACTATTTATTGAAGAAGAAGGAGAGATGAGAAGGAGAAGAGAGGGAAACTTAGATTCAAATCTTCATCCACCAACATCTAGTGATAAATTCCTACAAATCTATTAGATGTCCTTCCCCATGTCTATTTGGTGTGTAGAAGAAGGAAGAAGGAAAGATCTTATTGAAATCTAGTGGTTGAGGTCAATTAGATGTGTGCATTGATGAGTGAGAGATGTTTCCCTATTTTCTACCTACCAAATCCCACCTAAATTTGAATTTTAATAGTCCAATGTATAGCTTGTATTAGGAGAGTCTATGACAAGTCCAGTGTATGCTTGATAGGAGCTTTGTATTAAAAGATACGGTTGTTGAAAGATGTCAAAGTCGTATGGGCATGTAAGACACATGGTGCTCACGGATTTAATAAAGGAGTCAGCTATCTATTCATTTGTTTTGTCTTTTCTGCCATGTGTCATTTAGGTTTGTTGTCTAGATTCAATGCCCTGTTGGTGTACTTTGATAGGTTGCATGTTACATACTAAAGTTTGACAAATGACATGGCACAGTGAGTGGCGTAGATGAAGGCATAAGGCATGGAAGTAAAAGGTAGGCATGTGAAAGGGAAATAGAGGGAAATCGTGTGAAGAGGTACGTGAAAAGGAGGAATAAGAAAATACTCGTAGGGGAAATTTATGGGGAAGGGATGCGAGCTTTGAATCTGAAGGAGGGTGTGTGGAGGAACAAATAAAAGTGGTGCACGAGGGAACTTAGTGTATACAAGTATGTAAGAGGAATGCTAGGGACTTAGAAATTTTGGAAGAAAATTATATAGAGGTGTGTGTAAGAAGTGCACGTTGGTATAGGAAAGAAATAGGGTGCGTAGAGGAAATTCAACTGTGCTAAGATATCAAAAGACAATCTTGAGTGTGTGAAACCTGAAATTTGAAACATCAAAGTCGAATGAAAATATAAGTTTTCTAGATAACTAGGAGAGTTATTTGGATAACAATTCCTTAATTATTTCATATATTTTATTACTAATTTAGATTCATATATCTCTCAATTTCATATCATCTGATATCATATCAGGAGAGGTTAAGATATGAGAGTCGGTGTAGCAAAAAACCATGGCCACTATGATGAAGATCTAATATTTTTGGATCTTTCATTTTCATGTTTTCAATTGTGGGTTCGTGACATAGGTATCACCGAAAACTCTACCGATCATCATAAACTCTACTAGATTTACTTCAACTCTACCTAATCACTGTTGTCTCTTCCTGATCATTTTTTACTCTTCTTGATTGCTATGAATTTTTCTCCAATCACCATCGATTCTGCTCCAATTACAATCGATTCTTATGATCATCAATGATTATGTATACTTATTGATAGAGACCCTACAGATCACCAAAACTTATTTTTTCCAATCACTAATGATTCTCTCTAGTTGCCCACACCACTTGTGTAAAAATAAAAGTGATCTTTTTCCCGCATTCTCAGTAATTTATTTAATCTTTCCAAGTTCATATTAAGAATGGATTTTCAAACTAAGATTCAATTTAAAAATTTCTTAGTAACTAAAGAAATATCAGATGGAGGAAGGAGGAAAGGGAGGAAGAAGGTAAATTAGTGACATCTCCTAGTTGCAAGTAATGGGGCCACACAAGAAATTCATGGAATTTGTTTTTGTTGGGTGTTTTAATTTTTTACTTTATGCAAATAAGAATAGATGGATCATACATGTTCAAATATTTTAATATGTGAGGAATTTCATTTTTTTTCACCTGAATATAAGAAGGTTATGTTTACTAAATATGTACGCTCTATGAAATGGTTAACAATTCCATTACAAAACCTTGTAGTAAGTTGTTGGTTAGCTTAGAAAATATTTTATGGTTTTTAGTTCTCTTAGCTCTTGAAATCACACCCCAAGGAAATGAGCAGATAACCAAAGTGGTTTGGATTAGTGGGAGTGATGAACAATGAAAATTATTTTTTCATTGATAATTGGGTATTTTTTCAACAATCAACTTACTGACTCAAATCTTGGAGATGATCAGGAGACATCTTAACAAAGGGAATGGTTTATCCCTGCTACTTTTGGTTCTTCTTAGACCAAGATGAGAGGACCTAGTTTGAGAATCTAAATAAAGGAAAATCTATCCTATCTTGGTTTCCTTTATGATTGGTGCAACTTAATTTGAAGCAAGTGTAACCATAGATACAATTCTCACTTATAAGATTTTTCACTTGATTATTGTGACGGACTTGACACATAAGATTGAGATCAAACAAAAAGATAATGAACAAGTTCATATATTACATTTCATAATACTAGTGACCAAGGGTTATTAAAATGATATTGGATCAAAAACATGGTGAGATTCACAACAAAGCATACTAGTAATAAATAAATCTTAAACATAGATTTGCAAAATAAGCATATGTATGTTATGCAGGTATGATATGCTTAGTAGGTATGAAGATAACTGGACATTTTAAATTTGAGATCTAAAGGGGGAGGGTAATTTATTTTATGAATTTGGTATATTAATGTTCCCATATAAAGAATACATCCTCAATGCTGGTGCTTGAAAATAAAAATCAATTTAACATAATATGTGAAATAACATTCACATTCATTGATACTCAATTTGCACAAATGTTATTGACAGTATTTGGAATCCTAACTATAAATCCTTGAGTTAGAATTTGGATAAATAACTTTCTATACTTGTTTCATCTACCCAAAATACCCTCAAGGATAAAAATAACCCTTCAATAGTGATGCTTCCTTAGGATTTTACAATCAAATTGAACTATTATAAAGTATACACTACTCTACAATATTCTCACAGTGACCAAAAGAATGTATATTTGAAGGACCTTGTATACTTAATAAAGTAAATCCAGTGCAATATTATAACAGAAATTATATTGCCTCATTCATACTTTTAAAACATGAGAAACATGAAAGTATAGTTTCATCAAAACAGAGAGAATTTATTCATGTAAGTTTTGGCAAGGAGACATAAACAAATGCCTTCAAAACCTATTAATGGTTGTACAATGCAACCACCTTAGCACTTCCTCATAGAACTAGATACATAAAAATGTTTTTGTAAGAAACTACAAACTAGAACTTAACTTGATCAACAAAATTTTACAACTACCCCCCTGCCACCTCTTACTCAAAGTGAAAGAATTTTACATCATATAGAAGATGAGAGATAGAGAGAGGAAAAAGAGAAAAATATGATTTCCCTCTTCAACCACCAATAAGATGAATTAAAATTATGAAAAGGAGAATGGGAAGCCTACCAAGGTAATTCAATCTTGATGTCTTTATTGTTGGATAGGAAATAGGCACCATACTTCATTAAAATTGGTGGTTGAACAATATTGAAAATACATCTTTAATGTTTAGGAGGTTTTCTTTGTTTTCTCCCACCAACTACCATCAATTTCTGAATTTGATGATGCCAAAAAAAGGGTTCGAATAGACCTTTCCAATGACATAATTTTTTATAATATTTGGAACAAGGGTTTCAAAGATATGGCCTTATGAATTTTTAATTTTTGGGATGAATAGGAGAATGAAACGTGGAAACTATATGTACCCAAAATTGTAGGGTACTGCACCACCGAAAATATGTTACATATACGCCAATGATGATATAGGTCTCCTCACAAGGTGTTTGGGATCCAAAAAAGCTTGCCAAGTATACATTTGTATCCCGTATGCCTGATCCAACCTCCACATGCTTTGTTCTACCCTCTGCCCCCTTTTTCCTTGCGTTTTAGTCTTAAGTGATGAGACCACCACCCTGCCTGGGTGGCAGTCCCTTTACCACCGCCTAGGATAGGGTAGTGGTCATGTAATTGCCACCATGTGCAGGGTAGCGGTAATGTATGCATTTTCCAGAAAGTTCCAATGATCACGTCAAACGTAAAATTTCAATTTCTATCCGTATTTTTTAGCTATGTTTATTTTCCTTTATGTTTTGGCCTCCCATGAATAGATTTTTCACTTTGTTTGATGGTAAAAGAGTTTCATTCCAAGTTACCTTCTAGTGAATGCATTTGCTATAAATAGCTAGCTTGTTTTCAAACAAATGGCCCCTCTCCTTCTCTGTTTAATCATTCAATCTTTTGAGTTTCTTTCTTATAATTCTAATAGTTTCATATTTTGCGTCCATTTTTATTCTTCCTTTGCTATTTAGAGGTCATTTTATCTTCTTCTTTCAATCTTGCTTCATTGTTGTTCATGCAAGTTAGTTTAGAGTAAGGTAGTTTCATTCTTAGATTGGAATCCATTTAGAGTTGTAGGTTTTGTTTAGTCACATAAAGATAGTTTCTAGAACTCTCAACATATTTGTGTTGTATACTCGCAATAAATCCCACTAGGAATTACATATTCAAACTTTGTTCACTTGCACTATCTCTCTCTTACTCACATTGTATTTGGTCTATATAGAAAGTTGTCATTGTTTGAGTACCTTATTTTGTTGATGCTATCATATACACACTTTTATAGATTCAAGAGAACACAAAGGAATGAGGATATGACACTTTGAGGGGATGAAATCACACACATCTAGATTTACCACTATTCTAAACTCCAAGTTTGAACTATCAAAGTTCTAGTTACAACGTATCAAATAGAGTAGTAAATTATTTTATTTCAGTCAAAACTCACTCTCAATATCACCTAGGAAGATGTGGGGATTGATATTTTCTAAGAAACTATTATTCATTACTCACTTCTGAGGTAGATTCGAGAGCCTTTCAATTTAAAACAATTAATTTCTTAGATATTCAGGATAAATTCACAACTGCACAAGAAAATAGCTACACGGGCTACTTTGTTTGTTTTAATTCTATTACTAGATCAATTTTCCATTTTCTAAATATATTAGAATAGATGCTCTTTTAATTCCTTTAAAATACTTCATCGAAAATACAAAAATAAAAGAATACATGCATAGTGTAGATACATCTTTCATAATTAGTTTATTAATTCTAGTTAAAAGTTGAATCATTTTGCATGACAATAACGGGACCTAGAGAGCCCAAAGAATACATATTTGAACCAATAGTGCCTCTACCAAATCTCCCCTTAACACTAGTTGATATAGATCAAGACCTTAGGATACAATTCTTTTGAGCAACGGTAAACCTACGAGAAATTAGTGAACAACTGAGAGAGTTAAATATTGAAGACGACAAGGCATACACATTTTGGTCAAATCATCCTAACTATAGATTGCCTTGATAGGGCATCTGTATGACTGTACAAGGATTCAAAAGAGAACAAGTATTTGGTTGCAATCCTTTAGTTCCACAACCTAATGCAGGAGACCTCCTCATTGACATAGATACTAGCTTACACATTCAAGTTTCCAGAACACCTGTAAGGTATTCTGAGAAAATTACACAACTTCTAGTTCTAAACATAGAGGCTGAAAAGGCATATGATTATTGGATAGTCGGAAGGAGAGATTAACTCTTCACATGACCATAGGAGGTCCGACACAACCACAAACTTACGGTTGTGATCCACAGGTCCCACAACCCAATGGGCCTATTGATCAATCAGACGTTGATGCTAGTTTACAGACACTAGTATTTAGGTCCTCACCGCTCCCACCAGACATCATTACACAATTCTCCTTATTAAACGTAGCAACCAATCAAGCTAAGGATTTCTGGACTAGACCAAAGAATCGACCATAAAACCCTGGAGAATCCACTACACCTCCCATCACCATTTTCATGACCTTGTCTGGAAATATACATGAAGCACCTACAGGTCACTTCCCATGTATCCAACAACCAATAAACAGGATCTCGGCAAATCTCGACATTGATTGGAGCCTCCAAACAACTATTATATCGAGCAATCCATTACACCAATTTAGGTTAGGAGGGCCTTCTTCACCTTAGATTCACATATTCCATTATTGCGTATTGAGGATATAAGATTACCCAACTAGTTTGTCTATATCCATATATATTCCACATTCACCGGTCGTCTCGGCACGACCTCAAGAGGTCAGTACGAGGAAGAGTTACTTGTAGATTCTTATGCTCACATGTCACTTTTCCATCGTACAAAACTGGTGAACCCAATGTGAAACTAACAATTCTTCCTCTTTTATTTTCATTTCTTTCATCCACCTTCACTCTTTCCCATTATTATGCGGGTATTCATATACCTACCAAATATGTCGGGATATGACGCATATGGAAGACCTCTCGTGTCTCGAAGAAATTTATGGTCAAACAAATAGACAACCGTCACCCTCGCTTTCTACATGGGATGATAACTATTTAAGTAATTACTTGTCATCTAAAGTAATTACTTGTATTCCAGTTCTTCATTCCGAATTGAGGAGTTGGATAAGCTTGCACAAACACAACAACCAAATTCCTCAAGCTCTAAGAATATGATGTTTACTTGAGAGTCTAATTCATCTCCTTAGATCTTGTTCAAACCATAGATCAGTAGATAGTCAGATCCACTCCCATTTTTAAATGAGGATTACTTAGCACACTACGCTAGAAGTGAACAATGCTTCCAAAACACGTATCCACCTATAGGGAGTCTACAAATATAATCCAATACCCTACTCCAAGAAAACCCCCCCATTCCTCTACCTATGGGAAATGCCCTTGGTGAAACTTGGCAGGGTAATGAACAATCCATACTAGGGTATCATACCCCTTTACAACCTCAAGGTGTGCAACAAACTCCATTAAGGAAAAACATTGTGTCTTAATCAATAGAGGTCATTTCAGCTTTAGTTGAGAAGGTTAGAGGACTGGAACCCACTCAAGAAAACCAAAACTCATATTTTGGGAAAACAAGAATCCCCAACCCTCCACATCACCCCAGTCAGGTTGACCTCCTTACAGGAACATATACGTTAGGCATGCCTGCTCAACATCCATATAATTACCCATAGCAAACACCAACTAGGACCACATTTTGGAACGCCGCTCTAGTTGAAAATATGATACCTCCCGGATTGGCACCAAACAACCCATACCGAAACAATGCTCCTCCCTACTTAAACATTTATTCAAAATCACCACAAGGATACATGTTCTCTTCTCCCGATATTTTTATTCAACCACAGGACTCCCTTATGTCTCTGTAAATGCATACGTTATGCCATATCAAAAACCATGCCACCCCACCCCCTCAACAAGCACCATCGATGGTCGAGGCCTATGCAAAGAGGGACTTATTCAGAATATTTAAAAGATCCCCTAGACTTCACCATACAAAGTGTTATGCTTCCAATACATCTTCCCAATTTACCCAAATACAAAGGGGAAGGAGATCCAAATGCACACATTAAGGCCTATGCCACAGCTATATGGGAATTACTCCTTGGGATGGGATTGTTGCTAAGATATTCCCTAAGACCTTCGAGGGTATTTCCCTTGATTGGTATTATAGAATACTTGAAGCCTAGATACACTCATTTAAACAACTTGTGTCAGATTTCATCAAATCTTTTGATATGAAAAAATTGTTAAGAACAGGAATCAGGGAATTCTTGCATATTAAAAAAGAACATAATGAATCCACTATTCATTTTATTCAAAGATGGGGTGCGGTTCTCTACTCATCAGCAAGTGCTCCAAACATGGATCAAATGGAACTATGCAATTTATTCCTTAATTACCTCAATAGAGAGATAAAGGAAGAAGTCCGAGAAGTTCCCACTAAGAACTTATGATGAAGTACTCGAGAGTGCTCTCTGAATCAATCAAGGAGTGATAGATAGTGGTCGTAAGACATATGGAAAAAACGGGAAATTAATCACTCCTAATCAAAACACCATGGCTTATCCTAATACTCTGGGAATGCTAATCAAGGACCTAAGATCCTTAATAACAACCGAGAATTACAACAGATGGAGTAATTGACCAAACTAAAAGAGAAAATGTTGTGAACACTTTGCCACCCATTAACAATTAGTGAAATAACAACTTTACTCCAACAATCAACATGGTGGATTTTAATTGTCCACCATGACCACAACAACAACAACAACGAAAAATCCAAACAAAGGTCCAAATCAAAATCCTGCTGGATATCAAAGTCAAAACCAAAGGCAACAACCTCAAAATTTTAACTCTAACAACCAGCAACCTTATCAAAATTTTGGGCCACAATAGGTTTAAAATCAACAACCTCAAAATTATAATCTCAATTTGTATCGTGGTTTCAACAAAATTTAAGGCCACAATACTAGGAATTTTCGTGACTACAATAAATTCATGCACCGTTTTCTTAAGATCAAAACAACTCTTTATAGATATGTTTTTAGTAAATTCTATAGTACCAATGCCAAACACTTATACAGGGCGTTTCCCCTCAAAATGCACCCCTCAAGATATTTAATGATCCACTCCCAAACCATTCTAACAATAATAGGTTAGATTCAAGTGGAACAAACAAAGGTGTTATAACAGGAAACAATGATTATGAAGCTTTAACTTCATTAAATTCACCTGTCGCACCCGAATTAGGAACTCGAAGACAAACTAAGATAGTTGGTCTAGTAGAGTTAGACATCGAGCTACCCATAGAAACCATAACAAGTACATGGGATTACTCTTCTCAACCAACTCCAACTTATCCATTGGAACTAGACAACATTCAACAAATGTTGGTAAAACCCATAGGCACCTATGATTTAATTAATGATTTAACAAAAACCTTCTCTCACATCTCCTTGGACCTGTTAAATAACTCTCCTACCCATAGGGCTGCTCTCTTAGAAACACTAGGGCTTAGTCATTTAATTAATATTACCCGTCCTTCGAAAATGCAAGTAAACCATGTAGACTTTGGACGTCTACCCTCCAAGGCAACCGAATAGGGATATTGAGTTTATATTTGATATAAGCAAAATTCCAATGACGCTGAAATAACATGAAGAGGTGACCCAACTTTACATCTACAAGTATGGGTTTTCAATAATTATGTTAAACGTGCAATGATTGATGATGGGGTAGCAGTTAATGTAGTCCCCTTCGCTTTTCTTCAAAAGTTAGGATATGGAGAGACAAACTGTTCCACAACAAGAAATATGCTAAGGGATTATGATAGTCTCAAGGCCACATCAATTAGAACCATAGTTTTACTAATCACTTTAAGACCCAAGATGGTCCTCACCAAATTCTATATTATAGATTGGGAAACCAACTATAATATGATCCTCGTTCGCCATGGATACATTGTATGAAGGAAATCCCTTCCATGTTATTCCAGGAAATAATATTTCTACACTTAGGGAAAATATTTGTGGCACAAGGTGACCCAAAACCCTTCGATATACACCTACCTAATTTAAAGAAGAGACCAGGTGTTCATTCTGAGTTTGAACTCCCAACAAATCAACTTAGCAAACCGATTAATTCAAAACCAAAAGAGAAGTTCATACCCACCACAGAATTGCAAATTACAAATTTGGTCGAGGGCATCCCAACACTCAAAGATGAGGTCAACATCATTATGTTCAATGAAAAGTTGTAGAAGCCATGAACTTGGGGTAATAATTCCTAAAGGATCCCCAAAGGCTTCAAGCAACAAATTAGTGCACCATCCGATAGGAAATAAGCACAATTTTCTAACTAGCATGCATTATGAAGTAAACACTCAAACATAAGCTAATTAAACTACCTCTATTCTTTGAAAGCTTAAAATAATGAACCTAAGTAAGCCTAAGCAATCGGTTTTAGTGATTAAGAGAAAGAGATCTCCCATTATAGGCTTTTGAGCTAATGGTTCTTCTCTTTTACCCTCTAAATTGGATTAGCAATACAAAAATGAATTAAATAGCTCAATATCTAAACTAGAAATGAAATCTAGAACATAGATGCAAAATACTATAATCTATGCTTAGGAAGAGAGGAGGAATTCTTAAAAATGAGAGAAGGGGTCTAGCCCTATATATAGTTTTCTATGTGGGAAAAAGGGAAACTTGAGTGCATGTGGGACAAACACTAAAATCCAAAAAGCACTTTTAGCAAGTCAAAGCTTACTTTGACTAGGTTTAAGGAGTGACAAACCATGTTTAAGCTTAATTAAACATGTTTAGAAGATGGTTAGGGTTTGGAGAGAGTTTTAAGGGTTAGATCAATCCAATGGGATGGATTCACAGGCCAAGAAGGTGGTAGAAGTGGACTAGAAGAAATTAAGAAGCTAATGTAGTTAGAACAAAGCTATTATAGCTTGTTTAAATGGTTTACAAGAGGAAAAATGACAAAAGGGATGTTGTAGGAAGAAAGTTAGATAGGTCAAACTGGCAGTGTATCATCGGTTTGCAGGGAGAAGCACAACTAGTGCAATATTAGTCGTAATAGTGCATTGGCCAAACTATAGGTGTCTACATTTTCCCCTCTTTGAGGTGATGTAAGTTACATCACTTTGAAGAAAGTAGAAAAATATAAAAGAGAAGAAATTTTTGAAGGGATAGAAGAAAAATTAATAGGATGAAGGATGCCCCCTCTATTGTTGATGGGATGATGAAAGAAGTCAATTGATGCTTGAAAAAGGTGAGAGGTAGATAGAAGAATTGGGAAGGGGAAAGATGAAGAGAAGAAGAATGAGAAACAAGAAAATAGATATTGAGCTATCCATAAATCAATTCTATTCACGATTTAAATCATCATTTTGCTCAGAGACCACCTCATCGGTCCTTATTAAAAATGTGAGCATGCAACAGAAGTGTATAGTGACATGAAAAGCCAAGATACAAAACAACTGTCTATTGCCAAAATGTCAACTCCATGCAACATACAAACATGCAATACAATATGAGAAGTAAACAAACTCATGTAACAGGGAAATAAGTACAATCACACACACTTAAACCAACAACGTTCAAGAAGGTTGTATAAATATTTTGTTATCGGGCTGAAGTCCCAAATGTTACGATAAATGAAAATGGTAAGAACAATGCCCCAAGTAATATGCATATGTAAGGAAATGACAGAGGACACTTGGGTTTGATAAAAAAGCAACGTGCGGTACCTGACAAACAGTACCATGTAATCTGAGTAGTGCCCTAGAGTACAGACAAAGTAAGCAACGGTCTTTTATAAATGACTGTAGATCAAGGTGATTTGTAAATTGTTGTTTCAAAATATGTGAAAATGTCAACAAGATATAGGATGAGTGCCATGTAAAAGACACAGATTTCAGCCAAAAAATGAGCTAGTTACCGATTTTAGTTCATTTTCAGTTTTATACTGTTTTGGATATTTCTAAATCAATTTTATAATTTTTAAATTTTTTGATCGGTCAAAAGAATTTGCAAGATCAAAGATCTTCTAAAACAAGTACGCGCGGAGGCAAACAGGGGAAGGCAAGGCCACAAAAGAGCTAAAAGGGGATCCCCATGGAAAGAAAGATAGGGTTAT
Source organism: Taxus wallichiana var. yunnanensis (assembly GCA_018340775.1). Lineage (NCBI taxonomy): Eukaryota > Viridiplantae > Streptophyta > Pinopsida > Cupressales > Taxaceae > Taxus > Taxus wallichiana. The sequence goes on along the minus strand of CM031239.1, from coordinate 233,563,529 downwards.
AATAACTATTTTAAATAATTATTGGTCATGACGGGAGGTAGATAGACGAAAAAGAAGAATCAAGATAGAGGAAAAAGCTTGTAAATTTCATAAACAATGCTAGGGTTAAGAGGAAGTGTCCACAGGGTAGCACAAAGTGCCCCAGCGTGTGAAAATTAATAAGAATTATTATTTTAATAATAAAATAATTATCACGGTAGGTAGAAGAAGGTTAGAATGACCACGGTGGAGAAAACATGCCCTAGGGGCATCGCAATGAGTTAATATACCCACCCGGGAAGTAAAAACAATCACGATCAATTCATTTGTATCGAGCCCTTGCAAATTTTTACCACGAGGTGTCAGTGAGAGAGCCTAGAGTGTGATGGAGAGGTTACCGATGAGGCAGAGGTGAGCAGACTAGATCCAGGAGTACCAGCGTGACCCTGTGGATGGACCCTTCGTGAGTGGTCTATCCCTTCTCTCTTAAATTATGCATTTAATGCTTTCTAGGTCACTTCTAGGGTAGGTAGGTGGGAAAAGACACATGCACGCATGCATGTGTCAAAAATATGGGGATGCACACCCGTATGTGTCAAAAAAGTGGATATGCATGGGTGTATGTGTTGAAAAACATATACGCGCATGCGTATCTCATCAAAGGGGAAAATAGGGACGCGCGCGTGCGTATCGAACTAAGTGCATAGTAATGGGGTGAAATTTTTAATTTCATCAAGAATGGTTACGCACACATGTGCGTGTTGGGAGGACACGTAGGCGTAACATTGGGCGTGTTTGCATTCTGCATGGCATACACAAGAGAAATGGAAAAGGTAGGGGTGCGTATATGGTTGTTAGGGTGTGTAGGTGTCGAGGAGGACACGCGTGCGTCGAAAGAGGTGCACGTGTGTCTAGAAGAAAATGAAAAAAACTTATAGAAATAAAATAGCAAAGTGCAAAGGAGAATAATTAGAAGAATTAGGAAGAAAAAGGGAAATTAGTAAGTTCAAGGACTCAGCAAACCATTTTTCCTTAGAAAGATAGCTAGAAGTTAGATAAGTGCCTAACACTTGTTTTTGATTTTACAACATAGATTACCCACACTTCAGATGCGAGAGAGATATGGCCACCTTGAGATGATAGAGGTGTAGTTCGAGGATGGAGATAGGGGGATATTAGATATCCTCCTTTATGTCATAGGGTTAGCCTACGTGGCTGACATGCCCTAGATCACATTGGACCATGGCCTTCTCACAACCATAGTAGAGAGATGGCACAACAAGAGCCAATGCTTTCACCTGCCTACAACGGAGATTACCATCACATTGGAGGATGTATGGCGCATTATGCACATTCCTATCATTGGCTTGCCAATTCAGTATGTGAGCGATAAAGTAGTGTTGGATGGATGCATTATACAACTGTTCGGAGTCTCGACGATACCTCTTCACGGGATGACGATGAGATTGTCACGCTACATCGAGGATCCTGAGCTAGATTGGGTCGTGGTATACATGATGGCCTTTGTCAGTGGAGTTTTACTCCCTGAAAAGACCGGTTCCTCCTTCCCCCTTGGACTACTTGGAGTTATACTTGGATTGATACAAGGAGAGACTTATTGTTGGGGCCAATGCATTCTGACACATCTTTACTGGGATCTACATCTTATCACTTACTACCATCACAAGATGGTAGGCCTAACTAGGATCCTCATGATATGGGCCTGGGATGACATTGTAATCAGGAGCCCCTTAGGCGTCCTAAGAGTTTGGGCTCCATAGGATCCATCTACCATGGGTTGGGTCCCAGTCGGGGATGATGTTTGGCCTTACAGGGGTGATCCCTATCCCTATCATCAAGAGCTTGACGAGCTACAACAGGTAGCCATTGTATGGAGGCTGTATTGACATTTCCAGTGGCCTGAGGATGCCCAAGAGCTATCTATAGCCAGAGTAGAGAATTTTATCATGGGTAGCCACAGCTATATGTATGAGTTTTACAGGTTAATAGATGCCAGTGATAGTTTGGCACCACACAGGATGTTCCGAGGGCCTGATATGTGGTACGCGTGGAGGGCATGTGAGTATTTTGACATGGGGCCATAGATAGCCTATGACAGATCCTATACCAGTTTCACATAGGTGGTACCCATTGTATGGGTACCTTTGAGGTAGGTTCGAGATCTAGGGTGCACAACAAAGTACATACCCTGGTACCATGGCATGATTCCACACAGGTTGACCATTCCGAGGGTAGCATATGATGTAGGCATGAGGCCTCCCTAGTGGGGCCACCTAGTGATGATTTGGTGCCAGAGGTGGTACCAATGATGATGATTTAGATGATGAGGGTTTGCCCTAATGCGCAGGATCAGGTTAGAGGCAGGGCCCCACGGCCCATAGGTATAGGGTCCTAGGCCTGTACCTAGATAGGTATACCGAGGCCTCAACTGGTCTGCCCATTTCCTCCAATAGGTATTCCAGTTGGCATATATGTCCCCTTACAAACAGTTCTACCATTAACATGGTCCACCTCCCCAAGCCGCAGGAGGTGGTGATGGATAGCTTGCTGCACTATAGTAGAAGAACATGGACATGATAGTGGTACAACTTTAGATGGCTGCAAAGAGAGATCATGAAAGAGCACATGTTTAGGTATTGACTGTTGAGAGAGACCAGGCTAGGGCACAACCACAAGACATTGGTAGGGCCATATGGTAGGGTCAAATTGCACAGTTGGAATCACATGGTATTTAGTTAGTGGGTGCCTTAGGCCAGGCACAGAGCTAGTTACATAGCGTCATGGTCCAACATGATCAGGTGTAGGCCGAGGGATAGACCTATCTGATAGAGAGAGACCAAGCCCATAGCGATTTACAGAGTGTCACACTAGAGAGAGATCAAGAGGTGATCTTGTTATCAAGCAGGCGATGCCGATAGAGGTTGATTGATAGGCGAGCATGATGCCACCCTACAGGCAGCCTTGGCCATAGGCGATGAGGATTTGATATGTGACATTATCAGGGCCACAGGTGAGGATCTTTATTACAAGATAGCATACTTTTAGGTAGTTCCAAAGTAGAGGAGAAAGTGACGCCTTATGCCTAGCTTGATGTGAGCTACACAGGCTCTAGATCATGGAGGTCGGCCATGTCAGCACATCATCTGGCCACACAGCCAAGTACACATCAGAGGGGTACACAGGGTCCCTCCTCATAGTTGGCAGGTTCTTTAGGGGCAAGTGCATGTCCTCCAGGACATTGTCCCAGCAGCCCGGTGAGGGCAAGAGTTGCGGCTGAGTATCCTACTCATGCCATGATATATATGTATGTATTCATTTGTATATGCCTCTTATGAAGGCGAGTTTTGACTATGTATATATTCTTTTGATTCTTTTGTGGATGCCTCTTGATGAAGGCCTGATTTTGATCGATGTAGATACTTTTGTTATGTACCACCATGCCTCTATATGTAGGCTTAGTATCTGATCCCTGCCCTTTTATATGGCAGATGGACAGAGCATTTTGTATATACCGGACTTTGACACAGATATTTTTATTATACATGTACCATATGGACATTTTCTTGTATATCTTGTCATGCAGTGATATATTGTCATGGTAATTATGTTTCATTGATGTTCATGTTGTATCTTTTCCTCTTCATGTATGTGACATACTTTCAGATGTAGAGATGTACATGTTTTTCTTTCATAGTGATGATATACTCGTGTATTTGATATCATGTGTTTTTGATTTATGAGATGTTTGATTTCATATGGCTAGCATTTTGGGATGATACTAGATGATATTGGTGTGGGGGATAGATTAGTGATTATGTGCAACCCCTCTTACCCCCATTGATGATACGATATGTGATGATTAGCTTAGCATACATGCATGATGTACTACTTATAATTTTGTATATATGATGTGGTAAATGATGTGATAAATGTGATGAAATGATAGATGATAGATGTGATAACAAACAACTATGATAAAAAAACACATAAGCAAAAGTTAACAAAACTAAACAAATATACACATGCAACACAATGCAATGCAACTAAAATGAAGATTAATCTAACACTTTAATCTAAGCAAGTAAAAATGAGTTCTAACAAATGCACATAGCAATCAAAGAAACATATAACAATTAATTACAAGCATGAAAGTCCTAATAATGAATGCAAAGTGTAACACACAATTAAACCTAACAAGATCTAATATAAGGCAAGCAAAGAATCATTCAAATAAAAACAACACAATAATCTAAGTACACCAAAACTATACAAACCAACAACCAAAAGCAATCTAACTACCACTTTGTTTTTGCGGGACAATATTGACATAATTTTCTAATGTTTTTGGGTTTATCTAAAAGATAAGTTTTTGTAGCTGCGTTCGTCATTGTTATCTAGGTTTCCCTAAGATGACACTGTGAGATGAATGTAGCTTTATCCCTGAAAACGGGAAATTTTCCAGATGTTTAGATTTTTGTGTATTGTTTTCTAAATGTTTTTCTATTTTTCAAGGTCATGTTCTGAAAGCAGTGTACAAGCTTCAAAGAAATGTGGAATGCCCCAAACGGCATGTGGGAATATACAAAGGATCAAATGCCATGTGTTAATGTATGATGAAGTGGAATGTGAATGTGCCCCCAACACAATGTGGGAAGATACAAATAGACCACATCCTCCACAGATAGAGTGCAAGTAAACTAGATCACAGGTCCTGCAAGGGAGCTTTAGGTTAAATCCTAGACCTAGCAGTACTGCTGGAATTTAGCAAGTAACAAGAGTTACCCATCCTATCGCAAGAGTGACTTGTGTACGAGAAACCTTCCTTGAGCACCAGAAACTAGTTTTCACAAAAGGACATGCCCACTATGCCACAATTGCGTGGTTTTCACATGAGGACGACCTATTTTTTTCTCAAATTTTCAATTTTTTTGCTTGTTTTTTCTTTGTTTTCTACTTTTTAGTTTCTTATCTCAATATTCCAGCCATGCCTAAGCATAGAAGCACTTGAGGTGAATGGTGTTCATGGGCTTTGGAAGCTCTTCACCATCTGAATAGGCAAGTCTATATGCCCCTGATCCATATTTAGTGGTCACCACATAGGGGCCAAGCCAATTGGCTTCAAATTTACCTTTATTTTCCCTATCTTTGGTGGTATTCTTCTGATTTTATTTTAGTACGATATCACCTACATCAAATTCCCTATGAATGATGTGTTTGTTGTATCCTTTGGATACTCTATTTTGATATACTTTAAGGTGATTAAGTGCTCTGATACGCCATTCATCTAACAGTTCCAACTCTGCCAGGTGAGCAACTCTGTAGTCTTCATCTTTGTCAAGGTAGTCCCTGAGAGATATTCTTAGGGAGGGAAGCTCCACTTCCAAAGGTATGATGGCTTCAGTGCCATAGACAAGTGAATATGGGGTTACACCAGTAGGGGTGTGGATGGAGGTTTGATAAGCCCAGAGGGTGGGATGGATTTGCAAGTGCCAATTACGACCAGTTTTACTGACCATTTTCTCCATAATATGCACAAGAGTTTTGTTTGTAGCCTCTACTTGCCCATTACCTTGAGGGTAATAGGGGTGGACCATTTAAACTGGATATGAAAGTGTTGATGTAAGGCTTTTACTATCTTGTTTTGAAATATTTACCATTATCAGTGACAATGGCTGAGGGGATACCATAACAACATATAAGATGGTTCATGATAAACTTGGATATTTGCGCACCGGTGACATAGGTAAGAGGAACAACCTCCACCCATTTAGTGAAATACTCGGTGGTAGTTATGATGTGTGTATGACCATCTGATGAATAAGGGTGGAGCTTCCCTACGAGATCTAAACCCCACTTTGAAAAAGGCCAAGGCGTTGCAATAGCCTGCAAAGGCTGTGATGGTGCATGTATGAGATTACTCGTACTTTTGACAAATTTCACATTTCTTCACGAATTTGCAGCAATTGGATTCCATGGTAGGCCAATAATAGCCTACTCTCAACAGTTTTCTTAGCTAGCACCATACCACTAGTGTGTGCCCCATAGATACCACTATGTACCTCTTTAATCACGTGAACCAAATCAGTAAAATTTAGATAGTGAAGCAAGTTCCTATCATAGCCATGATGGTAAAGGGTGCCTCCAAGGAGGGTATAATGGGCAATGCGATGGATAAATGCTTTCTTCTCTGAATGGGTAATGTCAGGTGGGAAGGTTCCATCTTGTAGGTATTGGTAAATAGGGTCATACCATGGGGATAAGGGACTAACAACTTCGCATGCTAGATAATATTTAGGCATATCATATGCGACATCTATAAATGTTCCACAAAGAAAATAATCTTACTCTCATAAGGAAGGATGCATGCAAGAGAGAGCCAATGGTATCCATGTCATCCACAGATCTATTATGAGATCTGGGTTTTTTATCAAATATGATTGTGAACAATATTCCTTCAGGGTTTCAACCATCTTCTTATAGGGAATAAGTTTTTCATATTTAACCTTGTATTCATCATTGACCTACTTAATTATAAGCTGAGAATCTCCAAAAACTCATGCAGTTTGATGTTCCAAGTGATAGCTAGCTTGAGGCCAACAATGAGTGCCTCATACTTTGAAATGTTATTGGTATAAGGAAAACCAACCAGAATGCCCTTGGTATAATATCTCCTATGGGAGTAATAAGCACCACTCCTGCTCCTGATCCATGAAAAGTAAACGATCAATCGAAATGGATCTACCATACCGCAGATTCTTTGATATACATCATAGATGCGTATGGGAGATCCAGATGCAAAGGCTCTATCCTTGGTAAAGGTGCTTCTGCCAACTGATCTGCCAATACCTTTCCTTTTAAGGACTTCTGATTTACAAACTCTATCTCAAATTCACTCAAAAGAATGATCCAATTAGCCATTCGGCTTGTGAAGGTAGGTTTGGATAAGAGGTACTTAAGAGGTTCAACCTTGGAAATAAGTTTAGTTTTATTATTAAGGAGGTAATGGCAGAATTTTTTGAAATGTGAAGATGACTCAAGCTGTGCCTTTCAATCTTTGAATAGTTCAATTCATAGGTAATCAATGTATGGTGAAGGTAATAAATAACTCTCTTCTTATGGCGAAGGTCATATTGGGCAAGTAGTGCACCAATAGCGAATTGGGTAGTAGAAATATATAAAAGGAGAGGCTCTCCAGAGTAGGGGGCATCAAAATAGGTGGATTTACAAGGTACTGCTTGAGTAGAGCAAATGCCTTCGACATTTGGTCCCCACTTGAAAGCAACATATTTCTTCAAAAGATGTGTAAATGGATGACATTTATCAGCAAGTTGAGAAATAAAATGGTGAATAGCCTAGATCTTTCCTTTCAGACTTCTGAGTTGTTTAAGAGTGGTGGGTGGAGGCATTTCCATAATAGTAGTGACCTTGGCGGGGTCCACTTTTATCCCTCTCTGTATGATCTTATAAATTCCAAGAGTTCTCCACGATAATACACCGAAGACACACTTCTTAGGATTAAGATGAACGTTGTAGTCCCTGAGGCGCTGAAAGATATGTATAAGCACTTGTGGGTGCTCTTCTCTAATTTTTGATTTAGCTAGTATGTCATCCACATAGTCTTCCATAATGTCATTCATCATATCATGAAAAATGACAGTCATAGCACGCTGATAAGTAGCCCCGACATTTTTGAGCCCGAATGGTATGACTTTGTAACAAAAGGTTCCCCATGGAGTGATGAAGGCAGTTTTTTGTTGATCCTCTTATGCTATCCTTATATGATTATGCCCCAAGAAGCCATCCATTAAGGATAGCATCTCATAGCCAGCGGTAGATTCTACAATCATATCTATGTTTGGCAAAGGAAAATCATCTTTAGGACATGCTTTATTGATGTCACGGAAGTTAGTACAAATCCTAATGCCAATGGGTTTCTTTTGTACTGGGACTATATTGGAGATCTAATCTAAGTAATCAATAGGTTTGATAAAATATGTAGCTAAGAGTTTCTCCAATTCTTCTTTGAAAAGAAGTGCAACTGTAGGATGCATCTTCCTTAGTTTTTGTTTAATGGGCTTGGCTTATGGGTGCACAACAAGGTTGTGAACAACTAGTGTTGGATCCAAGCCGGGCATATCTGAATATGTCCATGTGAAAATATCAACATATTATGTTAAGAGTTCTACAAAGGTTTTATATTCCTGATATGAGAGCGAAGCCCGTAACTTGATCATCCTAGGTAAATCCTATGAACCAATGTTAACACTGATGGTTTCCTCAATGAGCATCTTAGATGTGTCCTCCATTCTAGTAGGATCAGGGGGGAGGGTGAGATCAACCTCCTGAGGTAGCTCTTTATCATCTTCAAATGGATAAGTTATTTTATCCACGTGCTTTTCATTTTGTTCTTCTATAAGTGTTTCAAAGAGTTTGTCACTATGAGATTTCCATTTATTCTTTGTACTAGGCTGCTTTGAAGTATTTTTACTTTTATTCACAACATTCTTACCCAAGTGGCCACACATCTCTACCTCTTCTCCGAAGTATGCACATGTGTTTAACTGAATTTGGAATCCTTTCTTGTGGTCCCCAACAGGAAGAAAATCCTTGAGTCCCATGAATTCCGTGAATGCTTCATCATTCTCGAAGATATCAAGTGGTATGTAAAGTTGTTGGTCCCAATCTACAAGTTCAGGATAAACCAGTGTGACTTGATAATCGGTTGAAGGGATGGATTCAGATAGGGTAAGGATGGCTGACTCTGGGAATAGGTTTGTGGAAGCCAAATCTTTGTAGAGGCTACATTGGGAACTTGTATCTCTATCTGCATCATAAAAAACATCCTTGGACTCAGAAAAGGTAGCATCAACCTCAAAGGTTTGAGCATCTTGGTATTTTAACCCAAGACCGTGCTTTTCAGATTTAAAATGGTGAGTAGGAATAGGTTCTAGACATCCTTGTGCATTGGCTCCACATTCATATCCTTTATAACCCATGACAAACATCATGTGGTGTCCTTTAGTATACTGAGGTTCTTGATGGCATGAGGCCATGGTTCCTTCTGGCACCTTACTGATGGGATCCTCCAACATCTTTTCTTTGGACAGGAGGCCACTGTGAACAAATTTATCCAATGGTTCTGAACATGGTCCTCGTGTACTTTTGAATTGAAAATAGGGCTTACCCCATGTCCTAGGTGACACTAATAAGTCTGAAATTAATAATGCTTCTTCAAGAGTAAATCACTCTCTTGGGCCATATTTTGCTGATGTAGCTTCCCAAGATGCAAAAGGATTGACCAAAGAAGGGAAGTCCTGATTATAAGGTGTGAGAAATTCTGATTCCACCCGATTCTTCATAGCTTTTGTTTTAAGAGGGATGAAAACATCTGTGGAAGGGAATTCATAGGCTACATGAGAGAAACTATGTAACACCCGAAAGTGAGTGAACGGCTCAGGATCACCCAAGATAGTGACTATACGCCCTTCATGGCACAACTTGATACACTGATGAAATGTCGAAGGGATAGCCTGCATGGCATGAATCCATGGATGCCCCAAGAGCATGTTATATGGGATATTTAAATCCATGACATGAAAGGTCGTATCATGATAGGTTGGACCTACTTCCATGGGCACTATAATAGTACTTGTGGATTCCCTCTCCTCATTATCATACACTATGATGGTGATGGTCTTAGCTCCCAGATCTATTTCTAAAAGGCCTTGCTACATGACCAGCTTCAATGTGCATATGTTTAGACCAGATCCCCCATCCACAAGCACTCTTTTAATCTTACGACGGGTAACGACCACTTCTAAATAGAGAGGCAAATTATGCTCAGGGTTGTTACGCAGGATAACGTTGTAATCAAAAGTGATATGATTAGTGGGTTCAAGGTGGGTGACCATGGCTTACAAGTGCGTGGGATCTACCTCAGTGGAGATTCCAGAATTCTGTAATGTTTTGTACAATATATCCTTGTGAGCAATAGAGATTTTAAGGTCTAAAATGGATATTTTAGCTAGTGTTTTCTCTAGCTGGTCTAGTAAATTATATTGGCTTTGGGTAGTTGGTATTGGATCAGGTATGATTAAGCGAGCGCATCACGTTCCAACTACAAAACTCTTTTCAAGAAATTGGATTGTGTTTACTTGTTCATTAGGCGAACAGATGCAGCCCATAAGGGAGTTGAATGGACTATCATCACTAGGGTAAACATACACATCAGTGTGATAGTCATTAGAGGCCTACTCGTGATCTAGTTTCCTTTTCTTTTTATCCACGTGATTGGGAAAAGGTTCTTTGTATATGCCCATTTTCTCATTAGGACCTTGTCCTGAATCAGGAGGTGATTCTACAGCAATCTTGCCCTCTTCAATGAGGTCTTGTATGAAGTGTTTCAGCCAGTAGACATCTATCTATTTTGTGTCCTTTGACACGATGGAAGTCACAGTATTAATGGTCTTTATACCAACCAAGTTTTAGAGCATTTTCTTGAAATGGTACTATGTTACTTGGATACTCTACCATTTTAGCATAATCTAATTGTTTTAATATAGTAGTCAGGGGTTCACTCAACATTGTGAACATACATTTTGTAGGTGCCTTGGGACGAGGTCCTTGTGAAAGCTTCAAAAGAATAATGCCTATGCACACTTGGACTCTTTTGTAGTCGATGAATTCCATCATCGATGATGTGCTTGTTCATATTAAAGAACTTAGGTTTGTCTACAACTTTGACGTCATGTTTTTCTTTGACAAAGAGGTTTAAGTGTTCCTTTGGTAATAAGATCTTTTCAATTTGGCTACCTTTCTCTATAACTTCCTCGAAGTTAGATCCACAATGCATCTAAAGATGGAAGGCTATCTCGAGTTTAAATTAGGAACA